>OU342740.1:271548648-271864089 GCA_910589775.1 Avena eriantha | reverse complement strand
CCCTCCTTCCGCCACATTTCTGGGCTGAGGCTGTCGCTATGTCGACTTACCTCATTAATATCCAGCCTTCAGCTGCTCTTCAGGGTGGCATTCCTCTCGAGCGTCTCTCTGGCTCCTGTCCAGACTACTCGACTCTTCGTTTATTTGGTTGCGCTTGCTATGTCCTTCTCCCTCCTCGTGAACGCACCAAACTAACCGCTCAGTCTGTTGAGTGTGTTTTTCTCGGCTATAGTGATGAGCATAAGGGCTATCGCTGTTGGGACCCCGTTGGTCGTCGTATGCGCATCTCTCATGATGTCACGTTCGATGAGACGCGTCCTTTTTATCCTCGCCCCACCTCTGGTACTTACCCAACGGATGATCTCTCTTTTCTTCTTTTTCCTGATACACCTTCCGCTGTCTCTTCTCCTCCACCTCCTCCTTCTGCTGCGCCTCCTTTGTCTTCGGCGCCATCCTCTCCTCCGTCTAGTTCCCCTAGTTCTCCTCGGTCTCCAACTTCGGATCCTTCCTCCGCACCTCCTTCTTCCTCCTCTTCTGATGAGTCATCTTCCGCGGATGAGCTTCCTTCCTCACGACCTATTCGTCAGCGTCATGCTCCAGACCGTTACTCCCCTAGTCAGTATGGTCTCTCTGTAGTCTCCGAGCCGACTTCTTATCGGGATGCCGCGTGTCATCCTGAATGGCAGCTTGCCATGGCTGAGGAGATCGTTGCGCTTGAGCGCACTAGCACCTGGGATCTTGTCTCTCCCCCTTCTGGTGTTCGTCCTATCACGTGTAAGTGGGTCTATAAAATTAAGACCTGCTCTGATGGATCTCTTGAGCGCTATAAAGCGCGTCTTGTGGCTCGTGGTTTTCAGCAGGAACATGGTCGTGACTATGATGAGACCTTTGCTCCTGTGGCCCATATGACCACTGTGCGTACTCTTCTTGTTGTTGCTTCTGTCCGACGTTGGTCTGTGTCCTAGCTTGATGTTCAGAATGCTTTTCTTAATGGCAAGTTGAGTGAGGAGGTTTATATGCAACCTCCTCCTGGGTATTCTGTTCCCGATGGGATGGTTTGTCGTCTTCGACGTTCCCTTTATGGCCTGAAACAGGCCCCTCGTGCCTGGTTTGAGCGCTTTGCCTCTGTGGTGACTGCTGCTGGTTTCTCTCCTAGTTCTCATGATCCAGCGCTTTTTGTTCACACTTCACCTCGTGGACGCACTCTTCTCCTTCTCTATGTTGATGATATGATCATTACTGGTGATGATCCTGAGTATATTGCCTTTGTCAAGGCTCGTCTTCGTGATCAGTTTCTTATGACCGATCTTGGTCCTCTTCGCTACTTTCTTGGGATTGAGGTTTCCTCCACTTCTGATGGGTTTTCTATCTCTCAGGAAAAGTATATTCAAGATCTTCTTGCTCGGGCTGCTCTTGCGAATGAGCGCACCGTTGAGACTCCTATGGAGCTTCATGTTAAGCTTCGTCCTACGGATGGTGATCCTCTTCCCGATCCCACTCGTTATCGCCATCTTGTTGGGAGTCTTGTTTATCTTGCTGTCACCCGTCTTGATATCTCTTATCCTGTTCATATTCTGAGCCAGTTTGTCTCAGCTCCTACCACTATTCACTACGGTCATCTCCTCCATGTCCTTCGTTATCTTCGTGGCACCATTACTCGTCGCCTTTTCTTCCCTCGTTCTAGCTCTCTCCAGCTCCAGTGCTACTCGGATGCTACGTGGGCGAATGATCCTACGGATCATCGTTCACTTTCTGCTTACTGTGTGTTTCTTAGTGGTTCGCTTGTTGCTTGGAAGACGAAGAAACAGGTAGCGGTTTCCCGTTCGAGTGTTGAGGCTGAGTTGCGAGCTATGGCTTCGGTGACTGCTGAGGTGACCTGGTTCTGGTGGTTGCTTGCAGATTTTGGGGTCTCTGTTATGACACCCACTCCACTTTTGTCAGATAGTACAGGTGCTATCAGTATTGCACGTGATCCGGTCAAGCATGAGCTGACCAAGCATATTGGTGTTGATGCTTTTTATACACGTGCTCAGGTGCAGGATCAGGTTGTTGCGCTCCATTATGTGCCTTCAGACTTGCAGTTGGCAGATTTCTTTACAAAGGCACAAACCCGCGCTCAGCATGATTTCTTACTCTCCAAACTCAGTGTTGTGGATCCACCATGAGTTTGAGGGGGGGGGGGGGTGTTAGAGTATATTTGTATATTGTAGTTTCCCCATATGTTAGGGGGCTTTCTGTATATTTGCACATGTACATGTACTATATATTCTGGCCTTTGGCCCTCTGGTAATACAAGAGATCTATTACCCTAACATCAATCTCACTGGTTTGGCTGAGAACAAAGGATTAAACGTATCGAATGGAAGGAAGTAATAGTTTGTAGAAAGTAAACACAAAGCAGTAAACAGTTTATAGATTGTATGTAAAAGAAAGGACCGGGATCCATAGTTCACTAGAGGTGGCTCTCCTTAAGATAGATAATATGCTGGGTGAACAAATTACAGCGGGGCAATTGACAAACATCGAGAAAGCAATACATGCATATACTAATCATCTTGACTCCTTTGGAACTTGATTGGGCATTACAACATTATACATAGACCGCCATCCAACTGCATCTATGACTAATAATCCAACTTCAAGTTATCATCCAAACCCCCTCTAGTATTAAGTTGCAAGCAACATATTATTGCTTTACGAATTGCGTGTAATGTAAACAATACGATTGTTCTCTAAACAAAGGATTGTTGTTTTCTCCCTAGTAGAAACAGCACATCTAGTACCTTAGAGATTTCTGTTACTTCCCCAGATTACCAGAGGCATGAACCCACTATCGAGCATAAATACTAACCCTTGGAGTTGCTAGCATCTAGTTGGCCAAGATAGCTACTAACAACGGAAAGCATGCAAGATCACAAATAACAAAGACATGATAGAATCAATAATCAATCTGAAATAGCATCTCAATATCCATTGTATCCCCGCAAACACAACATGCAGAATTAAAAATCGATGATCTTGATCATGAATGGAGCTCACAAGATCTAGACATGAAAGCATAAAGGAGGAGAACCAGCCATCTAGCTACTACATGGACCCGTAGTCCAGAGATGACCTACTCACACATCACACCGGAGGCTTGCATGATGATGAAGAAGGCCTCTAGGGTGAATTCCCCTCTCCGGCAGGGTGCCGGGAACAGCTTCAGATCCCTCTCGATCTAGGGATGGAGATGACGGCGGCTATAGACTCTTTCGTGGATTTTTGATCGGGTCCTTAGGGTTTTCATCCCAAGGGCATCTTATAGGCGGAAGGAGAGGCCGAGGGGGTGCTGGGGTCGGCGAGACCACCCCCTGGCGTAGGCCAGGCCTGGCCGCGTGGCCAGGTGGTGTGGCCGGCCCCCAGCCCTTCTCCGTCTCGTATTCTGGCATCTGATGACTTCCTGAAAAATAGGCACTTTGGCTTTTGTCCCATCCAATTCCGAGAATATTCATTTTCTGACTTTCCTGGAACCAAAAACAGCAGAAAACAGGCAGCTGACACTATGGCTCTTGTTAATAGGTTAGTCCAAGAAATCATATGAAAAGTACTCCAAAGTGTGGACAAAACACAAGAAAGTGGATAAAACCAAGCATGGAACATCAAAAATTATAGATACATTTGCAATGTATCAACATCCCCAAGCTTAACTCCTGCTCGTCCTCGAGTAGGTAAGTGATAAAAAGAAAGAATAATTTTTGAGGTGACATGCACCATCAAAGACTTGATCAAAGTATTTGTAAAACATTCAAAGCTGGGATCATAGTACTTCAATCATAACATGAAAGACAAAATTCTAGCAATAAGACAAAGAAACTATGATGCAACATGAAAAGGCATAAACAAAGGATTCATGAATAACAATGCTTTGCAAGACGTTTGTTTGTTTCACATAAAGAAAACATAGCATAATAGTATTCAGCTTGTCCCTCATAGAGTAGCAAATATAATTGCATAGGATACCTTCAAAGTTAATAGAGTGACTAGATACAAATAGTTTAAAACAAGCAATATCAAGATATGCATCAATCAACTAGTATTGGGACAATGCACATAGAACTAGAATGGCCACTATGCTCTCAAAGTAAGTGCATAAAGGTCGAAGGTGGAGACACAATATATAATGGTGGAAGAAAGGCCTTCATAGAAGGAAGTAGGGATTCAAGTCTCATAAAGAGCTTCCAAAAATTATGGTACTTATAGCTTTCAGCTCTCATTGCCCCTATCATAAGCATCTTTAAGGTGATTAAGGTTAAAGTGACACAACTAAGAGGATATTCTTGACAAGTTATAAACCGAAATCTCATGCCCCTTACTTATGAAGACCGAACCTCATGCTACTCAACTTTAGTCACACGTAAGCTCTTGTCATTGTAAGTATATGTGTATCATAAAGAACCGCCAATGGGGAACCCCTTGCACATGATACAGGAACTATCCCATAATCAAAATGACAAGGCAAGCAAACAATGAGCATCTCAGCGATCTTTTTATTTGCTATTTGCATAGGTTTTTATTGAGGATGCTTCATAGAGTGCTCATTATGGTGATGCTGCAAGTTTCCACCATTATTAGGCATGGCTTAGGCTAGCGGCCCAGGCGTTTCACTAACACACATACACACTCCATGATCTTACAAGTTCCACTTTTATTTCACACCGCCAGGATCCATAAGCAAAAGAACATGATATCAACGGGGTACAAAGTACAAGTGCAATGTTGAAAGCGTTCCCCATGATACATGGTTCTGCTAATTTCAACTTATATAGTGCAAGCATATACGCAACAAAGAAGGACCCAATGGTTCAAGTTTATTAGATGCAAAAAAGTAAAGTGTGCCATCAAGTTTGTGAGAGCTTTAATCACTAGTTTTCTCATAACAAGTTTAATTCGGAAGGTAAACAAAAGCATGAATATACTTGGAATAGAATAAGCTAGTAGGTATGTATGGTGGACTCTTTGGAATAAATTGGTTTAGGGAGTTGGATGCATCAGTGGAACTCATACTTGGTTGTGGAGGCTAGCAAAAGACTGGGAGCGACAAACTGAGAGAGCAATAATGGCCATAATCATGTAGAGCGACAAAACATCATTGATCAAAGCATAAAGTGAGACTACAAGTTGAAAACTAAAGGATCATAAAGGCTTATGGTGACTTGAGATATTCATAACATGGCGTGAGCATGCGCCAAGTCAACGCAAATAAAGCATCAAAGGAGAATACCACTATACTATGCTTTAATATGCCAAAACAACGCATGATTCATCCAAGGCACATTGAACAATCTCAATTGTTTATAACAATTCATGCTACAGAAAAGAATACTAAGCATAAAGCCAAAACAATATCAAGCATGGCATGACAAAGCATAGGCCACAATCAAAAACAAGCTCTTTTTACCACATAAGTATGAACTTTCCTACTCTTTTCCAATCCAAACCAAACTATTTGCAAACCAATGTATGAAAGAGGGGGTCCAACCAATTTATTCATCAAATTAAGCAAACAAAGCAAACAAAAACAAAAAAGAAGACGCTCCAAGAACAACACAATTGTGCATGAAACAATAAAAATGAAGCGTTTGGAAGAAACCTGGGATTTTTATTGTTGAAGAAGGGGATGCCTTGGGCATCCCCAAGATTTGACGCTTGAACTTCTTGGATATTTCTTGGGGTGACACACGTGGAATCCCCAAGCTTGAGCTTTATTCCATCTTTCATCTCATTACTCATTCCTTCCATACACCTGGAATTTTTCCTTCATACAAAACTTCACACAATCTTTATTAGCAAGATTAGTGCACTCAAGATAATAGGTCTTAAGGTTCTGTTCTAACACCAAATAAACTTCCATTAGAACACTAGCTACTGAAGCACTTCCCTCAAAAATCTCAATTTCCCCAAAAGAACTCAAAAAGGAACCAACAAGAAGCAAATGCAGAAAATGGCAGAAATCTGTCAAAACAGACCAGCAGGTAAAGATGAATTATTTCGAAGACCTTCTGTTGCTCAAATAAAAAAGTGTTGAACTAACGAAAGTTAGATAGAAACCTTGGGCAGAAGCAAAAATATTCACGCCTCAAAAGGACGTACAGAGATTTTACACGAATTTTTGCGGTGAAGCACAGAAATCTGTTTCGGGACAGCAACTTTTCCAATCATTACTTCTATCTCATTAGAGGTTACTCTTGGCACAAAAAGAAAATAAAAAGGATAAGGAGCGGTTATTACTGAAGTAATAACTTCCAAGACTCATCTAAAACTTTTGGGTTATCTCCCAATAAGTACTTTTCTTTAACGCCTTTAAGTTAGGCATAAGAAGCAAGAAAGAATCAAGTGTTCTCAAATGAAGAAGCATTAAGACCAAATTTTGTTTTCATAGGAGAAGCAAAAGAAATATTCTATATCTTCTTAGGGAAGTGTTCTATACCTTTCTTGAGTGGGATTTGATATTTAATGGTGTCTTCTTTCATATCAATAATGGCACCAACAGTTCTAAGAAAATGTCTTCCCAAAGTAATAGGACAAGAAGCATTGCATTCAATATCCAAAACATAGAAATCAACGGGGACATAGGCATTGTTAACCATAATAAGAACATCATTAAGACTCCCCATGAGTTTCTTTTTAGCATTATCATCAAGTGGGACATTCAAATAACAATCTTCAAGTGGAGGCAAATCAAGCATATCATAAATCCTTCTAGGCATAATAGAAACACTACTATCAAGATCACATAAAGCTTTGAAATCAAAGTCATTTACTTTCATATTAATGATGGGTTCCCAACCATCTTTTTGTTTTATAGGAATAGAAGCTTTATGTTTCATCTTTTCTTATTTAATCTTTATGAGAGCATCAGTAATGTGTTTCGTAAAGGCCGTGTTCATAGCACTAGCATTAGGAATTTTAGCAAGCTTTTGTAGGAACTTAATAACTTTAGAGATATTACAACCATCAAGATCAAAATCAAAATTATCATCTAGAGTGTTAGAACTATTACTAGCCTCAACACTAGTGGTGGTAATAGTAGAAACACTAATGTTTCTAGCAATTTCATCTTCTCTTTCCCACTTAGCATGTAATTCAGCTAATAGTCTAACATTTTCATCAATTCTAACTTGTATAGCATTAGTAGCTGCAAAGGGATTATCATTAGTTTCAGGTTTTGCAGCCATTTTATTGATCAAAGAGGATTGAGCTTCAGACAAAGATGTTATATTTCTTTCAGCATTAGAGAGTTTTTCCTCAATAGTTTTATTGAAAGCAGTTTGTTTACTAATAAAGTCTTTAAGCATAACTTCCAGTTTAGAGGGAGCACTCCTATTATTGTTGTAGGAATTTCCATAAGCATTACCATTGTTGGGAGGATATGGCTTATAATTGTTATTACCAAAATTGTTCCTATAAGCATTATTGCCAAAATTGTTACTTCTTATGAAGTTCACATCAACTTGCTCTTCTTGGGTAACCAAAGAGGCTAAAGGAACATTATTTGGATCAATATGGGCTTTCCCATTAACAAGCATAGGCATAATAATATCAATTTTATCACTCAAGGAGGAGGTTTCGTCAACAAAATTTACCTTCCTACCTTGTGGAGCTTTCCCAGTATGCCATTCAGAATAATTAACCATCATATTATCCAGAAGTTTTGTTGCAGCACCCAAAGTGATGGTCATAAAGGTACCTCCAGCCGTAGAATCTAATAGGTTCCTTGAAGAATAGTTCAATCCAGCATAAAAAGTTTGGATGATCATCCAAGCAGTCAGTCCATGAGTGGGACAATTCTTAACCAAATATTTCATTCTTTCCCAAGCTTGAGCAACATGCTCATTATCATATTGTTTAAACTTCATTATTTCACTTATCATAGATATAATGTTAGAAGGAGGATAGTATTTTCCAATGAAAGCATCTTTGCACTTAGTCCAAGAATCAATACTATTCTTAGTTAAGGAATTCAACCATTCTTTAGCTTTTCCTCTCAAAGAGAAAGGAAACAATTTCAGCTTAATAATATCACCATCTACATCCCTATGCTTTTGCATCTCACATAGTTCAACAAAGTTATTTAGATGGGCAGTAATATCTTCATTACCAATACCAGAAAATTGTTCTCCCATAACAAGATTGAGTAAAGCAGGTTTTATCTCAAAGAAAGTATCTTCAGGCACAGGTGGAGCAATATGTGTGCTCATAAAATCATTGTTGTTGGTGCTAGTGAAGTCACACAACTTAGTGTTTTCAAGAGTAGTCATTTTTTGTGTTTTTGAATAAGAAAGCAAACTTGTAAAACTAATTTTTTTGTGTTTCTGAATAACAAAACAAGCAAACAAAGCAAAAGAAAAAGAACAAAGTAAAGAGATTGGTTATGAGGGACTCCCCTTGTGAAGATGTCCTTGACTCCCCGGCAACGGCGCCAGAAAATATGCTTGATGGCCCAAAATATATCGAGCTCGTTGGGGAACCCCAAGAGGAAGGTATGATGAGCACAACAGCAAGTTTTCCCTCAGTACGAAACCAAGGTTATCAATCCAGTAGGAGCAAGGAAACACCCCAAAATCGATGATCTTGATCATGAATGGAGCTCACAAGATCTAGACATGAAAGCACAAAGGAGGAGAACCAGCCATCTAGCTACTACATGGACCCGTAGTCCAGAGATGAACTACTCACACATCACACCGGAGGCTTGCATGATGATGAAGAAGACCTCTAGGGTGAATTCCCCTCTCCGGCAGGGTGCCGGGAACAGCTTCAGATCCCTCTCGATCTAGGGATGGAGATGACGGCGGCTATAGACTCTTTCGTGGATTTTTGATCGGGTTCTTAGGTTTTTCGTCCCGAGGGCATCTTATAGGCGGAAGGAGAGGCCGAGGGGGTGCTGGGGTCGGCGAGACCACCCCCTGGCGTAGGCCAGGCCTGGCCGCGTGGCCAGGTGGTGTGGCCGGCCCCCAGCCCTTCTCCGTCTCGTATTCTGGCATCTGATGACTTTCGGAAAAATAGGAACTTTGGCTTTTGTAGCGTCCAATTCCGAGAATATTCATTTTTTAATTTTCCTGGAACAAAAAACAGTAGAAAATAGGCAGCTGGCACTGTGGCTCTTGTTAATAGGTTAGTCCAAGAAATCATATGAAAAGTACTCCAAAGTGTGGACAAAACACAAGAAAGTGGATAAAACCAAGCATGGAACATCAAAAATTATAGATACATTTGCAATGTATCACATGTCAGTTCTTTCCACAAACCACATATGGATCGACCAGTGTCACTGGATGTGTGTTCTTTTCATGAACCACAGCAAGAGTCATTGCATGTCTGTTTTTTCCATGAACCACAGCTAGAGTCATTGGATGTGTGTTCTTTTCATGAACCACACCCAGATTCATTGCATGTGTGTTCTTCCCACAAACCACATATGGATCCACTAGTGTCATTGCATGTGTTTTCTTTTCATGAACCACACCCAGAGTCATTGCATGTCTGTTCTTCCCACAAACCACACATGGATCCACCACTGTCACTGGATGTGTTTTCTTTTCATGAACCACACCTAGTGTCATTGCATGTCTATTCCTCCCACAAACCACACATGGATCCACCATGGTCATTGCATGTGTTTTCTTTTCATGAACCACACCCAGAGTCATTGCATGTCTGTTCTTCCCAAAAACCACACATGGATCCACTAGTGTTATTAGATGTGCGTTCTTTTCATGAAACACAACCAGTGTCATTGCATGTCTGTTCTTCCCACGAACCACACATGGATCCACCAGTGTTAATGGATGTGTTTTCTTTTCATGAACCACACCCGATGGCATTGCATTTCTATTCTTTCCACAAACCAAACATGGAACCACCAGTGTCACTGGATGTGTGTTCTTTTCATGAACCACACCCAGTGTCATTGCATGTCTTTTCTTTCCACAAACCACATATGGATCCACCAGTGTCATTGGATGTGTGTTCTTTTCATGAAACACACCTAGTGTCATTGCATGTCTGTTCTTTTCACAAACCACATATCGATCCAACAATGTCATTGCATGTCTGTTCTTTTTATGAACCACATCTAGAGTCATTGCATGTCTGTTCTTTCCACTAACCACATATGAATCCACCAGTGTCACTAGATTTGTGTTGATTTCATGAACCATAGCTAGAGTCATTGCATGTCTGTTCTTTTCATGAGCCACAACTAGAGTCATTGGATGTGTGTTCTTTTCATGAACCACACCTAGAGTCATTGCATGCGTGTTCTTCTCACAAACCACAGCTAGAGTCATTGCATGTATGTTCTTCTCACAAACCAAATATGGATCCACCAATGTTATTGCATGTGTGTTCTTTTCATGAACCACACCCAGTGTGATTGCATGTGTGTTCTTCCCACAAACCACACATGGATCCACTAGTGTCATTACATGTGTGTTCTTTTCATGAACCACACCCAGTGTCATTGCATGTGTGTTCTTCCCACAAACAAGACATGGATCCACCAGTGTCATTGCATGTGTTTTCTTTTCATGAACCACACCCAGAGTCATTGCATGTCTGTTCTTCCCCCAAACCACACATGGATCCACTGAATATGCCCGAGAGGCAATAATAAAGTGTTTATTATTCCTTGTTTATGATAAATGTTTATTTTGCATGCTATAATTGTATTAATTTTGAAACGTTAATACATGTGTGTTTAATAAACAAAAGGAAAGTTCCTAGTTATGCCTCTCTTATAAAATAGCTCGTTGATTAACAAGATCATCAAGGTTTCCTGATCATGGACATTGGATGTTGTTAATAACAAGGTCACAACATTAGTGGAATGATGTGATGAACATTCATCCGAAGTATAACATTACAATCAAAGTCATTGTGTTTATATTGCTATAACATCATACGAAATAATCCTAGTCCTTAGACCATGAGATCATGTCAATCACTAACACTGGAAGAGTATCTTGATAACATCAAACGTCACACCATGAAAGGGTGATTATAAAGGTGGGTTTAGTGCTACGAAAGTGTTTTGTAGAGGCTCATGGATCAAGAGTGGGATTTGTCCATCCCGATGATAGATAGATATACTCTAGGCCCTCTCGGTGATATCACATTAATTAGCTTGCAAGCAAGTGATGAGATCACTAGAATGTTATATCATGGGAACGAGAAAAGAGTGCATGTTGGCAACGAGTTCAAACTAGGTATTGAGATATGGATGATCGAATCTCGGACATGTAATATATCGCGAGACAAAGGGATTTAGTTACTAGCGTTAAAGGTTCACACGATCACAAGAGTCATTGTTGAATATTTGGGAGTCAGTACGGATCTCCAGGTCCTGCTGTTGATTATTAATCAGAGAGGGGTCTCGATCATGTCTGCATTATTCGTGAACCATAGGGTGACACACTTAAGGGATACCGACAGCATTTGGAGCAAATATGTTTCAGATAAAGATTTAAGAAAGCGCTGGAATGATTTGAATAGACACCGAAACTGTTTCGGGTGAAATTGCAGAAATTGGTTCTGCATGTAATATTGAAATGTTGCAAGGGTTTTATGTGAATGTTTGTTAATTTAAAGTAATTAACAAAATTCTGAATAAAACTAATAAAAGAGTTTTATTAAATGAGAGAGCATTAAATTTGGAGAAATTTAATGCATTTAAAGTGGAGACTTTAAAAGAGGATGTGAAGGGGAAAATTTATGTGGAGGGAGTTTCCACCACATGAATGAGGAGGTGAAGGGTCACCCCTTGGGGCACCGACCATGGGGAGGGTCACCCCCTCCTCCTATAAAAGGCCCCCTCTCACACCTTCACACACACACACCTCCTCGTGAAGGATTTCTCTCCCCCTCTAGTATTTTCCCCCCATGGTCTCGAATTAGCGAGATACATGTTCCCGGTGGATTTATCTAGAAAGGAGTTGATGCTTCCGCTACTTTGCTGGAGCGAGGGATGGAGGTTGTCGGGGTACCGGACGTGTGTGCGATCACGGATGCACCGCTGCTTTGCGGTGCTGGACTTGGTGGTGCTGGACTTACTAGAGCTGGATCTGATGGACGTGTCGGAGCCAGACTTGCTGGACTTCATCATGATCTTGAGATCGGAAAGTGTACGACTACATAATCCACGAGTTCCATCTCGTTAACAAAGCTTTTTTGTCTTTGAGGGTGAGTTCTCTATGGATGTATATCCACCTGTTGCTTGTATCGAGTAGACAGATCTTGGCATATAGTTCACATCGTAGGAATTTTTTTGTTTTCTATGCTGCGAACCCTTCAGTGGTATCAGGGCCTGATCTATGCGTAGGTGCTTTGCACGGGTAGAACACATAAGAGTATGTGGGCGGTGATGATCATGTTATTGCTTCTTATATGTACTTTGGATATTGGTGGCATAGTGTGATGAATTGGCCTGGACCAACCTTACATGTCATCGCACATGAGACCGGTTCCACGACTGACATGCAACTAGTTTTGCATAAGTGGCTGGCGGGTGTCTGTCTCTCCTACTATAGTCAATATCTGATTTACAACGAGTTGCTAATAATTTGGTTATCATCGTTGTGGTTCCATGTTGTACGTAAGAACGGTTCTATCTTCGAAAGCCCTAAGCCACGTAAAACTTGCAATTGATACATTAGAGGCGTCTAGTTTAGATCGTTGCTGGGCTAGTGTCATGTTATGGTAATGTTGTAAGTTGATGTATAGTTGATACTCTTACAACACAGTTAAACGTGTAAGTTCCATAGACCTTGGCCTTACACACAAAGGAATGATAGAGATCATACCACGATGCATATGATGGTGATCAAATGCATGGACCATATCATCCCACTTCACACATATGATGTTCGCATCTTATATTGCTTGTTTGGCGTTTTAGTAGCATTATAAGATGATCCCTCATTTAGATATCAAGATAAAAATGTGTTCTTCTTTAAGTACACACCATTTATGTTTTGCCGCTTCAAGACATCACGTGATGATCGGGTGTACTTGAATCCACGATCATATCTCGGGTGTAAGACATTTTTACACACGCGAGTACTAAGGTTCTTACTTGGCGATCCTAGCATGTACAGACATGGCCTCGGAACACGAACCAGAAGGTTAAGCATGAGTCATATAGTTGATATGATGCCCATATAGATGCTCGCCTTTGAAGCTACACCGACTCACGTGATGATCGGACTTGGTGTAGTGGATTTGGTTCATGTAATCACCAAAACGGCATGAGGGATGTCGTTTTTGAGTGGGAGTTCATTTCTAATTTGGATTAGTCGAACCAAATTTGTCATAAACTAAATTGAAGTGAATTTGCATAATTTTTTGTAGTCATTGGCATATGTTTAGTACCATATGCTTAGTTTTAATTGAGATAATAGAACTATAGAATTCGGATATTTACTTTACGAACTAGTATCATATTGTTTTGAATGTCATATTAAAGTTTAGAAGTCCTATTGCAAACTTTCAGCAAACTCTATTTACTCCATGAAGTTTAATAAGAAGTATTAAATCAAGAGTAAGAATTCCAATGTTAGTATCTAAAGTATCATGTTTGCCTCCATGATTCTTGATATTCAAAAGTTATTTTAATATCGAGGTTATCTAGGAGCTGAAAGAATTGTTTCAGAAACCATCATGTGTGAAAGATATCGTGATATCTAAAAACAATGTTTTTGGTTGCATTATGATAGAGCATAATTTAGCAAAATACATATTCTCATATTGTATGAGAATGTGTTAAGGTTGAAGATGCTAAGCGTCCTAATCTACCAAAAAGGTTTTGGGAACTAATATTATACCCACGATTCATCCTTATAAGCTATAGTAGCTTGATCATGAAAGTTGTCATGATAAGGATGAATAGAAGATGTAAGTAAAATGTTTACTACACTAAAAGATTACTAAAGAATGGATTTTTTTGAAATAACACCAAACATTTAATGATGGTGATCCACTTCATAGTGCAAGTCCAAAGGTATTAGTATTTGACTATACACGCTTTGTACTATGTGTCATGTGAATTACACCACTATTGATGTTGATAGATTCTTTTAAAGGAAAAGGAATTGCTGAAAGAGAATCTACAAAATATTTGGTAGAAAAGAAAAAGTTAGAGATGTCCAACTTAGGTATATAGGAGATATACATGTTATGGTTGTATTCCTTGCTTGTTAAACAATGTGGTTCTTAGGTATTGGATACCAAATTGGTTGGTATGAAGTATCATACAGGACAACGCAATTCATGAACTGCAATGGCCTAAGTAACTAGCAAGAGAATAAGTGATGATGTTCATTGAAAACAAATAAAGTGTTATTGTGTTTTTCGTTGTCATCAAACCTAGCCTTCAAGATTTGTTTAAATAATTGTTATTTTGTTCCGGTATTATGAGAATAATGGTTGTTCAAATAATTATCGTATTCCATAAAGGATGGATGAACTTTTACAAGTATAGTGGGAGAAATCACATCCATAAACACTATTGCTAAAATGTCGCAAGACAAATGATTGAAAGATCACTTATGAAGTGACATCGCTGTTTAAATTATATTGGAAATAAAACATGAAGAAACTCCATGTTGATGGATTTTTGGAGTCTTTGATTTTGATCAATTGATGCTTGTGAAACTTTCCTCGAGATAATTGACACTCCGTTCATAGGCCAAAGAGGAACGAATGACTAGCTTATTGGAAATTGTGCATACTAATGTGCATAGTCCATTATGTGTAGCCATATGCAATGGATCTTTTTGCTTCATATGCTTTCTCCAGAAATTTGAGTGAACATATCTATGTATTTACTTAATAAGGAAGAAGTATGAAACATTTGAAAATTGTTCAAAGACTTTCTAGATGATGTGGAAAATCATTGTAACAAGAAAATAAAGAGTTTATGATTCGATCATAAAGGAAGATATTTGAGTTACATGTTTAGAAAAACACCTAAGACTTGACAAATTGTTCCATGATTTGTGTTTCCCAATAAACCATAGGAGTATGGCATATTCGAGAGATGAAATCAAACCATGTTTGACATGGTAAGATCAAAGGTGTCATTTATAAAACTGCCATTATGTTTTAAGGATTGAAGCTTTAGAGACTACCACTTTTACACTGAAAAAAGCACCATCGTGATCCATTGAAATGACACCATATGAGTTATGATTTGGGATAAAATCCAAATTGTCTTTTCTTAAATTTTGGTATGCTATGCATTAGTAAAATGTTTACAACCAAAGTCGGATAAGCACGTCTTTGTAGGTTATCCCAAAGAATTTCTTGGGAATTCCTCCATAACACTGAGGACAAAAGAGTTTGTCGCTTGGAACGTCAAGTTTCTTGAGAAGGAACTTTTCGTAAAAAGTTAAGTGGGAGGACAATAGAACTTTGATAAGGTTGTTGTACCTTAGCTATATGTGCTAAGTAGCGCAGCGCCGGAAAGTGTCCCAGAGGCGGCTAAAATGCTCATGGCTCCCGTCATAACAAAGGTTGTGATCTCGGAGATTAGAGTTCCTATTGAACGGTGTGGGTCGGTAAGAATCAAATAGTGAGATTTGATAAACAAGTCGTTATTGTTTTGACAATGATGAACCGACTACATGCAAAGAAGAGAATATGGGCCCTAACTCCATAAAATGACTAAAAGTCATAGCATCCGTGATAGTATCCATACACGAGAAATCAAGTTTCTGAACTTGGAAGACCCTCTAGAAAGGCGTGAAGCCTATCGGTCGTGTTTGGATCTATAAAGAAATAGACATGGATGTTTAACATCTATGAAATAATCGACATGTCAGAAAGAAGTTTACGGCAATGTTCAAGGAGTTGACTATGACAAGATTTGATCTTTCATAGCGATATTTAGTCTTGACGGATTAATGTAGCATCCACTACATATAATTTGATGTATGGTAGTTGAACAAACAAAACAATGTTCTTCTAATAGAATGGTTACGTAGGACGTGTACAAGACACAGTCCGAAGGGTTTTGTTAATTCAAAGGGTGCTAAAAGGGCATGCAAACTTCAATAGTTGAAGTAAGCATATCGGAGTTGGAATCTTCACCATGATGAAACTGTTAAAAAGGTTTAAATTCATCAGAGATGATGAAGATGCTTGCATTTGCAAGAAATTAAGTGGGAGCG
Organism: Avena eriantha; assembly: GCA_910589775.1. Taxonomy (NCBI): domain Eukaryota; kingdom Viridiplantae; phylum Streptophyta; class Magnoliopsida; order Poales; family Poaceae; genus Avena; species Avena eriantha. Next base: position 271,847,881 of record OU342740.1, on the reverse strand, counting down.
CTGAGACATATTTCTAATACATTATGTAGAGGACATATTGTTGATTGGAAATGATGTATCTTGCACTGACACAAGTTAAGAATTTCAATTAAATTAAGATTTCGATGAAAGACTTGGGCAAAACCAAAATATTTGGCATCAATGTCTATATGGATAGATTGAGACACTAATATGGTTGTGCCAGACATACATATATGAGATATTGAAAGGGTTCAATATGGAAACAACAAGAAAGGTTCTTACTGCATGAAAAGGATTGTATCAAGATTCAAGTGTTTCAACACTTGGTGAGTAAAATCACATGAAGATTTTGATCGATTATACCGTGATATGTCCTATGCTCTAAATGTTATGAGCACATACCAGAATGATTCATAAGATGATCATTGGATAATAGTAAATATATTCTTATGAGCTTTGGAAGAACTAAGAGTATATCATGTATAAGTGACAAATAGTTAAAGATAGTTCATTGTAAAGTATTACATTGATGCTAGTTTTGTAACAAGATACAAACTAAATTTATCTCAATTTAGACTATGGATGGCACAATGTAATGGAAAGGATGTTCCATGATGGATTTGGATGAGTTCCAAAGTTGAGACATTGTGACGGATACTACAACAAAAGGCTAAGTATATGACTGCTATAGTAGCAGCAAAGGAGGGCATTTGTGTTAAGTAGTTTGTTATCAAACTAGGTGTGGTTCAAAGTGGGATAATACTATGAAGATATATTGTATGACAATAATATCAACATATTTTAACCCGAACGAACTAAAGGTCTCACCAAAGGACCAAATTTATACAATGCCATCTCATTAGAGAATGAGTTATGCGTAGAGACGCAAAGACATGCAAATACACACGGACCTGAAACTATCAGATCCGGAGATTATGTTAACCACTAGCAATCACGTATATGCAACACCAGAAAGCCATATGTGTTCAATACGCAAAGTTTTTCAAACTAGATTATTGACTCTAGCGCTAGTGGGAGACTGAAGGGAATATGCCCGAGAGGCAATAATAAAGTGGTTATTATCTTATTCCTTGTTTATGATAAATTTTTATTTTGCATGCTATAATTGTATTAATTTGGAAACGTTAATACATGTGTGTTTAATAAACAAAAGGAAAGTTCCTAGTTATGCCTCTCTTATAAACTAACTCGTTGATTAACAAGATGATCAAGGTTTCCTGATCATGGACATTAGATGTTGTTAGTAACGAGGTCACAACATTAGTGGAATGATGTGATGAACATTCATCCGAAGTATAGCATTACGATCAAAGTCATTGTGTTTATATTTCTATAACATCATACGAAGTAATCCTAGTCCTTAGACCATGAGATCATGTCAATCACTAACACTAGAAGAGTATCTTGATAACATCAAACGTCACACTGTGAAAGGGTGATTATAAAGGTGGGTTCAGTGCTACGAAAGTGTTTTGTAGAGGCTCATGGATCAAGAGTGGGATTTGTCCATCCCGATGACGGATAGATATAATCTGGGCCCTCTCGGTGATATCACATTGATTAAATTGCAAGCAAGTGATGAGATCACTAGAATGTTATATCATGGGAACGAGAAAAGAGTGCATGTCGGCAACGAGATCAAACTAGGTATGGAGATACCGATGATCAAATCTCGGACATGTAATATATCGCGAGACAAAGGGATTTAGTTACTAGCGTTAAAGGTTCACACGATCACAAGAGTCATCGTTGAATATTTGGGAGTCAGTACGGATCTCCAGGTCCTGCTGTTGATTATTAATCGGAGAGGGGTCTCGATCATGTCTGCATTATTCGCGAACCATAGGGTGACACACTTAAGGGATACCGACAGCATTTGGAGCAAATATGTTTCAGATAAAGATTTAAGAAAGCGCTGGAATGATTTGAATGGACACCGAAACTGTTTCGGGTGAAATTGCAGAAATTGGTTCTGCATGTAATATTGAAATGTTGCAAGGGTTTTATGTGAATGTTTGTTAATTTAAAGTAATTAACAAAATTCTGAATAAAACTAATAAAAGAGTTTTATTAAATGAGAGAGCATTAAATTTGGAGAAATTTAATGCATTTAAAGTGGAGACTTTAAAAGAGGATGTGAAGGCGAAAATTTATGTGGAGGGAGTTACCACCAAATGAATGAGGAGGTGAAGGGTCACCCCTTGGGGCGCCGACCATGGGGAGGGTCACCCCCTCCTCCTATAAAAGGCCCCCCTCTCACACCTTCACACACACACACACCTCCTCATGAAGGATTTCCCTCCCCCTCTAGTATTTTTCCCCCATGGTCTCGAATTAGCGAGATACATGGATCCACCAGTGTCATTGGATGTGTGTTCTTTTGATGAACCACACCCGGTGTTATTGCATGTGTGTTATTCTCACAAACCACACATGGATCCACCAGTGTCATTGGATGTGTTCTTTTCATGAACCACACCCAGAGTCATGGCATGTCTGTTCTTTTCACAAACCACATATGGATCCACCAGTGTCACTGGATGTGTGTTCTTTTCATGAACCACAACTATAGTCATTGGATGTGTGTTCTTTTCATGAACCACAGCTAGAGTCATCGGATGTGTTTTTTTCATGAACCACAGCTAGAGTCATTGCATGTGTGTTCTTCTCACAAACCACATCTAGAGTCCTTGCATGTCTGTTCTTCTCAAAAAACACACATGGATCCACCAATGTCATTGCATGTCTGTTCTTTTCATGAACCACACCTAGTGTCATTGCATGTGTGTTCTTCTCACAAACCACACATGGATCCACAAGTGTCACTGGATGTGTGTTCTTTTCATGAACCACACCCAGTGTCATTGCATGTGTGTTCTTCTCACAAACCGCACATGGATCCACAAGTGTCACTGGATGTGTGTTCTTTTCATGAACCACACCCAGTGTCATTGCATGTGTGTTCATCCCACAAACCCACATGGATCCACCACTGTCACTGGATGTGTTTTCTTTTCATGAACCACACCCAGTGTCATTGGATGTCTATTCTTCCTACAAACCACACATGGATCCAGCATTGCCATTGCATGTGTTTTCTTTTCATGAACCACACCCAGTGTCATTGCATGTCTGTTCTTCCCCCAAACCACACATGGATCCACCAGTGTCAATGGATGTGTGCTGTTTTCATGAACCACACCTAGTGTCATTGCATGTGTGTTCTTCCCACAAACCACACACAGATCCACCAGTGTCACCGGATGTGTGTTCTTTTCATGAACCACGCCCACTGTCATTGCATGTCGGTCCTTTCCGCAAACCACATATCGATCCACCAGTCTAACTGGATGAGTGTTCTTTTCATGAACCATAGCTAGAGTCATTGGATGTGTGTCCTTTTCATTAACCACAGCTAGAGTCATTGGATATGTGTTCTTTTCATGAACCACAGCTAGAGTGATTGCATGTCTGTTCTTTTCATGAACAACACCTAGGGTCATTGCATGTGTGTTCTTCTCACAAACCACACAAGGATCCACCAGTGTCATTGCATGTCTGTTCTTTTCATGAACCACACCCAGTGTCATTGCATGTGTGTTCTTCGTGCAAACCACACATGATCCACCAGTGTCATTGGATGTGTGTTCTTTTCATGCACTACACCCAGTGTCATTGCATGTTTGTTCTTTCTACAAACCACATATGGATCCACCGGTGTCATTGGATGTGTGTTCTTTTGCTGAACCACACCCAGTGTCATTGCATGTGTGTTATTCTCACAAAGCACACTAGATCCACCAGTGTCATTGGATATGTGTTCTTTTCATGAACCATAGCTAGAGTCATTGCATCTCTACTCTTTCCACAAACCACATATGGATCCACCATTGTCACTGGATGTGTGTTCTTTTCATGAACCACAACTAGAGTCATTGGATGTGTGTTCTGTTCATGAACCACAACTATGGTCATTGGATGTGTGTTCTTTTCATGAACCACAACTAGAGTCATTGCATGACTGTTCTTCTCACAAACCACATCTAGAGTTATTGCATGTCTGTTCTTCCCAAAAAACACACATGGATCCACCAATGTCATTGCATGTCTGTTCTTTTCATGAACGACACCTAGTTTCATTGCATGCGTGTTCTTCTCACAAACCACACATGGATCCACAAGTGTCACTGGATGTGTGTTCTTTTCATGAACCACACCCAGTGTCATTGCATGTGTGTTATTCCCACTAACCACACATGGATCCACCACTGTCATTGCATTTGTTTTCTTTTCATGAACCATCGCTAGAGTCATTGCATGTCTATTCTGCCCAGAAACTACACATGGATCCACCAGTGTCACTGGATATGTTTTATTTTCATGAACCACACCAAGTGTCATTGCATGTGTGTTCTTTCCACAAACCACATATGGATCCACTAGTGTCACTGGACGTGTGTTCTTTTCACGAACCACAGCTACAGTCATTGCATGTCTGTTCTTTTCATGAACAACAGCTAGAGTAATTAGATGTGTGTTCATTTCATGAACCACACCCAGTGTCATTGCATGTGTGTTCTTCTCACAAACCACACATGGATCCACAAGTGTCACTGGATGTGTGTTCTTTTCATGAACCACACCCAGTGTCATTGCATGTGTGTTCATCCCACAAACCACACATGGATCCACCAATGTCATTGCATGTTTGTTCTTTTCATAAACCACACCCATTTTCATTGCATGTGTGTTCTTCTCACAAACTACACATGGATCCACAAGTGTCATTGGATGTGTGTTATTTTCATGAACCACACCTAGTGTCATTGCATGTGTGTTCTTCCCACAAACCACACACGGATCCACCAGTGTCATTGCATTTGTTTTCTTTTGATGAACCATAGCCAGAGTCATTGCATGTATGTTCTTCCCACAAACCACACATGGATCCACCAGTGTCATTGGATGTGTAGTCTTTTCATGAACCTCACCCAGAGTCATTGCATGTCTGTTCTTTTCACAAACCACATATGGATCCACCAGTGTCACTGGATGTGTGTTCTTTTCATGAACCACAGCTAGAGTCATTGCATGCGTGTTGTTCTCACAAACCACACCTAGAGTCATTGCATGTCTGTTCTTCTCAAAAACACACATGGATCCACCAATGTCATTGCATGTATGTTCTTTTCATGAACCACACCCATTGTCATTGCATGTGTGTTCTTCCCACAAACCACACATGGATCCACTAGTGTCATTGCATGTGTTTTCTTTTCATGAACCATAGCCAGAGTCATTGCATGTCTGGTCATTGGAAGTGTGTTATTTTCATGAACCACAGCTAGAGTCATTGCATGTCTGTTCTTTTCACAAACCACATAAGGATACACCAGTGTCATTGGATGTGTGTTCTTTTCATGAACCACACCCAGTGTCATTGCATGTGTGTTCTTCTCACAAACCACACATGGATCCACCAGTGTCATTGGATGTGTGTTCTTTTCATGAACCACACACAAAGTCATTGCATGTTTTTTTCTTTTCACAAACCACGTATGGATCCACCAGTGTCACTGGATGTGAGTTCTTTTCATGAACCACAGCTAGAGTCATTGGATGGGTGTTCTTTTCATGAACCACATCTAGAGTCTTTCGATGTGTGTTCTTTTCATGAACCACAGCTAGAGTCATTGCATGTCTTTTCTTTTCATGAACCACACCTAGTGTCATTGCATGTGTGTTCTTCTCACAAACCACACATGGATCCACCAGTGTCATTGCATGTCTGTTCTTTTCATGAACCACAGCTAGAGTCATTGTATGTGTGTTCTTCCCACAAACCAGACATGGATCCACTAGTGTCATTGCATGTGTTTTCTTTTCATGAACCACAGCCAGAGTCATTGCATGTTTGTTTTTCCCACAAACCACACATGATCCATTAGTGTCACTGGATGTGTTTTCTTTTCATGAACCACACACAGTGTCATTGGATGTCTATTCCACCTACAAACCACATATGGATCGACCATTGCCATTGCATGTGTTTTCTTTTCATGAACCACACCCAGTGTCATTGCATGTCTGTTCTTCCCACAAACCACACATGGATCCACCACTGTCACTGGATGTGTGTACTTTTCATGTACCACACCTAGTGTCATTGCATGTATGTTCTTTCCACAAACCAAATATGGATCCACCAGTGTCATTGGATGAGTGTTCTTTTGATGAACCACACCCAGTGTCATTGCATGTCTATTCTTCTCACAAACCAGACATGGATCCACCAGTGTCATTGGATGTGTGTTCTTTTCATGAACCACAACTATAGTCATTGGATGTGTGTTCTTTTCATGAACCATAGCTAGTGTGATTAGATGTGTGTTATTTTCATGAACCACAGCTAGAGTCATTGCATGTGTGTTTTTCTGACAAACCACACCTAGAGCCATTCCATGTCTGTTCTTCTCAAAAAACACACATGGATCCACAATTGTCATTGCATGTCTGTTCTTTTCATAAACCACACCCATTGTCATTGCATGTGTGTTCTTCTCACAAAATACACATGGATCCACAAGTGTCATTGGATGTGTGTTCTTTTCATGAACCACACCCAGTGTCATTGCATGTGTGTTCTTCCCACAAACCACACACGGATCCACCAGTGTCATTGCATTTGTTTTATTTTGATGAACCATAGCCAGAGTCATTGCATGTATGTTCTTCCCGCAAACCACACATGGATCCACCAGTCACTGGATGTGTTTTCTTTTCATGAACCACATCCAGTGTCATTGCATGTCTGTTCTTTCCACAAACAACATATGGATCCACTAGTGTCACTGGATGTGTGTTCTTTTCATGAACCACACCCAGTGTCATTGCATGTCTATTCTTTCCACAGACCACATATGGATCCACCAGTGTCATTGGATGTGTGTTCTTTTCATGAACCACACCCATTGTCATTGCATGTCTGTTCTTGCACAAACCACATATGGAGCCACCAGTGTCATTGCATGTCTATTCTTTTCACAAACCACGGCTAGAGTCATTGCGTGTCTGTTCTTTCCACAAACCACATATGGATCCACTAATGTCTCTATACGTGTGTTCTTTTCATGAACCACAGCTACAGTCATTGCATGTCTGTTCTTTTCATGAACAACAACTAGAGTAATTAGATGTGTGTTCTTTTCATGAACCACACCCAGTGTCATTGGATGTGTGTTCTTCTCACAAACCTAACATGGATCCACAAGTTTCACTGGATGTGTGTTCTTTTCATGAACCACACCTAGTGTCATTGCAAGTGTGTTCTTCCCACAAACCACACATAGATCCACCAGTGTCACCGGATGTGTGTTCTTTTCATCAACCACACCCACTATCATTGCATGCCTGTTCTTTCCACAAACAACATATGGATCCACCAGTGTCATTGGATGCGTGTTATTTTCATGAACCACAGCTAGAGTCATTGCATGTCTGTTCTTTTCACAAACCACATAAGGATATACCAGTGTCATTGGATGTATGTTCTTTTCACCCAGTGTCATTGCATGTGTGTTCTTCTCACAAACCACACATGGATCCACTAGTGTCATTGGATGTGTGTTCTTTTCATGAACCACACACAGAGTCATTGCATGTGTTTTCTTTTCACAAACCACATATGGATCCACCGATGGCACTGGATGTGTGTTCTTTTCATGAACCACACCCAGTGTCATTGCATGAGTGTTCTTCCCATTAACCACACATGGATCCACCACTGTCATTGCATTTGTTTTCTTTTCATGAACCATAGCCAGAGTCATTGCATGTCTATTCTTCCCAGAAACTACACATGGATCCACCAGTGTCACTGGATATGTTTTCTTTTCATGAACCACACCCAGTGTCATTGCATGCCTGTTCTTCCCACAAATCACGCATGGATCCACCAGTGTCACTGGATGTGTGTTCTTTTCATGAACCACACCCAGTGTCATTGCATGTGTGTTCTTCCCACAAACCACACATAGATCCACCAGTGTCACCAGATGTGTGTTCTTTTCATGAACCACACCTACTATAATTGCATGTGTGTTCTTCTCACAAACCACACATGGATCCACAAGTGTCACTGGATGTGTGTTCTTTTCATGAACCACACCCAGTGTCATTGCATGTGTGTTCATCCCACAAACCACACATGGATCCACCAATGTCATTGCATGTTTGTTCTTTTCATAAACCACACCCCTTTTCATTGCATGTGTGTTCTTCTCACAAACTACACATGGATCCACAAGTGTCATTGGATGTGTGTTATTTTCATGAACCACAGCTAGAGTCATTGCATGTCTGTTCTTTTCACAAACCAGATAAGGATACACCAGTGTCATTGGATGTGTGTTCTTTTCATGAACCAAACCCAGTGTCATTGCATGTGTGTTCTTCTCACAAACCACACAAGGATCCACCAGTGTCATTGGATGTGTGTTCTTTTCATGAACCACACACAAAGTCATTGCATGTGTTTTCTTTTCACAAACCACGTATGGATCCACCAGTGTCACTGCATGTGAGTTCTTTTCATGAACCACAGCTAGAGTCATTTGATGGGTGTTCTTTTCATGAACCACATCTAGAGTCTTTGGATGTGTGTTCTTTTCATGAACCACAGCTAGAGTCATTGCATGTATTTTCTTTTCATGAACCACACCTAGTGTCATTGCATGTGTGTTCTTCTCACAAACCACACATGGATCCACCAGTGTCATGGCATGTCTGTTCTTTTCATGAACCACAGCTAGAGTCATGGTATGTGTGTTCTTCCCACAAACCAGACATGGATCCACTAGTGTCATTGCATGTGTTTTCTTTTCATGAACCACAGCCAGAGTCATTGCATGTTTGTTCTTCCCACAAACCACACATGAGCCATCAGTGTCACTGGATGTGTTTTCTTTTCATGAACCACACCCAGTGTCATTGGATGTCTATTCCTCCTACAAACCACACATGGATCCACCATTGCCATTGCATGTGTTTTCTTTTCATGAACCACACCCAGTGTCATTGCATGTCTGTTCTTCCCACAAACCACACATGGATCCACCACTATCACTGGATGTGTGTTCTTTTCATGTACCACAGCTAGTGTGATTGCATGTATGTTCTTTCCACCAACCACATATGGATCCACCAGTGTTAGTGGATGTGTGTTCTTTTGATGAACCACACCCAGTGTCATTGCATGTCTGTTCTTCTCACAAACCAGTAATGGATCCACCAGTGTCATTGGATGTGTGTTCTTTTCATGAACCACACCCAGAGTCATTGCATGTCTGTTCTTTTCACAAACCACATATGGATCCACCAGTGTCACTGGATGTGTGTTCTTTTCATGAACCACAACTATAGTCATTGGATGTGTGCTCTTTTCATGAACCATAGCTAGAGTCATTGGATGTGTGTTCTTTTCATGAACCACAACTAGAGTCATTGCATGTGTGTTGTTTTCACAAACCACACCTAGAGTCATTGCATGTCTGTTCTTCTCAAAAACACACATGGATCCACCAATGTCATTGCATGTATGTTCTTTTCATGAACCACACCCATTGTCATTGCGTGTGTGTTCTTCCCACAAACCACACATGGATCCACTAGTGTCATTGCATGTGTTTTCTTTTCATGAACCACAGCCAGAGTCATTGCATGTCTGGTCTTCCCACAAACCTCACATGACCCACCAGTGTCACTGGATGTGTTTTCTTTTCATGAACCACACCTAGTGTCATTGCATGTCTATTCTTCCTACAGACCATACATGGATCCACCAGTGCAATTGAATGTGTTTTCTTTTCACGAACCACACCCCAAGTGTCATTGCATGTCTGTTCTTCCGACAAACCACACATAGATCCACCAGTGTCACTGGATGTGTGTTCTTTTCATGTACCACACCTAGTGTCATTGCTGGTATGTTCTTTCCAGAAACCAAATATGGATCCACCAATGTCATTGGATGAGTGTTCTTTTGATGAACCACACCAAGTGTCATTGCATGTCTGTTCTTCTCACAAACCAGACATGGATCCACCAGTGTCATTGGATGTGTGTTCTTTTCATGAACCACACCCAGAGTCATTGCATGTTTGTTCTTTTCACAAACCACATATGGATCCACCAGTGTCACTAGATGTGTGTTCTTTTCATGAACCACAACTAGTGTCATTGGATGCGTGTTCTTTTCATGAACCACATCTAGAGTCATTGCATGTGTGTTGTTCTCACAAACCACACCTAGAGCCATTCCATGTCTGTTCTTCTCAAAAAATACACATGGATCCACAAGTGTCACTAGATGTGTGTTCTTTTCATGAACCACACCCACTGTCATTGCATGTGTGTTCTTCTCACAAACTACACATGGATCCACAAGTGTCATTGGATGTGTGTTCTATTCATGAACCACACCCAGTGTCATTGCATGTGTGTTCTTCCCACAAACCACACATGGATCCACCAGTGTCATTGCATTTGTTTTCTTTTGATGAACCATAGCTAGAGTCATTGCATGTATGTTCTTCCCACAAACAACACATGGATCCACCAGTGTCACTGGATGTGTTTTCTTTTCATGAACCACATCCAGTCTCATTGCATGTCTGTTCTTTCCACAAACAACATATGGATCCACCAGTGTCATTGGATCTGTGTTTTTTTCATGAACCACACCCAGTGTCATTGCATGTCTATTCTTTCCACAGACCACATATGGATCCACCAGTGTCATTAGATTTGTGTTCTTTTCATGAACCACACCCATTGTCATTGCATGTCTGTTCTTTTCACAAACCACATATGGATCCACTAGTGTCATTGCATGTCTATTCTTTTCACAAACCACGGCTAGAGTCATTGCATGTCTGTTCTTTCCACAAACCACATATGGATCCACTAGTGTCACTGTATGTGTGTTCTTTTCATGAACCACAGCTACAGCCATTGCATGTCTGTTCTTTTCGTGAACCACAGTTAGAGTAATTAGATGTGTGTTCTTTTCATAAACCACACCTAGAGTCATTGCATGTGTGTTCTTCTCACAAACCACATCTAGAGTCATTGTATGTCTGTTCTCAAAAAATACACATGGATCCACAAGTGTCACTAGATGTGTGTTCTTTTCATGAACCACACCCACTGTCATTGCATGTGTGTTCTTCTCACAAACCACACATGGATCCACAAGTGTCACTGGATGTGTGTTCTTTTCATGAGCCACACCTAGTGTCATTGCAAGTGTGTTCTTCCCACAAACCACACATAGATCCACCAGTGTCACCGGATGTGTGTTCTTTTCATGAACCACACCCACTATCATTGCATGTCTGTTCTTTCCACAAACAACATATGGATCCACCAGTGTCATTGGATGTGTGTTATTTTCATGAACCACGGCTAGATTCATTGCATGTCTGTTCTTTTCACAAACCACATAAGGATACACCAGTGTCATTGGATGTATGTTCTTTTGACCCAGTGTCATTGCATGTGTGTTCTTCTCACAAACCACACATGGACCCACCAGTGTCATTGGATGTGTGTTCTTTTCATGAACCACACACAGAGTCATTGCATGTGTTTTATTTTCACAAACCACATATGGATCCACCGATGTCACTGGATGTGTGTTCTTTTCATGAACCACACCCAGTGTCATTGCATGTGTGTTATTCCGACTAACCACACATGGATCCACCACTGTCATTGCATTTGTTTTCTTTTCATGAACCGTAGCCAGAGTCATTGCATGTCTGTTCTTCTCAGAAACTACACATGGATCCACCAGTGTCACTGGATATGTTTTCTTTTCATGAACCACACCTAGTGTCATTGCATGCCCGTTCTTCCCACAAATCACGCATGGATCCACCAGCGTCACCACATGTGTGTTCTTTTCATGAACCACATCCACTATAATTGCATGTTTGTTCTTTCCACAAACAACATATGGATCCACCAGTGTCACTGGATGTGTGTGATTTTCATGAACCACAGCTAGAGTCATTGCATGTATGTTCTTTTCACAAACCACATAAGGATACACCAGTGTCATTGGATGTGTGTTCTTTTCATGAACCACACCCAGTGTCATTGCATGTGTGTTCTTCTCACAAACCACACATGGATCCACCAGTGTCATTGGATGTGTGTTCTTTTCATGAACCACACACAAAGTCATTGCATGTGTTTTCTTTTCACAAACCACGTATGGATCCACCAGTGTCACTGGATGTGAGTTCTTTTCATGAACCACAACTAGAGTCACTGGATGGGTGTTCTTTTCATGAACCACATCTAGAGTCTTTGGATGTGTGTTCTTTTCATGAACCACAGCTAGAGTCATTGCATGTCTTTTCTTTTCATGAACCACACCTAGTGTCATTGCATGTGTGTTCTTCTCACAAACCACACATGGATCCACCAGTGTCATTGCATGTCTGTTCTTTTCATGAACCACACCAAGTGTCATTGCATGTCTGTTCTTCCCACAAAGCACACATGGATCCACCACTGTCACTAGATGTGTGTTCTTTTCATGTACCACACCTACTGTCATTGCATGTATGTTCTTTCCACAAACCACATATGGATCCACCAGTGTCATTGGATGTGTGTTCTTTTGATGAACCACACCCAGTGTCATTGCATGTATGTTCTTCTCACAAACCAGACATGGATCCACCCGTGTCATTGTATGTGTGTTCTTTTCATGAACCACACCCAGAGTCATTGCATGTCTGTTCTTTTCACCAACCACATATGGATCCACCAGTGTCACTAGATGTGTGTTCTTTTCATGAACCACAACTATAGTCATTGGATGTGTGCTCTTTTCATGAACCATAGCTAGAGTCATTGGATGTGTGTTCTTTTCATGAACCACAGCTAGAGTCATTGCATGTGTGTTGTTCTCACAAACCACACCTAGAGTCATTGCATTTCTGTTCTTCTCAAAAACACACATGGATCCACCAATGTCATTGCATGTATGTTCTTTTCATGAACCACACCCATTGTCCTTGCATGTGTGCTCTTCCCACAAACCACACATGGGTCCACTAGTGTCATTGCATGTGTTTTCTTTTCATGAACCACAGCCAGAGTCATTGCATGTCTGGTCTTCCCACAAACCACACATGATCCACCAGTGTCACTGGATGTGTTTTATTTTCATGAACCACACCCAGTGTTATTGCATGTCTGTTCTTCCCACAAACCACACATGCATCCACCAGTGTCACTGGATGTGTGTTCGTTTCATGTACCACACCTAGTGTCATTCCTGGTATGTTCTTTCCACAAACCACATATGGATCCACAAGTGTCATTGGATGAGTGTTCTTTTGATGAACCACACCCAGTGTCATTGCATGTCTGTTCGTCTCACAAACCAGACATGGATCCACCAGTGTCATTGGATGTGTGTTCTTTTCATGAACCACACCCAAAGTCATTGCATGTCTGTTCTTTTCACAAAGCACATATGGATCCACCAGTGTCACTGGATGTGTGTTCTTTTCATGAACAACAACTATAGTCATTGGATGTGTGTTCTTTTCATGAACCATAGCTAGTGTCATTGGATGTGTGTTCTTTTCATGAACCACAGCTAGAGTCATTGCATGTGTGTTGTTCTCACAAACCACACCTAGAGCTATTCCATGTCTGTTCTTCTCAAAAAAACACATGGATCCACCAATGTCATTACATGTCTGTTCTTTTCATAAACCACACCCATTTTCATTGCATGTGTGTTCTTCTCACAAATAACACATGGATCCACAAGTGTCACTGGATGTGTGTTCTTTTCATGAACCACACCCAGTGTCATTGCAAGTGTGTTCTTCCGACAAACCACACATGGATCCACCAGTGTCATTGCATTTGATTTCTTTTCATGAACCATAGCCAGAGTCATTGCATGTCTGTTCTTCCCATAAACCACACATGGATCCACCAGTGTCACTGGATGTGTTTTCTTTTCATGAACCACACCAAGTGTCATTACATGTCTGTTCTTTCCACAAACCGCATATGGATCCACCAGTGTCACTGGATGTGTGTTCTTTTCATGAACCACACCCAGTGTCATTGCATGTCTATTCTTTCCACATACCACATATGGATCCACCAGTGTCATTGGATGTGTGTTCTTTTCATGAACCACACCCAATGTCATTGCATGTCTGTTCTTTCCACAAACCACATATGGATCCACCAGTGTCACTAGATGTGTGTTCTTTTCATGAACCACAACTATAGTCATTGCATGTCTATTCTTTTCATGAACCACAGCTAGAGTCATTGCATGTGTGTTCTTTTCTTGAACCACACCTAGGGTCATTGCATGTGTGTTCTTCTCACAAACCATAGCTAGAGTCATTACATGTCTGCTCTTCTCACAAGCCAAACATGGACCCACCAATGTCATTGCATGTGTGTTCTTTTCATGAACCACACCCAGTATCATTGCATGTGTGTTCTTCCCACAAACCACACATGGATCCACCAGTGTCATTGCATGTGTGTTCTTTTCATGAACCACACCCAGTGTCATTGCATGTGTGTTCTTCCCACAAACCACACATGGATCCACCAGGTCATTCATGTGTTTCCTTTTCATGAACCACACCCAGAGTCATTGCATGTCTATTCTTCCCACAAACAACACATGGATCCACCAGTGTCACTGGATGTGTGTTCTTTTCATGAACCACACTTAGTGTCATTGCATGTGTGTTATTCCCACTAACCACACATGGATCCACCAGTGTCATTGCATGTGTTTTATTTTCATGAACCACACCTAGTGTCATTGCATGTCTGTTCTTCCCACAAACCAGACATGTATCCACGAGTGTCACTAGATGTGTGTTCTTTTCATGAACCACACCCAGTGTCATTGCATGTCTGTTCTTTCGACAAACCACATATGGATACACTAGTGTCATTGGATGTGTGTTCTTTTCATGAACAACACCTAGTTTCATTGCATGTATGTTCTTCTCACAAAACACATATGGATCCACTAGTGTCATTGCATGTCTGTTCTTTTCACAAACCACAGTTAGAGCCATTGCATGTCTGTTCTTTCCACAAACTAGATATGGATCCACCAGTGTCACTAGATGTGTGTTCTTTTCATGAACCACAGCTAGTCATTGCATGCGTGTTCTTTTCATGAACCACAACTAGAGTCATTGGATGTGTGTTCTTTTCATGAATCACACCCAGTGTCATTGCATGTGTGTTCGTCTCACAAACCATAGCTAGAGTCATTGCATGTTTGTTCTTCTCACAAACCACACATGGATCCACCAATGTCATTGCATGTTTGATCTTTTCATGAACCATACCCATTGTCATTGCATGTGTGTTTTTCTCACAAACCACACATGGATCTACAAGTGTCACTGCATGTGTGTTCTTTTCATGAACCACACCAGTGTCATTGTATTTGTGTTCTTCCTGCAAACCACACATGGATCCACCAGTGTCATTGCATGTGTGTTCTTTTCATGAACCACACCTAGTGTCATTGCATGTGTGCTCTTCCCACACACTACATATGGATCCACCAGTGTCACTCGATGTGTTATCTTTTCATGAACCACACCCAGTGTCATTGCATGTGTGTTCTTCGCATAAAACCACACATGGATCCTAACCTTAGGCGAGCCCTAACCTTAGCCCCTAAATGGTGGCCGTTAGACCGAGTCTTATAGAAGGCACGCCCTAACATAGTTGTTCGGCATGACGATTGTTACATACCGTTCAATCGGGGCGCTTGGACGATTGGGATGGTCTTCATGAGAGCGATCCGCGAGTAGGCTATTCTGCGGCATGATTGGCCACGCTTGCTGCCCGCTTGCTCTGGACAAACTGACAACACCGGGAGCTCCCCTGTTGTGAGTGTCACGACTCACGAGTTCAGTGGGCCATATTCCAGTGCCACGTCCCCATTACTTCTCTTCCTCCCCGTAATGCTCTTCCTTCCCCTCGAAGCCACTTTCCCCACTTCACTCCCATCCTGCCATAGCCGAAAGCCGACGGTGCCTCCATCCCAATCCCCTCTCCGGCATCCACCTCCCTCCCCTCTCGCCATGGGTTCAAGGGTAGACGGCGAGGAAACGCGTCGTGATGACAGGGATGGTGATTTCGATGTGAGTCGTCTCATCTCTATCTCTATCATCTGTGGCCAGTTATCTATTTTTTGACTATTTACTGTGAGGCAAAAGCCCCCTAGCTCCATTTATTCAAAGCCACAAATATTTACATGTCCAACAAGTACAAAAAACAAAAAATCTCTCAAGGTAAACTATCTAACCAAAGCTTTACATAATTTGCCTTTTTCCTGGAAAATCTATGCACATGCAGAGTCATATCATGAATGAAGTTGCTGCGCCAAGCAGCGAACCTAGGCCTTTCATTCCTGAATTTTTTTACCATTACGAAGCTTCCATATGTGCCAGCATGCAATAGAAACCACCTCAGCAAAGAAATGTTTACCAAAACTCGTTTTAGCCTTAGATGCGACCTGAAACATATAATCACCTGAATCCCACTCAATCTGTAGGTACGTCCAAATTTTCTGGCTAAACACACACTCAAAGAAAAGGTGGTGGCGGTCTTCATACACCCTTCCCGTGCATAGCTCACAATGCTCATCATTAGTGACATGCCAATTTCTTATTTTCAACAAATCACGTGTATTGAGCCGATCACTAAGCAAGATCCATGCAAACATTTTTATTCTCATAATACACTTGCTCCTCCAAATCCATTTGAAAACCGGACAAACCTTAATATCCTCATGTAGGAAATCATAGTACTTTGACACCGAATATCCCCATTCTGCCAAGGACAATTCCGCTCGTCCTTTTCTGTTGGACTGAGATTTAAATTATCGAGCCAATTTGAAATTTGCATAAATTAATCATAAGCTTGAGTGGAAAACGGCAAATAAAAAGGTCTGATCTGTCCTTAGCTTCCCAAATATCCTTGACTGAAATGGTGGCATCAATAGAAAAGGAAAAAAGATGAGAGAATCTTGTCCGTAATGGTACTGTATCATCACCAATCTTCCATGTATCTAACCAGAAAGAAATAGTATTCCCTGCATTGACTTCTGGTTTGGACACCCTTCGATAATTGTCCATCAGTTTACATATGTCACGCCACCAAAAGGAACCCACAAGATTAGATGCTTGGGGTATAGAATCGTCATAGTAGGATTCAAAAATAAGCCTGACCCATGGCAAATCTAACTTATTGAAAAACTTATGGAGATGCTTGATCAAAAGGGCCTCATTTTTAAACTAAAAATTAATGATGCCTAACCCATCTTTCATTTTTTGTTTGGAGATCATCTCATAGGCTGCCAAAGACTGTTTTGGAGTGTCTATGTTATCTCGCCACAGACATTGCCGGATGATCCTATTGAGTTGAGTCACAATCCCTAGGAGGAATATTCAGAGAGTTAAGAAAGTGAATTGGCATAGACGATAAGGCTGAATTAATCAACTATAACCGTTGCCCCTGTGATAAGAAACTTGATATCGCACATAATCTTCTCTCAAGGCTTGTAACGATAGGAGTTAGATCACATATCGTAGGTCTCATTGTCCCAACTGGTAGACCGAGATAAGTAAAAGGTAAAACCCCCACTTGACAACCAAAACACTTGGCTAGTTTCATCATCCGATCATTATCCACATTGATTGGCAAAATCGAGGATTTATGATAATTAATATAAATACCTGTTGACTGAGAAAAACAATCCAGTAGATCCTTCAATGCTAATAACTGAGTCTCATCCACGGGCATAATGAGTAAGGTGTCATCCGCGTATTGAATTATGGGAAAATCTGGATCATATGTAATAATGGGCGTCTGAATCCTCCCTTGGGCATAAAGGTCATTAACTGCTGATTGTAATAAATCCGAGCCAATAGTATAAATTAACGGTGACAGCGGGTCACCTTGGCGAACTCCACGTCTGCACATGAACTGTTTACCTGGTACCCTGTTTAGGAACACAGAGGAAGTGCTAGTAGATAGCAGGTCACGAACCCAACCAATAAACACACTGTCAAAACCTTTGCACTCCATAATCTTTAACAAAGCTTCATGCTCGATGGAGTCAAACGCCTTTTCAAATTCCAATTTTAAAATAATAATTGGACGCTTAGAAGACTGGCACAAGTGCAAATATTCGAAGGTCCAAGCAACACAGTCCTGGATGGTTCTATTCCTTAGGAACCTATATTGTTTCTTATGTATGCAATGGAGAATTTGCCCCTATAAACGGTTAGCTGCTAGCTTAGTAAGAAACTTGAGATATACATTAACCGTTTCAGGAGAAGCTGTATTTGGTATGAGTGTAATGAAGGAGCTGTTTATGCTAAGTAGACTAGTTGTACTCGCATGAAAATCATGTGCCAGACGATAAAAATCCTCACAAACAACACCCCATCATTTTTAAGAAACAAACCATTAAACATGGATATGTGCCCGCTAAATTTGTAGTGTTCGAAGGACGAAATGCAGGCATGAGGTTTTTATGGTGTCAAGGACATCGCGGAATGATGCAAGGCGGAAGTTGCGGTGTTGTCAAATGGGTAGATCAAGAGTGGCCCAAATCGATGCAAAAAACGCTGGACAAACTATGGGAAATGACTGTTGAGTTGAAAGAATCCGTATTCAGCTCACTTCTTGACAGTGTTGAGATGAAGCTATGGGAACCAGTTGACACGACCAAGCTTAAGCGAGATCTCAGGAGGGTGCAAGACGAGGTTAGCAAAGTCGAGAAGGAGAGGGTTGTGGCTAAAGCAGAGCAAGAACTGACTCAAGCAAGGAATGATCTTCACCAGGCCAAAGTCCTACAGTTCACAACTACCAGTATTGACAAGTGCATGAGGAAAAATGCAGATAAACAATTGAAGCTGTGCAAGGAAGATGCTAAAAGGAAGGAGCAGACGATTCGATCCTTCCTCTCACAGGAAGATGCGTATCGGGCTAAGATTAGGAAGATCAAGGTGATGTGTGATAACTAGTTCTATTTAGCTTGAGCTCCGTGCCTTTTTAAGTTGTAATAGTTATACTTGTTGACCTAGCGGTCTGAACTAGTGGTCCCAGAGTCCTGGGAGGAAAAAAATTGGTCGCCCATTAATCTGTCTTAACCCTGCATTACTTCCTTTTGTCTGATCAGGGTGGTATTCTACGGTGACCCAGCATACCACTGCATATGTAGTACACTATAGCCGTTGATATGACATTCACAGAACACTATTCCGTAAATATCACACCCTTAGAGTGGTACAACATAAACATTGCGGGTCCATATTACAAACATACACACTTCATTATTACAAACCAAGAGTTCTCAAACTTCAAATATTATGAAATTACAAACCAACCTTAAGTAGTTTCAGCGGAAGATATAAAATCCAAACTCATACTACGAATTGATCTCAACAACTTATTCTATATAGTTCCTGCTGGCCGGCTCAATTGGTTTACTAATAACTAAGGCAACTACTCGGACTCGTTGCCCTCCACTCCATAGCGTATCTCGTAGTCCACCCCTTCAACTCCTCTGGACAGGTCGGGTTCTTCGTAGCAGGCGTCCTCTTGTCCATCAGCTACGTACATCGAAGTGTCTTCTAGATTCTCAGAGTCTAAGTAGGGGTTCAAAAGAAAGAGTGAGTAATAGCGTTACCCAGCAAGTTCATTATATGCAAGGTGGGAAGTTTGATGCTCTATCTACCACCTCGGACGATATGTCCTTGGTACTAAGCAATTTTCGTAAACATTTATTCAAAGATTGATTTTATTATCAAAAACTATGCCCATTAGCCTTCATAGGTTGACCAGAACTTCATGGAGTTCCTTTCCTGCCGTGTTCGTAGCTCCTTCCCGGAAGAGGGAGTAACATGTCACGATTCTTACACTCTGCAGAGGTGCGTTGCTTTACCCATGAGAGACCAACTCCTTGTTGCACAACCGGGCGTACTTCCCTGTCTCAATTCCATGATGTGGGGCCCAATAGGTGATCCAAGCCAATCACTACCCTCTCTGCGACCCCATATGTCTGCACGATCCTCCGGGGCTGACTACACCTCCGTTAAGCCTCCAACTAGGGCAAGCTATAACCCTGGTAAGTTCTCGAAGACTCTATGAAGTGGTGATGCCCCTAGTAAGCTCCCTAAAAGGCCCGACAATACCTCCGACAGCCACTCATAAATAATCTAGACACAAAAATCGTGGGGCCTAAGGGTGCCCACCCATATGTTGGATCCATACGAGGAATCCAAACGCCACGATAAGGTCATCTTGCCTCCATATGAAAGGAAGAAGATGCAGCTGACTTCTCTGTACCATTCCAAATCTCATGGTTAACACGTATTATACGGCACTAGAATCACTGATGTCATGGGTTGTTAAGCCTATGTGACTTATGCAATTGGAACCTTAAGTTTCATTGCTGATCTTTATCATCACTTAGGATGATACTACATCTTATTTATTAGAGAAGATATCATTTTCTTTCTCCAGATCATAAATGATAACACACAATTTGCAATATCTTTGATAAAGACTCTTCAAAGGACATGAGGAAGTTATGAACTTGCCTTGCGACTACAAGGTAGTGAAGTCAGATGCTTCCACCTGACCTTGAGCTCCGGCTTCTACAAAGAACCATTATTGCCCGATAAGGACAATATTTAAAGAAGCAATATGCAATGCATAGTAATGTCATGCAATGATTTACTATTTGCTTCTTAGCATGTTTTACCCATTTAGTAAAAGTTTACTATTTTATTTAATTAATAAAAGACAAATATCATTCTATGAATTCATTTTATTACTTTTTTAAATATTTTCTGAAATTCCTTTAAGGAAATAAGATTTATTTTTATCACACCAAATTCACTTTTCAAAAATACAAATTAGTATTTTTCTACAATAATATATTTATTTAGGGTCTTAAAAGTGAATTTTATTCAATTCTAAGTGTTTCCTATATTTTTGTAAAATTCAAAAGTAATTGGCATCCTATTACTAATAGCCCTAAATTTTAGTTTCCAAAAATTCTATTGATTATTTTTACTCAATAGAAAATATTTTTGTGAGTTCATAGATATATGATATGTATTTTTAAGATTTTTATTTATTTATCTAGAGTTTTTTTTTCAAGGGCATATTTGCAATTATTTCCTTTTTAAATAACCCTATTGAAATACGGGCCTGGCCCGGCCCACTTGGCCTGGTTACGCCCACTAGGGTAGTACTGGGCTGCCCACATGCCCAGTACCCCCCACACACTCACACTCCTCTCTCTCTCTCTCTCTCTCTCGATCACGCGGTCACCTCCTCCGCCTGCTGCCACCACCGCGCATGATTCCGGCCGGATCCGGCCGCCGTTGCCGCTACCACGGTGCATGATGGCTAAGTTGACGACGCCGCTCCATTATGTCCGAGCAGATTCGCCGTTGGGGCTCTCTCCTCGCCACGCTGACCCCTGTTCGAAACTAGGGTTAGGGTTTGGCTTCCCTGGAGCTTCGGCAATGGTGCGCCGGGTTTCTCATGGAGTACGCCCCTCTTCTCGAGCGGATCTGATGTGTGGTAGGTGTGGGTTGCAGCGCCCCTTCGGAGTGCTCCTCGTGCCGCCGCTTCCGCTCCGCCGCCGGCCATTCCTCTGCTTCCTCTTCGGTTATTTTTGCGAGGACCTTGAGTAAGTCTGACTACTCCCCTTCTGTGCTCCACTCTGCTGCTCTAATTACTTCCTGGCATGATGAACACGAGTAATCCCCCTGTCTAGGGTTCATACCCTGCATCATATGTTGTTTAGCTACTCTGGTTACTCCTACCAGTGATACCCTTCTAGTATTTTGTTTGGGCTAGTGATGTCTGTTGCATGCTTTCGATTCTAGCCAATTGATCTACCTTCTGTCAGTTGGTACTTTGCTGAATACTTGTTACCATCTTGTTCTCTGTCAGAGAACCCCTTGTGAATGTATACTGAACTCTATGTGATCACCCTTGTTTCCTCTGTGATGATTTCCTTTTGTTGAATTGAAACACACTATGATGTCTTAGTTGGAATACTCTTTGTTAATAATCCTTCTGTGAAATATGATTTCCAGTTGAAGTATTGGAAAGATGATTAACTATTAGTGGACCTATATTATGTAATTAGTTGGTAAGCTTTGCTTGGTTAGAACAGATCCTGGTGACACCTCTTAAGAATGGTACACAAGATTTGTTTTGGTACTAGCTTTGGGTTTACAAATGCTCCAAAAGTGTCTAGATGCTTAATTGCTTTGAAAATCCTTGCTTTATCTGTTGGTTTATGATATCCAACAACTATTTCATGCCTATGATGTTGTTCTGAGGCATAGGGCTAGTTTCCCTAACTTGCTGTCTCTAATAGATGATTTCTACAATGGATACCAGCTACTCATCTTGGATTCAGTAGATCTGTAGATTCTCGGGTGCTACTCCTCTAGGAGATGTGCCCAGAATCCATACCTTGGGCTACTTTACTCTGGAATATATATTCTATCCAAGATCAGTGATGCTGGTCTGAGATCTTGGTAAAGGCTGGTAAAGTTTTATCATTTGTCTTTTTACCTTTCTTCTAGGATGGATGTACACCCCACTTGGGTGTTTTTATGAAAAGATGAAATAAATAACACATGCTCTAGTGACTCTATGATGACTTGATCATGTGATGGTGTTATTTGTATTCACCAAATTACTTGATGGTTGATGAGGTTGTGGTGTTGCTTACTGACTTGCTCTAGCTCTGCACCTCCTGGTGCTGCTCCTATGATTTTGTGCTTGACCTTCCTATCCACCTGCTCCACCCCCTCCTTATGTTACCATCTGGTGAAGAACTGGTGGTTGATTTGGGTAATCTGGTGGAGTATTTTGGCTATGGTTTCAGCAAGCTCAATAGCTGTGAGTGTGTGCTTGAGAAGGAGAATTGGGTTCATGTACTCTCCTTCGACTGATGCTCTGTATGGTTGCTTGTACTGCTGTTGTTGGCTTGACAGCACACACCATGCAGGTAGTTGACTAAGCTGTGTGTGTTGTGCATGTGGATCAGCTCAAGTAACTTGGCTTTTACTATTACCTATTTACTGGTTGATAGCCTGGTGAAACTTACTTCTGTCCACTTGGCTTCTACTATAGTCTCTGACTATTTACTGAGAAGAACAGATACTTCACCTTTGGTGAAACTTGCCCCTTTATTGACTCAATGATGTACCATGAACAGTGCACTTCACTATTCACCACTGAGATTAAAAATTATCTAACTAACCCCTAATTTCCTTTCTAGTTGTTTATCTTATTTGCAGGAACAAGATCTGGACTCACAAGATTAGTATAGGAGTAGATAGGTAGTATAGGTTTTAATTGTAACCTTCTTTGTAATCTTTTTGTAAAATATCTTGTAAAGATATTATTACAAGTTAATAAAGTTTAATTTCTGTTCTTTGTAACCTTATACCTTTGATGTATTTATCATCAGTTGTAACCTTATTATGAAATAAAGAAATAAGAATTATTTCCTATTTAATTTTCCTTGCCTTTAATTCTTATTGTTGACTACTATTTCTTTATTATAATCAAACAATGTTAATAAGGTTTTCTTTTTGGGAAAACCCTCCAATATTAATGACTTCTAATATTCAAATATTTTCAATTTGATTTGAATTCAAAGTAATTTCCCCAAAATCTTAATACTGCCTAAAGGTCTTGTCAAAATTCATAGCAATCACTAACAAGAGCTATTCCTACCTCAAGTTAGCGAAAGAAACTATGATTCCTTTAGTGTTTTGTTTGGCGAAAAATTTACCCTGATTTTAAAGATGCATGCATGCACAAACTTATATTCCTATTTCTACCCTTCGTTGGATCCTAATGCTGGGATGTTACAAACTTCCCCCCTTAGATTAAACTTCGTCCCGAAGTTTACGGATAGGTACCTGAATAATTATGGATATGCTTCCCTCAAGTCATCTTCTTTCTCCCAAGTAGCTTCTCGTTCTGGGTGATGTTCCCACTGTACCTTGCAATATTTGATTGCCCTGTTTCTCAACCTTTTCCAGTTTTCCTCTAGAATTTTACAGGGTTTCTCAACATGAGTCAAATATACTTGTAACTCAATCTCTTGATGTGTGATAGCATCATCGGGAACTTTAAGACATTTCCGAAGTTGTGAAACATGGAACACATTGTGAACCTGAGCTAACCTCTTTGGTAAATCTAGAGCATAAGCTATTGTTCCGTTCTGACTTAATATCTTGAATGGTCCAATGTACCTTGGACTTAATTTACCTTTGACTCCAAACCTCTTCACTCCCTTCATCGGACTTACTTTGAGATATACCATAGCTCCTACTTCTGGATGCCATGATCTACGACTTTGATCAGCATAACTCTTTTGTCGACTCTGAGCTATCTTCAACCGAGCTCTAATGATATCGATGATATCTTGCCTTTCCTTGATATAATCTGGTGAAAATTCTTTGCTACTACCAGGTTCATACCAGCATATAGGTGATCTACACCTTCTCCCATATAATACTTGATAAGGTGCTGCCTTCAGACTACTCTGATAGCTATTGTTGTAGGAAAATTCTGCCAATGGTAGATGATCTTCCCACGAACCTCCAAAATCTAATGCACAAGCTCTATTAAGCATGTTCCAAGATTTGATTGGTCCTCTCTGTCTGGCCTCCAGTTTCTGGATGATAAGTTGTGCTAAAATCCAACTTTGAACCTAGTGCTGCATGTAATTGTTTCCAAAATGCTGATGTAAATGCAGATCCTCTATCAGACACAATTGCTTGGGTACCCCATGCTTACTCACAATCTCTTTGACATAAATTTCCACTAATTTCTCAGCATTATCCTTTTGGTTCACTAGAATAAAATGTGCACTTTTTGTGAGTCTGTCCACAATTACCCACATCATATCTTTTCGCTTTGGTGTCATGGGTAGTCCTATGATAAAATCCATACCAATTTCTTCCCACTTACATTCTGGGATTTCCAAAGGCTGTAATGGTCCTGCTGGACTTTGATGTTCTGCTTTAACCCTTTAGCAAGTATGGCATTCCGATATATCTCTTTTCATATTATTCCACCAGAATAACTCCTTTAAATCCATGTACATCTTTGTACTACCCGGATGTATGGAATATGGTGTTTCATGGGCTTCTCGAAGTATCACATCTCGAATCTCTGTCACATCTGGTACACAAAGACGGTTTTGAAACCATAAAGATCCATAATCTCCTAGGTGAAAAACCAAGGTTTGACCTTGAGAGATTCTTCGAACTTCTTCAGTAATGAAAGGATCTTCACCTTGATGTCTATAAATTTCATGTTGAAGATCACTACTATATTCTTCGATTACTCGCATGGTAGCTAATCCTCCAAGAACTGTTGTACTTATAAATTATATTTCCATCCTTTCCAAATCCATCTGTAGTTCTTTCGGCAGTTCTCTATTCAAAGGTTGTATATCTGTGCTTTTCCGACTTAAAGCATCTGCCACAACATTTGCTTTTCCAGGGGTATAATTGATTTCTAGATCATAATCTTTAATCAACTCCAGCCACCGCTTCTGCCTCATATTCAATTCCTTTTGAGTGAAGAAATATTTGAGACTTTTGTGGTCAGTATATAACTCACATCTTGCCCCATAGACAAAATGTCTCCATCCTTTTAAAGCAAACACTACTGTTGCTAATTCTAAATCATGGGTTGGATAGTTCACTTCATGTGGTTTCAATTGCCTAGGTCCATAAGCAATTACCTTACGATCTTGCATAAGCACACAACCTAATCCTTCCTTGGATGCATCACAATATACTATGTAATCTTTTCCTGGTTCTGGAATTGCTAGGATTGGTGCGGTAGTTAATCTGGTCTTCAACTCTTGAAAACTCGCCTCGCACTTCTCATCCCATATGAACGGTGTGTTCTTTCTTAATAATTTAGTCATTGGTCCAGCTATCTTGGAAAAACCTTCAACGAACCTCCGATAATATCCCGCCATACCTAGGAAACCTCAGATTTGCTTCACATTGGTTGGTTCCTTCCAATCAAGTACTGATTGAACTATGGACGGATTTACAACAATTCCATCCTTACTGAGCACATGACCAGGAAACTCTACTTCGTCCAACCAAAATTCACACTTACTGAACTTAGCATAAAGCTTATGTTCTCTTAAGATTTGTAATGATACTCTCAAATGTTCTACATGCTCTTCTGTATCTTTGGAGTATATCAGAATATCATTAGTGAATACTATGACAAACTTGTCCACGTAAGGCATGAAGATTTTGTTCATCAAATTCATGAATATTTCTGGTGCATTAGTCAGACCGAATGGTACAACTAAATACTCATGATGTCCATACCTTGATACAAATGCTGTTTTAGGAACATCTTCAGGTTTAATTTTTATCTGATGGTATCCTGATCTTAGATCAATCTTCGCGAATACTCCTGCTCCCTTGACTTGGTCAAATAAATCTTGTATCCTTGGTAACGGATATTTATTCTTGATAGTGACATTGTTGAGATTTCTGTAATCCCCACACATTCTTCGTCCCTGATACATTGCAAATGTATCTATAATGTTTGATGTTCCATGCTTGGTTTGATCTACTTCCTTATGTTTTGTCCACACTTTGGAGTACTTTTCATATGATTTCTTGGACTAACCTATTAACGAGATGCCATGGTGCCAGTTGCCTATTTTCTGCTGTTTTTGGTTCCAGAAAGTCAGAAAATGAATATTCTCAGAATTGGACGGGACAAAAGCCAAAGTTGATATTTTGCCGGAAGACTCATGGAGCCAGAAGACGAGACGGAAAGGGGCCACAGGGTGGCCAAACCATGTCGTGGCGCGGGCTAGGCCTGGCCGCACCACCAGGTGGTGTGGGCCCCCTGGCTGCCCACCGACCTTGCCTCTTCGCCTATAAGATGCCTCCTGATGCAAAAACCCTAAATCGTCAAGCCTCTAGCCACGAAAAGTTCCGCAGCACCGCCGCCACCAAAGGGGAGATTCAGGGGACAGAAAATCTCTGTTCTGGCACCCTACCGGGACGGGGAAGTGCCCCCGGAGCTATCTCCATCGATCTCCACCACCATCTGCATCACCATTGCTGATTGCCAGATGGGGAGGGAGTAGTTCTCTCTCGAGGCTAAGGGTTCTACCGGTAGCTATGTGTTCATCTCTCTCTCTATGCATGATCTTATTGAGATCATGAGCTTGTAATCTATAGATCTATTCTGCTACTCAAGTGCTTTAATGAATCTCTGCTCTCCCCATGTGTGTGAAAGTGACAGCATGCTCACCATGGTGGCACTTAGGCTAGAGATTACAAATACTTGTGATGAGTTATATTTGGATTTGGATGTTTCTATGAAATTGTGGTGTTTGTTGGACTCATCTAGTACTCAAGGTGACAGTGTGGGGTTTTCTAGATGGGGAAGGCTTACTTTGAGGTGTGCTGTTATAGGCCTACCATCGATTAGAGTGTCCAACCGGAGAGTAGTTCAGTGTAGTATCATAAAGAGGAATATATTTATATGAGAGTGTTCACTAGTGAAAGTATGATCCCTAGGCCTTGTTTCTAAGTACTGAAACACCGTTTGCTATTAGATCCGTTGCATGTTTTCTTGCTTCCATCTTTATTTCAGTTTGCCTTTAGTCTTTTCCACACCATCAAGTTATTTTCTAGCACCGTTACCACTTATAATTATCTATACCACTTGTATTTCACTATATCTTCGCTGAACTAGGGCATCTATACACCTGACAAGTGTATTGGGTGTGTTGGGGACACAAGAGACTTCTTGTATCTTGATTGGAGGGTTGCTTGAGAGGGGATACCTTTGACCACATCCTCCCTGAGTTCGATAAACCTTAGGTGATACACTTAAGGGAAAACTTGTTGCTGTTCTACAAACCTCTGCACTTGGAGGCCCAACAACTGTCTACAAGAATCTTAATGGAAAACAACAAAAAAATTAGAGAGCTTTATAGTATTTATCTTGAGTTAGGACATGAAGTGTTTGAAGAGAAAATTAAAAAACCTATGGAAATTTATTTGCATCCTAATAGCAATGTTGTTAGTATGAATTCTTTGGACACCATTATTGCTAATGCTATGGAAAAGTCTAAGCTTGGGGAAGTTAGTTTTTATGAAAATGATCTTTTTAGTTCCCCAGCTTTGGAAGATAGCTATTCTATTGGTTATGATGATACGAAACCTCTAATATATGATGATTACAATGATGAATATGATATTTTCAGTCCAACTACTATTGAGGAGGAAATTAATTATGACTACAGTATGCCTCCTATATTTGATGATTATGGTGATGAGAATAATAATGATATCTATTTTATTGAATTTGCTTCCACCACAATTAATAAGAATGACTATGCTTATGTGGAGAGTAATAATCATTTTATGCATGTGGCTCATGATAAGAATGTTTTATGTGATAATTATATTGTTAATTTTATTCATGATGCTGCCGAAAGTTATTATGAGAGAGGGAAACATGGTTTTATGCATCTCAATAATATTAAGTTTCCCCTCTTTATGTTGAAAGTCTTGAAGTTGCACTTGTTTTGCTATACTATGCTTGTTGCTTTGTGCTTTCATTACTTGTTTCTTTACAAGATTCCTATGCATAGGAAGTGGGTTAGACTTAAATGTGCCTTGATTTTGCTTCTTGATGCTCTCTTTTACTTCAATTCATATTTCTTATGTGAGCATCTTCTCAAACTGTCATGCCTAACTTAAAGGCGTTAAAGAAAACTACTTACTGGGAGATAACCCAAAAGTTTTAGATGAGTCTTGGAAGTTATTACCTCTGTAATAACCTCTCCTTATCCTTTTTATTTGCTTTTTGTGCCAAGAGTAACCTCTAATGAGAGTGAAGTAATGATTGGGAAAGTTGCTGTCCCGATACAGATTTTTGTGCTTCACCGTAAAAATTCGTGAGAGAGCTCTGTATGTCGGATTGAGCTTAATGTTTTGTGCTTCTGCCCCAGGTTGTTATCTAACTTTCGTTAGATCAACACTGTTTTATTTGAGCAACAGAAGGTCTTCGAAAAAATTCGTCTTTACCTGCTGGTCTGTTTTTGACAGATTTCTGCCATTTTCTGCATTTGCTTCTTGTTGGTTCCTTTTTGAGTTCTTTTTGGGACTTGAGCTTTTTGAGGGAAGTGCTACAGTAGCTAGTGTTCTAATGGAAGTTTATTTGGTGTTAGAACTGAACCTTAAGACTTATTTATCTTAAGTGCACTAATGTTGCTAATAAAGATTGTATGAAGTTTTGTATGAAGGAAAAATTTCAGGTGTATGGAAGGAATGAGTAATGAGATGAAGAATGGACTAAAGCTCAAGCTTGGGGATGCCATGCGTGTCACCCCAAGAAATATCCAAGAACTACAAGCGTCAAAGCTTGGGGATGCCCAAGGCATCCCCTCCTTCATCAATAAAAATCCCAGGTTTCTTCCAAACACTTCATTTTTATTGTTTCATGCACAGTTGTGTTTTTCTTGGAGCGTCTTCTTTTTCGTTTTCGTTTTGGTTTTTAGTTTGCTTGGTTTGCTTAGTTTTCTGAATAAATTGGTTGGACCCCCTCTTTCATACATTTGGTTTGCAAATAGTTTGGTTTGGTTTGGAAAAGAGTAGGAAAGTTCATACTTATGTGGTAAAAAGAGCTCGTTTTTGACTGTGGCCGATGCTTTGTCATGCCATGCTTGATATTGTTTTGGCTTTATGCTTAGTATTCTTTGATGTAGCATGACTTGTTATAAACAATTGAGATTGCTTAATGAGCCTTGGATGAATCATGCGTTGTTTTAGCATATTAAAGCATAGTATAGTGGTATTCTCCTTTGATGCTTTATTTGGTTTGACTTGGCACATGCTCACACCATGTTATGACTATCCAAAGTCACCATAGCCTTTATGATCCTTTAGTTTTCAACTTGTAGTATCACTTTATGCTTGGATCAATGATGTTTTGTCGCTCTGCATGATTATGGCCATTATTGCTCTCTTAGTTTGTCGCTCCCAGTCTTTTGCTAGCCTCCACAACCAAGTATGAGTTCCAATCATGCATCCAACTCCCTAAACCAAGTTATTTCAAATAGTCCACCATACCTACCTACTAGCTTATGCTATTCCAAGTATATTCATGCTTTTGTTTACCTTCCAAATTAAACTTGTTATGAGAAAACTAGTGATTAAAGCTCTCACGAACTTGATGGCACACTTTACTTTTTTGCCTCTAATAAACTTGAACCATTGGGTCCTTATTTGTTGCATATATGCTTGTGCTTTATAAGTTGAAATTAGCAGAACCATGTACCATGGGGAACGATTTCAACATTGCACTTGTACTTTGTACCCCGTTGATATCATGTTCTTTTGCTTACGGATCCCGGCAGTGTGAAATAAAAGTGGAACTTGTAAGATCATGGAGTTTGTATGTGTGTTAGAGAAACTCCTGGGCCGCTAGCCTAAGCCATGCCTAATCATGGTGGAAACTTGCAGCATCACCATAATGAGCACTCTATGAAGCATCCTCAATAAAAACCTATGCAAATAGCAAATAAAAAGATCGCCGAGATGCTCATTGTCTGCTTGCCTTGTCATTTTGATTATGGGAAAGCTCTCGTATCATGTGCAAGGGGTACCCTGTTGGAGGTTCTTAATTATACACATGTACTTACAATGACAAGAGCTTACTCGTGACTAAAGTTGAGTAGCATGAGGATCGGTCTTCGTAAGTAAGGGGCATGAGATTTCGGTTTATAACTTGTCAAGCATATCCTCTTAGTTGTGTCACTTTAACCTTAATAACCTTCAAGATGCTTATGATAGGGGCATTGAGAGCTGAAAGTTATAAGTACCATAATTTTTGGAAGCTCTTTACGAGACTTGAATCCCTACTTCCTTTTACAAAGGCCCTTCTTCCACCATTATATTGAGTCTCCACTTTCTATCTTTATGCACCTACTTTGAGAGCATAGTGGCCATTCTTAGTTCTATATGCATTGTCCCAAGACTAGTTGATTGATACATAACTTGATATGGCTTGTTTTAAACTATTTGTATCTAGTCACTCTTATGAACTTTGAAGGTGTCCTATGCATTTATATTTGCTACTCTATTGAGGGACAAGCTGAATACTATTATGCCATGTTTTCTTTATGTGAAACAAACAAACGTCTTGCAAAGCATTGTTATTCATGAATCTTTTGTTTGTGCATTTTCATGTTGCATCATAGTTTCTTTGTCTTATTGCTAGAACTTTGTCTTTCATGTTATGATTGAAGTACTATGATCCCAGTTTTGAATGTTTTGCAAATACTTTGATCAAGTCTTTGATGGTGCATGTCACCTCAAAAATTATTCTTTCTTTTTATCACTTACCTACTCGAGGACGAGTAGGAGTTAAGCTTGGGGATGTTGATACATTGCAAATGTATCTATAATTTTTGATGTTCCATGCTTGGTTTTATCTACTTTCTTATGTTTTGTCCACACTTTGGATTACTTTTCATATGATTTCTTGGACTAACCTATTAACAAGATGCCACAGTGCCAGTTGCCTGTTTTCTGCTGTTTTTGGTTCCAGAAAGTCAGAAAATGAATATTCTCGGAATTGGACGGGACAAAAGCCAAAGTTGATATTTTACCAGAAGACTCACGGCGCCAGAAGACTAGATGGAAAGGGGCCACAGGGTGGCCACACCATGTGGTGGCGCGGGCTAGGCCTGGCCACGCCACCAGGTGGTGTGGGCCCCCTGGCTGCCCACCGACCTTGCCTCTTTGCCTATAAGATGCCTCCCGATGCAAAAACCCTAAATCGTCAAGCCTCCAGCCATGAAAAGTTCCACAGCGCCACCGCCACCGAAGGGGAGATTCGGGGGACAGAAAGTCTCTGTTCCGGCACCCTGCCGGGACGGGGAAGTGCCCCCGGAGCCATCTCCATCGATCTCCACCACCATCTCCATCACCATTGCTGATTCCCATGATGAGGAGGGAGTAGTTCTCTCTCGAGGCTAAGGGTTCTACCGGTAGCTACGTGTTCATCTCTCTCTCTATGCATGATCTTAATGAGATCATGAGCTTGTAATCTATAGATCTATTCTGCTACTCAAGTTCTTTAAGGAATCTCTGCTCTCCCCATGTGTGTGAAAGTGACGGCGTGCTCACCATGGTGGCACTTAGGCTAGAGATTACAAATACTTGTTATGAGTTATATTTGGAGTTGGATGTTTCTATGAAATTGTGGTGTTTGTTGGACTCATCTAGTACTCAAGGTGACAGTGTGGGGTTTTCTTGATGGGGAAGGCTTACTTTGAGGTGTGCTGTTATAGCCCTACCATCGATTAGAGTGTCCAACCGGAGAGTAGTTCAGTGTAGTATCATAAAGAGGAATATATTTATATGAGAGTGTTCACTAGTGAAAGTATGATCCCTAGGCCTTGTTTCTAAGCACTGAAACACCGTTTGCTATTAGATCCGTTGCATGTTTGCTTGCTTCCATCTTTATTTCAGTTTGCCTTTAGTCTTTTCCACGCCATCAAGTTATTTTCTAGCACCGTTACCACTTATAATTATCTATACCACTTGTATTTCACTATCTCTTCGCCGAACTAGTGCATCTATACACCTGACAAGTGTATTGGGTGTGTTGGGGACACAAGAGACTTCTTGTATCTTGATTGCAGGGTTGCTTGAGAGGGGATACCTTTGACCACATCCTCCCTAAGTTCGATAAACCTTGGGTGATCCACTTAAGGGAAAACTTGCTGCTGTACAAACCTCTGCACTTGGAGGCCCAACAACTGTCCACAAGAATAGAAGTGCGTAGACATCAGTCCCCCATCTCGTTTATCCACAAAGATCATCAGAGTACCCCACGGAGATACACTTTCCTGTATGAATCCTTTCCAGGCTAATTCATCAATTTGCTCCTTAAGCTCTTTTAATTCCATTGGCCCCATCTTATATGGTGCTTGAGCTATTGGTGTTGTACCAGGTATCAGGTCAATGGTGAACTCTATCGCCCGATCAGATGGCATTCCTGGTAACTCTGCTGGAAAACCATCTTGAAACTACTTCACCACCAGAATATCTTCTAATTTGACCTCCTTCATTGAGTTCAACTATTGATCTACCATGATATGACTATGTTTATCCGCCTAATAGACTATCCTTCCACCACTTGGAGACTTAATTGAAACAGTTTTCTCTTCACAATTGATCTGAGCTCCATAGTCTGTCATCCAATCCATTCCCAGCACTACTGCTATTCCTTTTAATGGGATCACATAAAGGTCTGCATAATAGGTTTGACCATAGATTGAGATGACCTGGTTTAGTTTAATATGTCTAACTACCACGATCCCTGCGGCGATAACTACGGTCATAGGTTTTTCTAACGGTGCCCTTCTAATCCTGAATTTATCACAAAACTCTTCAGATATGAAAGAAGTAGTTGCATTAGTATCAAATAAAACTTTTCCAGGATTTGTGAGAATATTGAGCGTACCTATCACCTCTTGATCCGAGTTATCCACCTCCTCCAAGGGTCTGCAATTCAACTTTCCAGTAGGTCTACCTCTCTTGCCATTATTATTTTTGGCATAGCTTCCACCTCTATTAAACTATCCACCTCCGCCTCCACCGGTTTGTCCTCCACCTTTTGTGGGCCAACCACCAGGTGGTTTGTTTGGGCAATCAGGCTTAATATGACCCTTTAGTCCACATCCAAAACAAATTATCACTGGTTTCTGACAATCCATGCTAATATGTCCCGGAAGTTTGCAATTATGACATATGACATTCTTCAGTTGTTGAATTGTCCTCCAATGTTGTTGCTACTCCTGTTGTTGTTGTTCTACGGTCTGTTTCTAGGTTGAAACTCCAAATTAGTTTTGGGTTTACTTGCCTGAATCCTCTTCATCTCCTTCTTTGCTCTCTTCCTACGGTCCTCTTGGACATTTTTGTAATAGTCTTCAAAGGTGATAGCTGCATCAAGCAACTGTTGAAAAGTTTGAGTGTTGGCAAGCCTCAACTGCATCTTCACAAATGGATTTAGTCCACGCATGAACCTCTTCTTCCTACTTGCCTCCGTGCTAACTTCTTCAGCAGCATAGCGAGATAAATCATTAAACTCCCGAATATACTTCATGACACTAGAGTATCCTTGTTGTAGTTCTTAAAACTCCCTACGCTTCAACTCTATGAAACTCTCTGGAACATGATATTCACGGAATCTTTGTTTGAACTCTCCCAATTGTACTCTCTTCCTAGAGGTTGCATTGCTAGCTGAATCTCCCACCATGACGCTGTAGGTCCGGTCAATAAATGCGTTACATACCTCAACTTCTCTTCCTCATTGCATCCTACAGTTCTCAACTTTCTTTCGGTATCTGTTAACCAGTCCTCTGCATCCATTGGTTCAGGAGCGGATGCGAAAGGTAAAGGCCAAGTATCCTGGAAATCCAAAAGACTAACACCATGTCCTTGAGGTGCCCTCTGTTGTCCCACTCGGTCTACCAAACCCTCCATGAATGTTTACTAGGACTCTTGCATCATTTGCATGTACTGCATAAAGTTCTGCTCCATCAATGGCCTCATTGGTGGTGGTGGTAAATTCGCTTGCATTCTAGCGTCTTCATCTGCCTTTTCTTTGGCTTCGCGCTCCATGCGCTGCTCCTTAGTCTCATTTTCTACACCCGTTTCCATACCCCCCTAGTCCTGTAACATAAGCGAATACTCATAATTACATCATGCATATGTGTTCTGAGCTCAACTTCATGCACAGAACTAGTCACACAATGGAAAACAAGATCCAAATAAGAACAAAATATGCATTACACACATATTCTACATTACAAACAATATAATTTATACAACGTGATTACAAGCCCTTACTCATGAAGCATTACAAGATCATGTGGTACTATCTCACTTATATATTTACATCAAGTCCTCCAACTCCAACTCTCATCTCCTGTGGAGATGCTCCTAATCAAAGTCACACTCCCCAAAAGTTGCGTCGTTCATCGTACATACCCGGAGTACAACCGTTCTGACGTGAAGTATGACGCACCGACTATGAAACGACTTGCCTCTTCGACGGACAATATTCAGTATCAGAAGTCTCTGGACTTGACACATCATTCACCTGAAGTGTATCCATACCTTCCAACTCATCTGAATTATCTACCGAATCATCCTCATCACTTTCTTCTTCATCCATCTCCTGCATCCCGATTCTAGAGAAATCAACAGAATATTCCCCTTCCGGTGCCCCCAAGTACTCTGCTGGGTACGATAGTCCTCAGCTATGATTGGATAGTGCATGTTATCTAGAGTAGGATAATTTTCTAGTGACTCGAACACCCTTTCTTCAGGATCTTCCTCCTAGGACTCTACATCCTCCACATGGACATCTCTTCCATCAGCGGAATAAGATCTTACGCCCATGCGACTAGTCTGCCCGATATCTCCAACTAAATCTTCCACAGGAATAGGATTCCTGGCAGATCCATCCATTGATGCGTACCTCCATCCTTTAGAATTCCCAATAGGTAATTCCGAGTCCTCAGTTCCCCAAGAACTCTGTGGTACTGGATGACTAGTGCCCTCATCTGAACATCTAATAGGTTCTGGTATCGGTGAATAAGGATATGGTGTAAAATATGCTAGATCTATAGGTATATCCTTGAAGACTGGGTTAACCCTATCCATTGCTTCATTTTCCATTTTAGATGCTAACTTCTCCCTTCTTTTAGGATTCGTTAAATCCTCTAGCATAGCAACCTGATCTTCTACAATAACCTGATGTGTCTTATACAAAGAGCCAACCATCAGTCGATATAGATCCATAAACTTAGAAGCTAGTTTTGGATGCTTCCTTACTAAAGTAAGATGATCCGGTTCCGCTTCGTTGTCTATGGAGTCATGAGGAATCACAGAATATGTGCTTCGAGCTAACGCTTCTGCTTTGTGTTCCCGAACATTGGCTATCGCCTCCACAATAGCAACATGATATGCTGCTAGGTGACTTCTACCTTCCCCCATAGGTAAATTGTGATATAAACCAAGCATCTTTGGCAGTTGGATGCTAACATGATATTTGGCTAACATTCGCCCATCATGGCAGGTAATGGTATTGACTGGGATATTAGTTGCGCAACCAAAAACCCTCAGAAGTTCTCGAAGCTGTTCAGTTAAAGCCCCTGATAATCATCGAGAGTCTCTTCTTTCCTTGCCAAAGTCTGTTTTGGAAACTTTGGTGCCACTTCCACTATATAGATATAAATATAATTAGTATCCATTAATTATAATGATGCATCATAATAAATAATTATCGCACTAAAAAATATAACGAAATATTCCCAATTGAATATTCATCATATAATCTAGAGAACTCTTTACCGTTGCTCCTAGACTCCTACAACTATTTCCCTTTACTAGGTTTCCAACCTAAGGTCAAAACAATTGCTCTTATACTATCTGCGGTGACCCAGCATACCACTGCATATGTAGTACACTATAGCCGTTGATATG
This sequence comes from Avena eriantha, assembly GCA_910589775.1. NCBI lineage: Eukaryota > Viridiplantae > Streptophyta > Magnoliopsida > Poales > Poaceae > Avena > Avena eriantha. The sequence continues at coordinate 271,811,180 of OU342740.1, read as the reverse complement.
ACATTCACAGAACACTATTCCGTAAATATCACACCCTTAGAGTGGTACAACATAAACATTGCGGGTCCATATTACAAACATACACACTTCATTATTACAAACCAAGAGTTCTCAAACTTCAAATATTATGAAATTACAAACCAACCTTAAGTAGTTTCAGCGGAAGATATAAAATCCAAACTCATACTACGAATTGATCTCAACAACTTATTCTATATAGTTCCTGCTGGCCGGCTCAATTGGTTTACTAATAACTAAGGCAACTACTCGGACTCGTTGCCCTCCACTCCATAGCGTATCTCGTAGTCCACCCCTTCAACTCATCTGGACAGGTCGGGTTCTTCGTAGCAGGCGTCCTCTTGTCCATCAGCTACGTACATCGAAGTGTCTTCTAGATTCTCAGAGTCTAAGTAGGGGTTCAAAAGAAAGAGTGAGTAATAGCGTTACCCAGCAAGTTCATTATATGCAAGGTGGGAAGTTTGATGCTCTATCTACCACCTCGGACGATATGTCCTTGGTACTAAGCAATTTTCGTAAACATTTATTCAAAGATTGATTTTATTATCAAAAACTATGCCCATTAGCCTTCATAGGTTGACCAGAACTTCATGGAGTTCCTTTCCTGCCGTGTTCGTAGCTCCTTCCCGGAAGAGGGAGTAACATGTCACGATTCTTACACTCTGCAGAGGTACGTTGCTTTACCCATGAGAGACCAACTCCTTGTTGCACAACCGGGCGTACTTTCCTGTCCACAATTCCATGATGTGGGGCCCAGTAGGTGATCCAAGCCAATCACTGCCCTCTCCGTGACCCCATATGTCTGCACGATCCTCCGGGGCTAACTACACCTCCGTTAAGCCTCCAACTAGGGCAAGCTATAACCCTGGTGAGTTCTCGAAGACTCTATGAAGTGGTGATGCCCCTGGTAAGCTCCCTAAAAGGCCCGACTATACCTCCAGCAGTCACTCATAAATAATCTAGACACCAAAATCGTGGGGCCTAAGGGTGCCCACCCATATGTTGGATCCATACCAGGAATCCCAATGTCACGATAAGGTCATCTTGCCTCCATATGAAAGGAAGAAGATACAGCTAACTTCTCTATCCCATTCCAAATCTCATGGTTAACGCGTATTATACGACGCTAGAATCACTGATGTCATGGGTAGTTAAGCCTATGTGACTTATGCAATTGGAACCCTAAGTTCCATTGCTGATCTTTATCATCACTTAGGATGATACCACATCTTATTTATTAGAGGAGATATCATTTTGTTTCTCTAGATCATAAATGATAACATACAATTTGCAATATCTTTGATAAAGACTCTTCAAAGGACATGAGCAAGTTATGAACTTGCCTTTTGACAGCAAGGTAGTGAAGTCGGATGCTTCCACCTGACCTTGAGCTCCGGTTTCTACAAAGAACCATTATTGCCCGATAAGGACGATATTTAAAGAAGCAATATGCAATGCATAGTAATGTCATGCAATGATTTACTATTTGCTTCTTAGCATGTTTACCCTTTTAGTAAAAGTTTACTATTTTATTTAATTAATAAAAGTCAAATATCATTCTATGAATTTATTTCATTTTATTACTTTTTTAAATATTTTCTGAAATTCCTTTAAGGAAATAAGATTTATTTTTATCACACCAAATTCACTTTTCAAAGATACAAATTAGTATTTTTCTATAATAATATATTTATTTAGGATCTTAAAAGTGAATTTTATTCAATTCTAAGTGTTTCCTATATTTTTGTAAAATTCAAAAGTAATTGGCATCCTATTACTAATAGCCCTAAATTTTAGTTTCCAAAAATTCTATTGATTATTTTTACTCAATAGAAAATATTTTTGTTAGTTCATAGATATATTATTTGTATTTTTAAGATTTTTATTTATTTATCTAGAGTTGTTTTTATTTCAGGGGCATATTTGTAATTATTTCCTTTCTAAATAACCCTATTAATGTACAGGCATGGCCCACTGGGCTGGCCCGGCCCAACCTAACCCGGCCCACTTGGCCTGGTTACGCCCACCAGGGTAGTACTAGGCTGCCCACAGGCCCAGTACCCCCCATGCACTCACACTCCTCTCTCTTCTCTCTCTCTCGCTCACGCGATCACCTCCTCTGCATGCTGCCGCTGCCGCGCACGATTCCGGTCGGATCCGGCCGCCGTTGCCGCCGCCACGGTGCAGGATGGCTAAGTTGACGACGCCGCTCCATTATGTCCGAGCAGATTCGCCACTAGGGCTCTCTCCTGGCCGCGCTAACCCCTGCCCGAAACTAGGGTTAGGGTTTGGCCGCCCTGGAGCATCGGTGATGGTGTGCCGGGTTTCTCACGGCGTATGCCCCTCTTCTCTAGCGGATCTGATGTGCTGTAGGTGTGGGTTGCAGCGCCCCTTTCGGGTGCTCCCCGTTCCGCCGCTTCCGCTCCGCCGCTGGCCATTCCTTTGCTTCCTCTTCGGTTATTTTTGCGAGGACCTTGAGTAAGTCTGACTACTCCCATTCTGTGCTCTTCTCTGGTGCTCTAATTACTTCCTGGCATGATGAACACGAGTAATCCCCCTGTCTAGGGTTCATACCCTGCATCATATGTTGTTTAGCTACTCTGGTTACTCCAACCAGTGATACCCTTTCTAGTATTTTTTTTGGGCTAGTGATGTCTGTTGCATGCTTTTGATTCTAGCCAATTGATCTACCTTCTATCAGTTGGTACATTGCTGAATACTTGTTACCATCTTGTTCTCTGTCAGAGAACCCCTTGTGAATGTATAATGAACTCTATGTGATCACCCTTGTTGCCTCTGTGATGATTTCATTTTGTTGAATTGAAACACACTGTGATGTCTGAGTTGGAATACTCTTTGTTAATAATCCTTCTATGAAATTTGATTTCCAATTGAAGTATTAGAAAGATGATTAACTGTTAGTTGGCCTAGATTATGTAATTAGTTGGTAAGCTTTGCTTGGTTATAAAAGATCCTGGTGACACCTCTTAAGAATGGTACACAGGATTTGTTTTTGTACTAGCTTTGGGTTTACAAATGCTCCAAAAGTGTATAGATGCTTAATTGCTCTAAAAATCCTTGCTTTATCTTTTTGTTTATGATATCCAACAACTATTTCATGCCTAGATGTTGTTCTGAGGCATAGGGCTAGTTTCCCTAACTTGCTGTCTCTAATAGATGATTTCTAGTATGGATACTAGCTACTCATCTTGGATTCAGTAGATCTATAGATTCTAGGGTGCTACTCCTTTAGGACATGTGCCTAGAATCCATACCTTGGGCTAATTTACTCTGGAATATATATTCTATCCAAGATTAGTGATGCTGGTCTGAGATCTTGGTAAAGGCTGGTAAAGTTTTATCATTTGTCTTTTTACCTTTCTTCTAGGATGGATGTGCACCCCACTTGGGTGTTTTTCTGAGAAGATGAAATAAATAACACATGCTCTAGTGACTCTATGATGACTTGATCATGTGATGGTGTTATTTGTACTCACCAAATTACTTGATGGTTGATGAGGTTGTGGTGTTGCTTGCTGGCTTGCTCTAGCTCTGCACCTCCTGGTGTTGCTCCTGTGATTTTGTGCTTGACCTTGCTATCCACCTGCTCCACCTCCTCCTTATGTTACCATCCGGTGAAGAACTGGTGGTTGATTTGGGTAATCTGGTGGAGTATTTTGGCTATGGTTTCGGCAAGCTCAAGCTCAATATTATTACATTAATTTTTTACCTGCGTTTGGACGCGGCTACTAGTTCCCATCTCCCTTGCATTCCCATCTCCTCTGGCGCACTCCAGAGTTATGGCTGTGCCATCAAGTAGCAGAGTCAGCGTATTGTCGACTTTGTTTATTCAGAATTTGACGACTTTTGATTAGTTTGAAAGACAGAGAACCTAAAACATGTATCTAGACATGTTTTCGGTATAGACACATTTATTAAATATCTAAAAAAATAAGTCAGTTATATCTAGACAGGAGTAGTACACTATTACAACACGCTCGATCCCTTCTCCTCAGGCGCACTCCAAATTACGGCTGTGCCATCAAGTGTTGGGTGCAGAGTCATCGTATTGTCCCATCAGATATGCCAGGGAACGCGCAAACTTTATTTTTAGGATCGGACGAGTTTTGATCGACTAGTTTCAAAGACAAAGACAACTAAAACATGGCCAACATATATAGATTATGACGATAATCGACCATGACTCAGGTGACCCAGATCCAAAGAGCGCATTAAGATACTGTACATAGATTTAATTTGGGAAAATTTGCTACAAGACACCGTTATTTTCTGGCGTTTGCTAAAACACACCGCTCAATTGTAATGGTACCTGGCAAAGACACAATCGGACGGTGTGTTGCAGCAAATGATAGAAAATAACGGTGTCTTGCAGCAAATTTTTCCATTTAATTTATGCTTAAGTGGCCATAATCGACTATGACGCTCCCACAGTCTTCATCATTGACGACGTTGTCCGCGTCGCCGCCAGCCTCCTCCATGTCGGAATCGATGCCGACGTTCCCGGCAGCGTTCCTCCTCCTCATGGATTCTTCACGGCACGCTGCATCGATAACGGTGGAGGTCGTACGCCCAGGCACTGCCCAGAAGCGCTGCCTCCCTTCGGGGTTGCGTAGATCCGGTGGATCTCCCACCGGTGGGTTCCGCACAGCGCAATCAACGCAACCCGCTCCTTCTTGAACAGCTTTCGCCAGTACACGCTTGTACGCGAGTACCGCGCCATTGCCCTCTTCCGCTCCGACAGCTAGCGGCGGCGCTCCTCGATCTACCTCGCCAACGCGTTGTCGCGCAAGAGCGGCACGACAGGAACCCCGGCGTAGCTGAGCTCGAAGCCGGCTAGAAGCCTCGCTAACAGCGGCGCGCGTATGCCGTAGTGGGTGAACATCTGAGCCTCATGCAAGCTGAGTTTGGGCCTCTCCCTCTCCATGGCGATGAAGGAACACGATCTGATTTTTGGCCCCGAGGTTAAGGGGATAAAGGCAAGGACGTAGGCCCAGCGTAGTTGCCACGGCCAATCAGTTCGTAGAACAGACTTCTCGTGGATCGCCCTCGCGAAGGACATCACTATTGTCCACGCACCCCAATCCAACGGCGCCTAACAATCGGGGATCGGGTCTTCTAGAAGCCCAGAGCGGTTGTTGGTTAGTTCTGCGTCCTGATTGTTTGTGGCCAACGGCAGTAGTTGAAAATAATACACATTTCAATGACACTGGTGCATCCATGTGTGGTCTCTAAAGAGAACACACATCCAATGACTCTGGTTGTTGTTAGTAAAAAGAACACACATGTGTGTGGTCTCTAAAGAAAACACACATCCAATGACTCTGGTTGTTGTTAGTAAAAAGAACACACATGCAATGACACTGGTGGATCCATAGGTGGATTATGAAATGAACACACATGCAATGACACTGCTGGATCCATGTGTGGTCTCTGTAGAGAACACACATTTCAATGACACTGGTGGATCCATAGGTGGTACGTGAAAAGAACACACATGCAATGACTCAGGTTGTTGTTAGTGAAAAGAACACACATGCAATGACACTGGTGGAACCATTGGTGGTATGTGAGAAGAACACACATTTCAATGACTCTGGGTGTTGTTACTAAAAAGAACACACATGCAATGACACTGGTGGATCCATATGTGGATTGTGAAAAGAGCACACATGCAATGACACTGGTGGATCTATTGGTGGTATGTGAAAAGAACACACATGCAAAATGACTCTGGTTGTTTTTACTAAAAATAACACAAATGCAATGACACTAGTGGATCCATGGGTGGTCTCTGAAGAGAGCACACATTTCAATGACTCTTGTTGTTGTTAGTAAAAAGAACACACATGCAATGACACTAGTGGATCCATGTGTGGTCTCTAAAGAGAACACACATGCAATGACACTGGTTGTTGTTACTAAAAATAACACACATGTAATGACACTGGTGGATCCATGTGTGGATTGTGAAGAGAACACACATGCAATGACACTAGTGGATCCATAGGTGGTATGTGAAAAGAATACACATGCAAAATGACTGGTTGTTGTTACTAAAAAGAACACACATGCAATGACACTGGTGGATCCATGTGTGGACTCTGTAGAGAACACACATTTCAATGACACTGGTGGATCCATATGTGGTATGTAAAAAGAACACACATGCAATGACTCTGGTTGTTGTTAGTGAAAAGAACACACATGCAATGACGCTGGTGGATCCATAGGTGGTATGTGAGAAGAACACACATGCAAAATGACTCTGGTTCTTGTTACTAAAAAGGACACACATGCAATGACACTGGTGGATCCATAGGTGGTATGTGAGAAGAACACACATGCAAAATGACTCTGATTGTTGTTAGTGGAAAGAACACACATGCAATGACACTGGTGGATCAATAGGTGATATGTGAAGAGAACACACATGCAAAATGACTCTAGTTGTTGTTACTAAAAAGAACACACATGCAATGACACTGGTGGGTCCATGGGTAGATTGCGAAAAGAACACACATGCAATGACACTGGTGGATCCATAGGTGGTATGTGAAAAGAACACACATGCAAAATGACTCTGGTTGTTGTTTCTAAAAAGAACACACATGCAATGACACTGGTGGATCCATGTGTGGTCTCTGTAGAAAACACACATGCAATGACTCTGGTTGTTGTTAGTGAAAAGAACACACATGAAATGACACTGGTGGATCCATGTGTGGTCTCTGAAGAGAGCACACATTTCAATGACTCTTGTTGTTGTTAGTAAAAAGAACACACATGCAATGACACTGGTGGATCCATGTGTGGTCTCTGAAGAGAACACACATGCAATGACCCTGGTTGTTGTTACTAAAAAGAACACACATCCAATGACACTAGTGGATCCATGTGTGGATTCTGAAAAGAGCACACATGCAATGACACTGGTGGATCCATATGTGGTATGTGAAAACAACACACATGCAAAATGACTCTAGTTGTTGTTAGTGAAAAGAACACACATGCAATGACACTGGTGGATCCATAAGTGGTATGTGAAAAGAACACACATGCAAAATGACTCTGTTTGTTGTTACTAAAAAGAACACATATTCAATGACACGGGTGGATCCATGGGTGGTCTCTGAAGAGAGCACAAATTTCAATGACTCTAGTTGTTATTAGTAAAAAGAACACACATGCAATGACACTGGTGGATCCATGTATCGTATATGAAAAGAACACACATGCAAAATGACTCTACTTGTTGTTACTAAAAAGAACACACATGCAATGACACTGGTGGATCCATGTGTGGTCTCTGTAGAGAACACACATTTCAATGACACTGGTGGATCCATAGGTGGTATGTGAAAACAACACACATGCAATGACTCTGGTTGTTGTTAGTGAAAAGAACACACATGCAATGACACTGGTGGATCCATGTGTGGTCTCTTAAGAGAGCACACATTTCAATGACTCTTGTTGTTGTTAGTAAAACAAACACACATGCAATGACACTGGTGGATTCATGTGTGGTCTCTAAAGAGAACACTCATGCAATGACACTGATTGTTGTTACTAAAAAGAACATATATCCAATGGCACTGGTGGATCCATGTGTGGATTGTGAAAAGAGCACACATGCAATGACACTGGTGGATCCATATGTGGTATGTGAAAAGAACACACATGCAAAATGACTCTGGTTCTTGTTAGTGAAAAGAACACACATGCAATGACAATGTGGATCCATAGGTGGTATGTGAGAAGAACACACATGCAAAATGACTCTGGTTGTTACTAAAAAGAACACACATGCAATGACACTGGTGGATCCATAGGTGGATTATGAAATTAACACACATGCAATGGCACTAGTGAATCCATAGGTGGAATGTGAGAAGAACTCACATTTCAATGACTCTAGTTGTTGTTAGTGAAAAGAACACACCTGCAATGACACTAGTGGATCCATATGTGGTATGTGAAAAGAACACATATGCAAAATGACTCTGGTTGTTTTTACTAAAAAGAACACACATGCAATGACACGGGTGGATCCATGGGTGGTCTCTGAAGAGAGCACACATTTCAATGACTCTAGTTGTTGTTAGTAAAAAGAACACACATGCAAAGACACTGGTGGATCCATGTGTGGTATGTGAAAAGAACACACATGCAAAATGACTCTACTTGTTGTTACTAAAAAGAACACACATGCAATGACACTGGTGGATCCATGTGTGGTCTCTGTAGACAACACACATTTCAATGACACTTGTGGATCCATAGGTGGTATGTGAAAAGAACACACATGCAATGACTCTGGTTGTTGTTAGTGAAGAGAACACACATGCAATGACACTGGTGGATCCATAGGTGGTATATGAAAAGAATAGACATGCAAAATGACTCTGGTTGTTGTTACTAAAAAGAACACATATGCAATGACACTGGTGGGTCCATGTGTGGTCTCTGTAGAGAACATACATGCAATGACTCTGGTTGTTGTTAGTGAAAAGATTACACATGCAATGACACTGGTGGATCCATGTGTGGTCTCTGAAGAGAGCACACATTTCAATGACTCTTGTTGTTAGTAGTAAAAAAACACACATGCAATGACTCTGGTGGATCCATGTGTGGTCACACATGCAATGACACTTGTTGTTGTTACTAAAAAGAACACACATCCAATGACACTGGTGGATCCATGTGTGGATTGTGAAAATAGCATACATACAATGACATTGGTGGATCCATATGTGGTATGTGAAAAGAACACACATGCACAATGACTCTGGTAGTTGTTAGTGAAAAGAACACACATGCAATGACACTGGTGGATCCATAGGTGGTATGTGAAAAGAACACACATGCAAAATGACTCTGGTTGTTGTTACTAAAAAGAACACACATGCAATGACATTGGTGGATCCATGGGTGGTCTCTGAAGAGAGCACACATTTCAGTGACTCTTGTTGTTGTTAGTAAAAAGAACACACATGCAATGACACTGTTGGATCCATGTGTGGTATGTGAAAAGAACACGCATGCAAAATGACTCTGGTTGTTGTTACTAAAAAGAACACACATGCAGTGACACTGGTGGATCCATGTGTGGTCTCTGTAGAGAACACACATTTCAATAACACTGGTGCATCCATAGGTGATATGTGAAAAGAACACACATGCAATGACTCTGGTTGTTGTTACTAAAAAGAACACACATGCAATGACATTGGTGGATCCATAGGTGGTATGTGAAAAGAACACACATGCAATGACACTGGTGGATCCGTAGGTGGTATGTGAGAAGAACACACATGCAAAAAGACTCTTGTTCTTGTTACTAAAAATAAACACACATGCAATGACACTGGTGGATCCATATGTGGATTGTGAAAAGAACACACATGCAATGACACTGGTGGATCCATAGGTGGTATGTGAATACAACACACATGCAAAATGACTCTGGTTGTTGTTACTAAAAAGAACACACATGCAATGACACTGGTGGATCCGTGTGTGGTCTCTGTAGAGAACATACATTTCAATGACACCGGTGGATCCATAGGTGGTATGTGAAAAGAACACACTTGCAATGACTCTGGTTGTTAGTGAAAAGAAGACACATGCAATGACACTGGTGGATCCATTGGTGGTATGTGAGAAGAACACACATTTTAATCACTCTGGTTGTTGTTACTAAAAAGAACACACATGCAATGACACTGGTGGATCCATATGTGGATTGGGAAAAGAACACACATGCAATGACACTGGTGGATCCATGTGTGGTCTCTGAAGAGAACACACATGTAATGACACTGGTTGTTGTTACTAAAAGGATAACACATCCAATGACACTGGTGGATCCATGTGTGGATTGTGAAAAGAGCACACATGCAATGACACTGGTGGATCCATAGGTGGTATGTGAAAAGAACACACATGCAAAATGACTCTGGTTGTTGTTACTAAAATTAACACACATGCAATGACACTGGTGGATCCATGTGTGGTCTCTATAGAGAACACACATGCAATGACTCTGGTTGTTGTTAGTGAAAAGAACACACATGCAATGACATTGGTGGATCCATGTGTGGTCTCTTAAGAGGGCACACATTTCAATGACTCTTGTTGTTGTTAGTAAAACAAACACACATGCAATGACACTGGTGGATCCATGTGTGGTCTCTTAAGAGAACACACCTGCAATGACACTGATTGTTGTTACTAAAAAGAACATACATCCAATGACACTGGTGGATCCATGTGTGGATTGTGAAAAGAGCACACATGCAATGACACTGGTGGATCCATATGTGGTATGTGAAAAGAACACACATGCAAGATGACTCTGGTTCTCGTTAGTGAAAAGAACACACATCCAATGACACTGGTGGATCCATAGGTGGTATGTGAGAAGAACACACATGCAAAATGACTCTGGTTGTTACTAAAAAGAACACACATGCAATGACACTGGTGGATCCATAGGTGGATTATGAAATTAACACACATGCAATGGCACTGGTGAATCCATAGGTGGAATGTGAGAAGAACTCACATTTCAATGACTCTAGTTGTTGTTAGTGAAAAGAACACACATGCAATGACACTAGTGGATCCATATGTGGTATGTGAAAAGAACACATATGCAAAATGACTCTGGTTGTTGTTACTAAAAAGAACACACATGCAATGACACGGGGGGATCCATGGGTGGTCTCTGAAGAGAGCACACATTTCAATGACACCGGTGGATCCATAGGTGGTATGTGAAAAGAACACACTTGCAATGACTCTGGTTGTTAGTGAAAAGATGACACATGCAATGACACTGGTGGATCCATTGGTGGTATGTGAGAAGAACACACATTTTAATGACTCTGGTTGTTGTTACTAAAAATAACACACATGCAATGACACTGGTGGATCCATATGTGGATTGTGAAAAGAACACACATGCAATGACACTGGTGGATCCATATGTGGATTGTGAAAAGAACACACATGCAATGACACTGGTGGATCCATGTGTGGTCTCTGAAGAGAACACACATGCAAAATGACTCTGGTTGTTGTTACTAAAAAGAACACACATGCAATGACACTGGTGGATCCATAGGTGTATTATGAAATGAACACACATGCAATGACACTGGTGGATCCATAGGTGGTATGTGAGAAGAACGCACATTTCAATGACTCTGGTTGTTGTTAATGAAAAGAACACACATGCAATGACACTGGTGGATCCATAGGTGGTATGTGAAAAGAACACACATGCAAGATGACTCTGGTTGTTGTTACTAAAAGGAACACACATGCAATGACACTGGTGTATCAATGGGTGGTCTCTGAAGAGAGCACACAGTTCAATGACTCTTGTTGTTGTTAGTAAAAAGAGCACACATGCAATGACACTGGTGGATCCATGTGTGGTCTCTGAAGAGAACAGACATGCAATGACACTGGTTGTTGTTACTAAAAATAACACACATGCAATGACACTGGTCGATCCATGTGTGGATTGTGAAGAGAACACACATGCAATGACACTGGTGGATCCATAGGTGGTATGTGAAAAGAACACACATCTAAAATGACTGGTTGTTGTTACTAAAAAGAACATACATGCAATGACACTGGTGGATCCATGGGTGGATTGTGAAAAGAACGCACATGCAAATGACTCTGGTTGTTGTTACTAAAAAGAAAACACATGCAATGACACTGGTGGATCCTTGTGTGGTCTCTGTAGAGAACACACATTTCAATGAAACTGGTGGATCCATATGTCGTATGTGAAAAGAACACACATGCAATGACTCTGGTTGTTGTTAGTGAAAAGAACACACATGCAATGACGATGGTGGATCCGTAGGTGGTATGTGAGAAGAACACACGTGGAAAATGACTCTGGTTGTTGTTACTAAAAAGAACACACATGCAATGACACTGGTGGATCCATAGGTGGATTATGAAATGAACACACATGCAATGACCCTGGTGGATCCATAGGTGGTATGTGAGAAGAACACACATGCAAAATGACTCTTATTGTTGTTAGTGAAAAGAACACACATGCAATGACACTGGTGGATCCATAGGTGGTATGTGAAGAGAACACACACGCAAAATGACTCTGGTTGTTGTTACTAAAAATAACACACATGCAATGACACTGGTCGATCCATGTGTGGATTGTGAAGAGAACACACATGCAATGACACTGGTGGATCCATAGGTGGTATGTGAAAAGAACACACATGCAAAATGACTGGTTGTTGTTACTGAAAAGAACATACATGCAATGACACTGGTGGATCCATGGGTGGATTGTGAAAAGAACACACATGCAAATGACTCTGGTTGTTGTTACTAAAAAGAAAACACATGCAATGACACTGGTGGATCCATGTGTGGTCTCTGTAGAGAACACACATTTCAATGAAACTGGTGGATCCATATGTGGTATGTGAAAAGAACACACATGCAATGACTCTGGTTGTTGTTAGTGAAAAGAACACACATGCAATGACGATGGTGGATCCGTAGGTGGTATGTGAGAAGAACACACGTGGAAAATGACTCTGGTTGTTGTTACTAAAAAGAACACACATGCAATGACACTGGTGGATCCATAGGTGGATTATGAAATGAACACACATGCAATGACCCTGGTGGATCCATAGGTGGTATGTGAGAAGAACACACATGCAAAATGACTCTTATTGTTGTTAGTGAAAAGAACACACATGCAATGACACTGGTGGATCCATAGGTGGTATGTGAAGAGAACACACACGCAAAATGACTCTGGTTGTTGTTACTAAAAAGAACACACATGCAATGACACTGGTGGGTCCATGGGTGGATTGTGAAAAGAACACACATGCAATGACACTAGTGGATCCATATGTTGTATGTGAAAAGAACACACATGCAAAATGACTCTGGTTGTTGTTACTAAAAAGAACAGACATGCAATGACACTGGTGGATCCATGTGTGGTCTCTGTAGAGAACACACATGCAATGACTCTGGTTGTTGTTATTGAAAAGAACACACATGCAATGACACTGGTGGATCCATGTGTGGTCTCTGAAGAGAGCACACATTTCAATGACTCTTGTTGTTGTTAGTAAAAAGAACACACATGCAATGACACTGGTGGATCCATGTGTGGTCTTTGAAGAGAACACACATGCAATGACACTGGTGGATCCATATGTGGTATGTGAAAAGAACACACATGGAATGACTCTGGTTGTTGTTAGTAAAAAGAACACACATGCAATGGCACTGGTGGAGAGATCCGTAGGTGGATTGTGAAAAGGGCACAAATGCAATGACATTTGAATGGTATGGGTGGATCCATAGGCGGATTGTGAAAAGATATTTTCTCTCACTCTCTGTGTCACAAATCTCACAAAAGCCCAAACGTGTGGAGATCCCAAACATGTGCTCACTCTGGGTGCTATGCCCTGATTGGCTGACACAGATGTCACGCGGATCGTCTCCACCAACCGTTGATCCCATGTGATCCAACGGGCAGGATAACCCCTCCCTTCTCCACTTTTTTTATGCATGGTCAATCTGTGCCACCTCTCTATCCGTGCCACCGATACTAAACCCCCATAAACAAGTGAAAATCCATCTATCTAACTAAAATAAATAAAATAAATGATCATATTTCGAAGAACCATCGTCTTTGTCCTCCTCCTCCTCCTCTTCGTAGTCCCATGGGTCCACGTCACTCTCCTCCGCTTCTGCCTCCAACTGATCGATGAGCGCCTCCTCGTTGGCTGAGTCGGACTCGTCCAAATAGCTATCTCCTCTCTTCTTCCTGGTCTTCTTCTCGTTCCTCTTCTTGTCCGTACTCGCCGGTGCAACACGCGCCCCCGTCCTGGCTGCTACTTTGCGCTCGTCCGACGCTGCAGGTACCCCACGCTCCTCCTGCGCGACCGGTATGAGCTTCGACGTCGCGGTGTCCTCGAGTGCCGATGTCGATGGATCCTGGCGCGGTCGGACACGAGGTGCTGCCTCAGCAGGCGACTCGCGAGCGCGGACGATGCAGCGAAGAGCCTCATGGAGTTCGATGGAGTTGGACGTGCCGACGTGATCGTGCAGCAGTTGCGCGCATTATTGCCCCATCAACACGTGACACACGTATGCGGGATGTGCGCGCCGATTCCCGTGACGACCACCCGGCTCGCACTCCCCTTATTATATACTAGATTTTGGGCGGCGCCGAATACCATTGAAGTGTCCACCACAATAAAGACAAGTCCCATCGATTCCCTACCCCTGCCTCCCTGGCTTATTTGAGAAGGTAGACCGTACACGGTGGTCTTGTATATTAGTACTAGTACTACTGGACCACGGCCTGTACTCTTTACTCTTCTCCCACACTAATAATCACTATCTCCTTCCTCCTGCCTCTGCCACACTCACCCTGCAAGCCATGGCTCCACTGAGGAGGGGGAGAGGCCGGTCGACCATCCTCGCGGAGAAAAGGGAGAGAAATCGCCGCGAGGCACTTCTTTCTCTACCAGCCGCTCACGCCCATCCTCTCATCGAGGCCCAATCTCCCCCTACAATGGCGCCGAATGTTCTAGCAGGCGAGGGCTCCTCCCGGTACGGTCTCCTTATTCTACTTCTTCTCCATCTCCCTCTCCATCATGATCTTAATCAGCTTCTTCTTGTTTTTCTTCTTCTTCCGGCTCTTCCTCTTCTACGTATTACAGGTCGGCCGTGGAGCTCGAATCCACCACGACGGAGGCGTTGCAGGACCTGTTCGGCCCCGTTCCATGTCTCAGCGAGGTAGCAAATATCCACGCTGTTATTTCTCCGAGTTATGATCTGGATTTCCTAGATGTTGTCCGCCCCGCATTGATTTTTCTTCTTCTTTTGCGAGTTGTATTTGTTTTCATGAATATGACTGGATCTCTTGGTCTTTCCTTAATACCGCTGTTCATAGATTCACTATGGATTTTTTGTGATTAGGATTAGTTTATCGTGGTCATGAATAGATCTCTAGGTCCATTTTTTAACACTGCGGCCAATAGATTCAACGGGGATTTTTTGGATCTGTATTAGTATTCACCTGGGACCTGGAGTGTAATTGTAGAATTCCTATTTCAATTAACATGAACGATGCAGCGATCGAAGGCCGAGTACCGTGAGAAGGTGGTCACGGTCAGTTCCAAGATTGCCAACCAACATGAGCTTGCACGCTCCCTCACCCAAGCTAATGAGAGCCTACGCAAGCAATTATCTGTGCAGAAGGAGATCTCGCTAGATTTTGCACGTGACGTCGTTAGGCTGCAGAAAGTGCTTGAGCGTAACTTGATCAGGCAAGAACAGGCCATCAAGATAATCAACGAGCTCATGGAGGAGAAGAAGAATCTCGTGGAAAGGTGCAATCTCCTACAGGACGAAGCCAGCGAGGCACTCAGAGGATGTGTCGAGGAAACCAAGGCTACCATCCGAACCTACCATGTTAGGAACCGTTGCCTGGATGCAGTCAAGGAGATGAAGGCGGACATGAGCAGAGGGATCACCATACTCGAGGGTGTTCGAAAAGAGAACGAGGAGTTAAGGCATGACTGGAGGGGTACCGGAGCAATGCCCAAGTCTGATTCCCATTAGCGGGGACACGAATACCAGTTCGTCTTCCTCTCCTTTTGTAATGTTTAGGGTTCAGGGAGCAATGCCCATGTATGCTTCCCATTATAGGGTGCAATAAGAATCCTAGGGCAACTCCTTATCTATCTGGACATGTGTTGGTGTTCATGTTCATGAATGGACACCATGTTCTCTTTCCATATGTATCTGGATATGGGTTTCTGCATTATGAGTTTGCCACTCTCCCACTACTATTTGGTGATATTGGGAAAAACGCAGAGCACACTAAACTGCTGATAAATCTTATTTGTCTTCGAAATTGAAATTATGACAGTGCCACTAGTCGATTCATAAAATGTTGATTAGTCCTAGATTGCTTCTTCCTTGAAATTATGACAGTGCCACTAGTCGATTCAGTTAATTATGGAAACTAACCATCTTGTCCTGGTGAACTGAACAAACCATACTATGTATTTTTGTTGCAGGGAAAGAGGCGAAAGATCGACCAGGACCTGGCGACCTGGCTAAATGACAAGATAGCAATCCAAAGGGAGAAGCAGAATTCCCAGAAACTGGCCTTTGACCAACTGCGCGCTGAATTCGTGGTCCTTTCTGACAAGTGCCAGAAACTGAAGGAGTTAAACGCCGACTTGGCGAAGCTACACAGTGAAGGTCGCGCCTCGGCTAGGAAGCAGACGGAGATCATGAAAGGGATCTTGAAGGAAAATCGTATGGCTACGGACAAAATTCTCCAATCCGTGACGGAGCGTTGGAACCTACAACTGAAGCACGACATAGTACTGACGGAGCTGGCCAATCTTAGGGAGGAAAACATGCAGCTCCGGGCCAGGCTCGCTTGAACACAACATATGTCTATTTAGTACTGAACTGCCTGGTTTATCCTCTGCAATGGTTATTTTGTAAGCGTGAACTTAACTCTATGCACGATATGTGTGTTCGTCTGAAATTAGTTTGCTTGAGGATTGCGTTTGGCTTAGTTCGGAAAGCGCAACTGCAAGTCTTACAATTAACTAGTTTCAGGCATTGGTACAACATAAATTATTCATCTCGAATTTCCTTTATCCTCTATAGTCTGTCCTTGTTCACCCTCGCGCGCCTTCTTCGGTTCCTTCAACAGATCTGCAATGCAGCACTCTAACTTCTTCTTGTCTTCCCTAAGCTGATCCCTCTCCTTTTTTGCATTATGAATCAGCAACCTGTGACTATCATGAAGCTTCTTTGCAGTTCCAACAACTAAGCTCCCATCGATTCCGTCAGTTAGCTTTGACTGCAAATTCTCGATTTCTTGTTCCAGCTCCTTATTTCGTACCGACAGCTTATAATTTTTTTCAGCTGCATCACTTACATCAGTAAATCTCCCCGACCTTTCCAACTCATACATCTCCCATAATTGTGCCAAACATTTCTTAAGTGCATCTGGCCACTCAAGATCCACCCACTCTACTGCTTTACACACCGGGCCAACCTAAAAACACACACACTATAGTGTTATGAACATGCACGATACATTTTACTTCATGTCACAGTTGCACATAATGTAAACAAACCTGATTTGTACATCCCAAAAACCTTCTCCCAGTGTTACTGCCTTTGAATGCCACATATCTCCTCAGTTTTAGCCAATGGTCACATGGCACTTCTCCATCGAGATCTGGGCCCTCCCATTCAGAGTCGTAGATCGTCCTTGGTACCTATAGGTAAACGCAAAGCTGAAATCGAACACAATTGCATGCACATATGGAGCTCAGATCGAGTGATTTACCATTGCCTAACCCTAGCCCGAGAAAACAGAGGAACTCACATCGTGGAAGGAATACTCGATGTCGAAGAGAAGGTTGTCGCTGCTCGACTGGTCGTCCTCGCCGTTCAAGGACAACATGGCGAATGTGACGGCGACGACGATGGCGTCGGCGAGAGAGAGAGAGAGAGAGAGAGAGCGAGCGAGAGAGAGAGAGAGAGAGAGAGAGAGAGAGTGAGTGAGAGAGAGAGCAGCCCTTCTACCGCTGCAATGATGACTAAATTGGCATGTTACAATAGTTTAATGGATACCATGCCCTTTCCCTAGATTACTGTCTCCTGCCTGATATGGATTCTCTTCACACATTCTCATTTCAAATATTAAACCTGCACTCCCTCCATCCCAATTTCATTGCCTAACGAAAACATACCAGTATATTACATCATTCAAAGAAACAAAATCATGTCAACTACAAGGTACTTATGCATCACTTCCCCAGTCATGGTTTCACAAAACATTACATTATAATCTCCCAACAAACATAACCACAACATGGTTTCACAAAACATCACATTACAATCTCTCAACAAACGTAATCACAGAAACAAGTATATTACATCAACTCAAGAAACAAAATCATGTCGACTACAAGGTACTTACACATCATTTGTCCTATCATGGTTTCGCAAACCATTACATTACAGTCTCTCAACTAACAAAATAACAGAAACAAGTACTGTACATCATCTCAAGAAACATAATCATGTCAACTACAATGTATTTATGCATCACTAGTCCAGTCATGGTTTCACAAAACATTACATTACAATGTCCCAACAAACATAATAACTGAAACAAGTACGGTACGTCATCTTAAGAAACATAACCATGTCAACTACAATGTACTTATGTCTTATTACAACAATGATGGTTTTAGTGAGTGACATGTCCGAAAATCTCAACAGCTCGCACAACATTATATCGCAATCTCTCAACAAACATAATCACAGAAGCACGCTCTAAATGCAACATCTGTTAATATTACAAATACAGGCAGGGGAACCCCGCGGTCCATATGACAAGCCCAGGGTAGCAGCTCTCATCAGATCTCATCAACGTCGACCACCTCATTCTGTTCAGCCACTACAGGGGCATCTACATCCACTATAATATGTTCAACAACATCAGAAATGGTACCAAGGAAGAACACCTTCCTGGTTCGCTTCTTTCACCGCATAATCTGCATAAGATCTTCAGTATCCAAAACGTCTATGAATTGCTGCTTCTTATGATGCCACCACCAGATTTTTGCCATCTGCTTAGGGCAAATACTGCTTTCCTTACCGATCATCTCTCTCATTTCATCAAGAGTTATGTTTTTGGAAACGACAGTGATCTCCACAGTACATGACGAAACTGGCTTATTAACTCCCTCATCAAGTTTTGCCATGTATGAATCCACCTCTATGCATATACTGAAGTTATCTAGATCAGCATCTATTGGTCTGTATTCTCTAGGAGCAGAAGCTCTCGCAGCAAGATCTCCAGCATCTACATACATATCATCAATCATCGCTTCAACTTTCACCTTACGATCAGCTGTAGAACACTCCCAAACCATCTGAATCTCATGGGAGTGCTCAATTTGCTCATAGGTATCATTCATGTTGCGCCACACCAATTTTGTCCTCTGTCTAGAACCCAGGGAATTCTAGCGGCAAGCATATCTACCAGCTGCGAAACAGACACAACCTCTTTGCAATTCACAAGCAGATGCACATCTTGCCCGAACACAACCCTCTCGCAACCAAAACCAAGCTTTGCAATGTACTGCCGAACATGAACTGTGAACTCATATAGGTCACTTGTATCAAAACTGTGCCTAATTTGATTAAAAAGGGGAACATTTCAGTTCATTCGATTCTATTATGCCGTAACTAATCTACTTGCAAGATAAGGCAAAGATAAGAAAAATTCACCTCTCGCTCTTCTCCCGGGTTTTTTCCTTTGAGATCTGAGTGCTGCATCCGCCCACCAGAGCCGAACAATCCTCCGCCGACCTTGCTTTTCTCTTCAACCCGCTGCTCGTAGGTACCTTGGGAGCAGAATCCTTGCTGGCCTCCTCGCTAACCGGGGCTGAAGACCTCGCCGTTGCTCCGCGTTGAGCCCCAGACTTGGGCCCCGACGGACCCTTTTTAGTCGGCGATGTAGCTACAACCTTCGCCTTGCAAGACATGCTGGGCCACCGCCGTCGGATTCAGTGTCGGGGGAAGGAGGAAAAAGGTCCTCCGCCGCCGGCAGATTTAGGGTCGGGGAAGGGAAGAAAGGGGTCGCCGCCGCTGTCACAGCAAGATTCAGTGTCGAGAGTTAGGAAAGTACAGTAATGGATTTGCCCCTACGACACGTGCAGGGTGGCTAAGAAGAGTCACCGGCAAAGGAGGGACACAGTAGGAACTAGTGTAACAGAATATCCTGACTTAACGGGCGCAATTTGAAAATATTGGGTTTGGCCATCATTCACTCGAAAGACCCCTCTCAGCAATTGGCGCCCCAACTTTTCGAATCGCGGTGATAAAAATCAACTTGGGTACCGCGTTGCCTGGCTACCCCAACTTTCGGGCCGCAAAATGATATTCTCATCTTGAAGGGCTACGCATCGATCTTCATCGCCATCTTCATCAACATCGTCTTCACATCAACCCCCTTTGTTTACTTTGTTGTAGTCCAATCTCTATTCTGGATTTGCACTTGTATTCAATTGTACCTTCATATTGCATCTATACAATTGCCATGATGTTGATCCCCTTCATGTATGAGTAGTTTCCTTGTTCTTGGGGAGAGATGGTGAAACCCTAGTATTATTATGCATTGAAATAAAGATGATCTATTACTTGTGTACAAGGATACATTGATCTATGAATTGTGTTTAATCTCTCTCTTTAGATGATATGTGAAAGTCGACCACATATCATTTGCCCTTCGGACTAAAGGGAGGGAGAAATCCTTTGGAGGTGTGTTGGAAGCGTACCCGGAATGCCCCGTGACAGATTGGCGCCGGATCATAACGACCATGGTCAAAGGAGGATTAAAGATGGACTCCCTAAGCTAATTACGATATCCACGAGGGAACCCTTAATATTGGTGGTCTGTCTGGGTGGATGCTCTTAGACATCACAGTGGTTATTTAGAGGTGACCTCACTCTTGGCTCAACAAAGTGGCTTCCTACGAGCCTTGTAGTGAACATCTTATTAATGAGCTCTCTACACACATATCATGACATAAGAAATAGGTTATTCTAATCATTCATAATTATTCCATGCTAGTGGTGAATCCTACACTCCTTGAGAACCCCTAAATCATATTACACAACACTTCATAGATACTCTCTTGCTCTAGTTTAATTTTGGTATTTACTTTATTCTTGTTTACTTTGGCACTTAATAAAACACACTATTTACACACTCTTTACTTGAAATTAAAGATAACTTACAAGTACTCTCTAGTGAATAGTAACGAGGGGCATAAAGACCTTTACCAATAGCTCTCTGTGGGTTCGATATCTTTACTTCGAAACTAGCTACAATTGGTTTGTGCACTTGCAGTCATCAGTGCCTCTAAAGTGGGCCGCAACCCATCAATGGATGTCACATTGTGTCCACAAAATAGATCACATTATCATCATGGTATGCAAAAAAGAATGTGCATAATATGTACATGCCATCATCATATTTATCATTTATATCATGAACATAATATAAGAATTAAATAAACTGAGTGAAGAGAGATATGCAAAATTCGCTATCCCTCATGAACTTGACTCAACCGTGGGGTACAAACTATGAGTTATAGGATTCCGGACCAGAATTACCGACACCTATTATGCAACATACAGAACACTTAATACATAGCATACCTTCATAACATATTCACAAATCATAACCGTTCCTAAGCGCGAGCCTCAGTCGTAACCACAAAAGTGACCTTAACATATATTTTTAAAGCTCCACCATAAAGATGGTTTATAAATCAGAAACAATTCCATAATATTCAGACATCCGTCATCTAGAAAATCTAGACACTAAAGTCTTAAATAACTCAAACTTACGCATCAAGGTGATTTGTCCAACACGGGTCAGATCATTTATTCTTTTTAGAAGAGTTAATAATTTGCATGAAATATTGCAAACAATACAAGTTATATCATGAGAAAAATATTCTCTACAATTTTCATGTTTATTCCAATGTCTAATTTGAAAGTCAAAAAGGCCTAAAGTCGCAAGGCAGATTACTGCATGCAGGAAATCTATTTAGTAGACAGATCACTAAACTAGCCGTTGTTTGCAATCAATCAAACCAAAATTGCGCAAAAAGATACACTATTTAAAGGCTGAAACAAAACCTACAAGTTATCTAGGGAGAGAAACTCAAAATTATGGATGAATCGGACCATATTTTGAACCCACTAACCAGAATTCAGAATATAAGACAATCGGAAGACAAGCTGTACATCAAGCTAGGTTGCTAGCATCAAATAAAAGTACAAGCCAGGAGGTGGCTAACAAAAATAGAGTAAACAGGTCCGGTTCCCTAAATCAAAATCTCAAGCTTTAGTAAATGACGAAGTTCAAGAAAAAGAAAAGATAGGCCACGACCAATTCAGTCCTACACATCTACAAATCTATCTGCAATACCACTGTAACCCAGCCTTGCTAGCCGATATAATCGATGCCCTTTCAGATTTACTAGGCACCACTAATTAATAGGTCAAGTAGCCAAAACCAAAAACTGCTGGGGAAATACACGTCAATGGTAACACTAATCGGATAAAATAATCAGGCAACGAACTAGCAATATAGTGGAGTGAAGGCACCGATACATACCCATATCATAACTGTTCTTGATGAGAGATTCGTGGATGAACGCGGCGAGCAACACGACAACGATGTTTCCACTCGTGAGTCGGCGGCAGCGGCGAACAGTTCGCTGGAATGGTCTATGGCAAAGGGTTCATAGCGATTTCCCCCTTGATTCTACTTAGTGGTAGGGAAGGTCCGACATGGGTAGAAAAATCCCAGCCCAGCCTACTGGTTTCCTTCCTCTCGTACAGAAAAACAATATAAAAAACTAGTGTTGTTCAAATAAAACACAACGAGGCCAGCTGGTTGCAGCTACAGATTTAGAACGGCAGGTCAAAGTTTCAAGTGCTACAATACTCTATTTTCACTTCATTTGTTTTGTATTGTTTCCTCCCACCCCCATACAAATAGTAATGCATTTATAAATATTTAATTTACTTTTTGACATGATTGAATAAGCACAAAACATTAGTATCAAAATTTGGGGTATGACACCCCTCATCATCAACTGATGCATCTCCATCAACACAATCATCCCCTCTCGCATTAGATCTTGTTGTAATTAAAAATTTAGTTGTGGGTTTCCACTTGATTCTACTATTTGCACTTTCAATCCATCCATATTAATATGATGATGTTGTTGATTGCCTCCATGTGTGAGAAGTTCCTTTTGTTATTGGGGAGATGTAGAAACCCTAGCATTATTATAAAATGAAATAAAGATGATCTATAACTTTGGTATTTCATATTTACTTGATCTATCATATTATGTTAGATCTATCTCTCTAGATGGTATGTGAAGTTGATCGCATAACATTTGTCCTCGAGACTAAATAGAGGTAACTACCCTTTGGACGTGTATGGGAGTATGTCTAGTGCTACTTTGTGACTACAAGCATTGGCTTATAACCTACACGGTCAAAGGGGGATTAATAGAGATTCACTAAGATCATAACAATATCCATGGGGAAATCCTTAATTGTGGTCATCTATACAAGTGACTTGCTCGCATGCATCACAGTGGTTATTTAGAGATGACCTAATCACATGAATCGCAAAAAGTGGCTTGCTCACGACCCTTGTTGGTGAACATCTTATTATGGAACTCTCTCCATACATATCATGACAAAAGATATCGGGTATCCTAATCAATAGTAATTCTCACGTGCTAGTGTATCCTACATCCCCGAGAACATTTAAGCCTTATAGAGTTCCAACACCAATCCCAACGCACTTATTGCTTTGTTTACTTGCTTTCATTACTTTCTTGCACACAAACACAACACTCTTTACTTGAGATCAAGGGCAACATACGAGTATCCTTTTGTAGATAGTGGTAAGGGGCATAAAGACCTTAACTAAATAGCTCTCTGTGAGTTTGATACTCTTATTTTGAACTAGCTACAATTGATTTGTGCACTTTCAGCCATCAAGCTATTTTTTTGGCACCGTTGCCGGTGAGCTAAGCATTTTTGGTCTTTGTTCTTAGTTGCTAATATATTAATTGTTGTACTAAAGTTGTTTACCAGTTTTAGGAGAACATCATGACTTCTCTTGAGCCGACGAATCAACTTGATGCAACCAAATACCTTGGGAGGTTTAATAGAGGATTCATTAAGGATTTCTCGAGGGGAAGTAAACAAGAATATGAGGTTAACCCTTGTTTAATCGCTATTATTTAGGAGAAAACTTTTGCAGGAGATGATCCTGATGAGGATCCATATGCTCATCTAATTCATTTTATCGAGTTATATTGGACACTTAAATTGAAAGGCTATTCTGATGATGAATTAAAACTTATTGTTTTTAGCCAATCTCTAACCAACACTGCTCTAGCTTGGTATAGAATTGAAATGGTAGCCCAAAAACTTGAAGAACAACTGAAAGAGGAAAGAATGATCCTCAAGAAGCGAGAAGAAGAGGCAAAGATAGAAGAAATTGTTCAAGGGAGCATGCAGGAGAGATGGGTGTGGTAACCAAAGAAGATATATTGACTATGTATGCGCATTGCGATATAGTTGAACTAGACACTGAAGCCACTCAATTTGTTGAAGGGAAGGTAAAAGCTAAAAATGTTGGTAAACCTATTCTTCCTTGCACCTTTGGTGAATCTTCTCATTATGGACTTTGTGATATTTGAATAACTATTAACATCATCCCTTATAACTTTTACTTACAAATTCAGGATGAACTCAAACCAGCTGAATTAGAAAACATTGATATGAAAATTATGCTAGTGGACAAAACACTTCGAATTCCTATGGAAATAATTAGAGATGTTCCAATTTGTATTGGACCTTACAAGTAACCTATTGATTTTGTAATTGTTGATATGCCTACTGATATTTATTGTCCAATTATTTTTGGAAGAAATTTTCTGAATACCACAAAAGCAAACATTGACTGCAAAAAGGAGACGGTGTCTCTCAAGTTTGGAGAAGATAAAATGAATTTCCATTTTTCTAAATTTCAACAAAAGCCAACTTATGAGGAGTTTGAAGAACATGAACAAGAGCAAGCAGCGTAAGGTAACATTGCTAGCCTTGCCGCTATGTTTTATGAAACTCCTAATGATAAACTAGAAAGAATCTTGGTTGAAGATGACAATCTTCCCGAAGATTTAGAGAAAATGGAAATTAATGAATATCTTAACTCAGTCCCTATAGTTGATCCTGAAATGAATAAAGTTTATGAGACACCAGTGAGAAAAGGAGATGAGGAGATTCCCTCTCCTACACTCAAACCTCTTCCTAAAGAATTGAAATACAGGTTTCTTGATAGTACTAAGAAATATCATGTTATTATAAGTTCTAAGCTTGTAGAGAAGGAAGAGGAAAATTTAATGATAGTTTTAAGGATGCACCGTAAGGCTCTTTGTTATTCTATGGATGACTTGAAAGGGATTAGCCCCTCGATAGCCACTCATAGAATATTTATGGAAGAGGGAGCCCAGCCGGTTACAAACTTCGAAAGGAGACTTGAACCTCAAATGAAAGAAGAGGTGAGAAATGATGTAATCCGCCTCTTAGATGTAGGTATCATTTTCATGTGGAGGAAAGAGATTAGGTAAGTCATGTTCATTGTGTTCAAATAAAGGAGGGTTCACTATAGTCCCAAATGAACACAATGAGTCAGTCCTTACTCGAACTATTGTTTGTCATAGGATGTGCATTGATTTTAGAAAACTTAATAAGGAAACTCAAAAGGGTCACTACTCTTTGCCATTTATAGATCAAACATTAGAGAGACTTGCTATGCACTCTCATTTTTGTTACTTAGATGGATACTCTAGTTTTTCTCAAATAGTTGTTGAAAGGGTAAGATGGTTAACCTAGAGGGGGGTGAATAAGTTTCTACAAATTTCTTTATAATCTTTTGCAAGTTTTAGGCTTTGTAGAATATAAGTGTGACTAAATGCAAACTAGGTGAGGAAACCTAGATGATGATATAAGATACTTCAAGCACAAAGGCTATCACAAAGTAAACAACATAAGTAAGACATTAAGTTTAGGAATTATCGAGGCACGCGGAGACGAAGATGTATTCCGTGTTCACTCCCTTTGGGAAGGGGGATACATCATGTTTGAGAGGTGTGAGGTTCCACAAAGAATTCCTCAACGCCACGAAAGCTCACCTTCTTCTCCGACCCTATACCACGAATAAATAGCTTACTTACTCGTGATAGACTTTAAGGTAGTCTCCAAACTCTCACAAACTTTATACGGGGCAAACCACAAGACGAATGCCTCCAGGAGACCCTAGTCGCCTAGGATTTCCCACAAACCGAAGAGGAAAAAGCAAACTCGATGAACTCAAGGAGGAATGAACTTTGGCTTGGTGGAAACATAGATTGGGACCTCCTCTTGCTTTCTACCAAAGGGATTTGGATTTGGATGGGTAGAATGGGAGATCCTCAAGATTTTGGTGCATTCAAGTATATAATCTTAAAATGGAATGCCTAGCCTCTCAATGGAGAAGGAAAGGATATATATATATAGTCCGGGAGGGAAACTATCCTTTTTTGGGAGACTACGCCAGAACCAGCGACAAGTTTGGCAGTGCCGAACGGTACATCGAAACGTTTCGGTGGTAGACCAGGTCGACCGAGTTCCTCGCCAAAATGAACCGGCGACCTCCGGAACTTCCATTGTCAGCCGAAAACCACCATACTGAGCGGCTTCAGATAAGATTGGGAAAAACCGGTGGCCGCCGAAATGTTTTGGTAGAGATTCCAGCGGCGCTGGATTGCTCGCTGATTTTGCAGAATCCCCCTTTTGTTATTTTCCCTTTTGGCTACGTGCTCTTCTCGGCTGGGTTTGATGTCTATTTGGTGTTGGGATGTATAAGTGATGGAATGGCACCCCCAAAGAGCTCATCGACACCACCCATCTTAATAGTGCAGTGTTTCCTACTTAACTAAAAAACAAAGAGAGATAAATATAAAGCAAAACACCAGCTCTCCTCTTGAGTAAACGAATGGGGGGGGGTCTCACACCACCTCTCACCAACAACTACGAATAATTCCTATGTCTACACTTAACATAAGCCTTAGTCCGTACTCTAACTCCGGTGTCAACATTAACTAAAATAATAGATAAGGGTATTTTGCCCTTGTAGTTATCCTTCCAAATGACCAACTAAAAACAACATTCACATGTCCTTTCGGCCTATATGCCTATCATCATATGCCTTTTGGTCTTTCTAATGTACCTGCTACCTTTCAAATATGTATGACTGCTATATTTGTTGATTATGTTGGAAATATTATGAAAGTATTCATGGATGACTTCTCAGTCTATGGGACTTCATTTAACCATTGTCTCTATAATCTTCATAAGGGTTTGTAGAGATGTGAAGACACTAACCTGGTTTTGAATTGGGAGAAGTCCCACTTCATGGTTCAGGAAGGTAAAGTACTTGGTCACAAGATCTCAGGTAAGGGCATAGAAGTCGATAAAGCAAAAAATAGAAGCAATAGAGAGTCTACCACCTCCTCGAGGTGTAAAAGGTATAATAAGTTTCTTAGGTCATGCAGGGTTTTATAGGAGGTTTATTAAGAACTTCTCTAAGGTTGCAAGACCACTAACTAACCTTTTACAAAAGAATGTTACTTTTAATTTGGAAGAAAACTGTCTTACTGCTTTCACCATATATTAAAAAAATCTCTTCTTAATGCTCCTATTATTAAACCACCAAACTAGAAAACCCTTTTGATTTATTTTGTGAATCTAGTCATGAAGCCATGGGAGCTGTTCTTTGTTAGTGTGATGGTGATGAGCTTAATATCATTCATCATGCTAGTCGCACGTTATATGATGCTCAAAAGAACTACCCAATGCTAGAGAAGGAACTCTTTGTCTTATCATGTGATAAATTTAGATCTTATATAATTGACTCGAAAGTTAGAGTGCATACTGATCATAATAGCTTAAAAGAAATTCTTAAAAGAACTGACATTAAGCCAAGGATGATCTATTGGACTTTCCTTTTGCAAGAGTTTGACTTGCAGATCTTGCAAAGAAAAGAGGAACAGATTGACACACCAATGATGATTGAAGAGATGAGACCGCAAGAAGGAGTATCATAAATATGCATACCCCCAGGCACTATTCGCCTAGAAAGAAATTTTTATTTTTCTCTTTGCAATGGTTTTAGCAATTTCTTGCAACGGACCATATTCAAAGGAAAGAAGAAAATAATGGAAAAATTGAAGGGAGGTAAGCACCGAAAGAAATCTTCACAATCATTAGGTAAGTGAGGTAATATCAACCTTGTTCTTCTATGATTTCAGTCACTATTTTGCTGTTTTCTTGAGCTCCTTGCGTTTTTCTGAGTTCACTGCCAGTTTTCTGACATTGTTATAGGCGGGCGGTATGGCCACATCCACCCGTACCATAGGTTGTTAAGCATACAATACTTTGTTTTCTTTTTTGTTCGTTTTCACGGACCAATCCAATTGGACCGTATGAGCGACTCCTGCCGTATGCCAGGTTGTTATTACCTCTATTTTGTTCATATTGGTTTTGTCTTGTTTTGATAAAAAAACTTTACTGCCTCAAAAAGGTTGGTAGCTGCTAGTACGGGCAGGCATTACGGGGAAATCGCCCATACTGAATATTTGGAAATATTTTGACCGACTTTGCAAGGCGTGATTTTTTGGAATGACATTAGGTACGGGTGCACCGTACGGGCGGAGCCCATACTGTTGGTCGTTACCGACTCTGACTCTTTCCTTTTTCTCCTTTTTCTTTCCTATTTTGTTGGTTCTTTTCTTTGCCGACACTTTTACCTTAGTCATGAGTTTTTCCCTGCTGCTAACCCTTCATAAGCCTTTCCTAAGGTCTACCTTTCTCTTATATCAACAGATCCAATCTCCATGATATGCTACCCAGTTCTAGGCAAAGGCAAACCTTTAGGTCTCACGGCTCCTTCATGGGATAGTTTCCAAACTTCCTCCATTGAAGCTAATGACCGTGAAGCACAAGGCCTTAGCCCCAATAATAAAGGGGTCTCCTTTGACTCCGACGATGAATAATTCAAGACCTTCATGGATCAAGCGGCTAGAGGTTGGTGGTAACCCGATTACCTTGCTATGGTGAAGCCTGAAGATGAAGAGGAAGCAAGGAAGCCACATAGTTAAAGGGACGCATGGAGTCGCTCAAGTTCATCTCCACCAACTACTCTTCGCCCAAGCATAAGAAAATTAAGCAAGTTGGTGAAGGAACTTATCAGGAAATCACATCACACATGTCAACAACATAGAAGGTAACCATGAATTCCCACATGAATGTGAAGCCACAAGATGCTTGGGGTTTCAACCTCATCAATATACCCACTTCACCACCATTCTTGGAGACCGAGTAGCATCTCAACAAGATAGAAAAGTACCAGAAGGAAGAGCTCATCCTTCGGGAGATCATGCGCAAGCACCTCCTAAAATTTTGAGGGAAATAAAGAACTCAATGAGATGCTTGGTAAGGTCACAGATGCAATGAACCCCATGCGCTCTGACCTGTAGAAGTCCCTTCGCCGTATATCAGCTTTGTAGGAGGGGGACATGAAGCTCCGTACGGCTATCTCCAATGCCATACCTCCACCTTGGAAGACACCATGGTATCGAATAGTCATGAGGGATTATTTGACCCCACCTGACTTGATTCCAAGCTTGGGGAGGTCTTTAACACCATGTAATCTATCTTTCAGTTTTAGCGTGTTTACCTTCTTGCACGCATGATAGGTTTTTAATTCCAATGTTTGCATAAGTTGCATAATTAACTTCCTTGGTCAAAGGAAAGAATTATATCCAATGAATTTTGAGACTTTATGATATTTGAAGTGATTTTGGTTTATGATTAGTGTATTAGATGTATGAATTAGGATAAGTTCTATGATACTTGTACCACTTTTATGATTTTAGGGTCTTCCACACCAATGAAGTATTGATAAGTTGATAGCTGTGAGATTCGACACATTTTTGATGGTTTTTATTGATGGTTTTCTCCTGGATTTGATCATTTTCTAGCTTTACTTAACGGTAATACTTCGGTAGCAAAGAAAACTTGGTTTTTAATGTATGTTTCAGGTTCCGAACATCAACATAAGGTTTTTACAAGAGAACCACAATATTCAGGCAAAAACAAGCAAGTCTCTTTTTGGAAGTAATCGAGGGAGGCATATAGAGGCTTTAACGAGCAACTATACGGCAGGAATATTTTTCCAGCCGTATATTTCTCGCCGTATAGCTACTTCCGGCTCTGTCTTGTCAAAAGGGGCAACTTTCGTGAAGACGCCAGATGCGAAATCATAACACAACAGCCGCCATCCCATCTAGAAAGGAGAAAGAAGAGATCCGGAGAAGGAGGAGAAGACGTTCTTCATCTCGCTCCATGATCTTTGACCTCCTATCCATCACACCCTCATAGCCATTACTTGTACTTGAGAGAGAGAGAGATCTTCACCTTGCAAGATTAGGGTTTGAGATTGTTTCTTCCTATCTTGAATTGTGTTGGATTACTTTTCTATTCTTATTGTGGATTTCCATGGTAATATCGAGAAGAACTCCCTTTATTTAATTATATCGATGATGCTTTCTTCTCTCATGTGTGAGTAAGTTCCTTGGGCGTGGGAGACGTAAGGGATTAGTGAGATGTGATGTTCCTCCATATATTTTCCATTAGTTTGTGATTGATTTTAATTACTATATTATGTGTGCTTGACTATCTGTGGGATGCCTAATGCTTGTTAACCAATTAAGGGCCAGACAACGTGATGCTTTGTTCTATATAGATAGGATCTTGTTTGCTAGCAGATTGGCGACCCCCGGGTAACATGGGGATATCAATGGAAAACTAGTTGACTGGAGGATAACATGGAACCACTATGCTTATTGCATTAGTCCGATCCAAGGAGCTTAATTGCTAAGCAACCTGAAGGATCTTAATCGTTTAGTGTCTGACCATGGTTTTGGTAATAGGCTAGTAGGATTATTGAAGCTTGGATGAAATCTACCAAGAGGAGTTCCGACTAATTATGGGTTGCTCGCCTACACATATATTTATAAGATTATAATTGTTACATTTATCATTCATCCACCTGGCACAGCCACTATCACCATGAACTGTATCTCCCCGCGCCTTCTTTGTCATGTATAGAAAACCACAAACAATTGAATCGTTCTTTCCCTTTATGCTTTTTATTCCTAAACTTTACATTTTAGTTTTATTTAAATACATCCAGTTTAATCTAAATCTCATTCTTCTTTCCATAGTTGTAGTCAATTCACTCGAAGACTCGTGACAACTTTGAGTGTGACAGAGACTTTAATCATAAACACTTACCTTTGGGCTCCCTCTGGGATTGATATCAATACTTCGAAACTAGCTACAAACGATCTGTGCACTTGCAGACATCAAGCTATTTTCTAGCGCCGTTGCTGGGGGGCTAAGCGCTAAGTGTTTGTCTCTTGACATTTCAGGTGTTACTACTACAAAATGGTCTCCCTAGGAGACAAAGGGTCTACACGTTCTGGTAGGACCTATTTACCAGATTATTTTGAGCACGTGCCTATTCAAAGGAACGAAGAAATTATTGAAAACCTTTTCAGATCAGACAAGGTTGAAGTTAAAAACCTGAGTGATTATATGGAAATCATGTCCATTTATAGGACAACTCCCAAGAAACCTGAGAAAACTCTCAGGGAATACAGTGCTCCAAACTCTAATTTCCTTAAACAACAAATATAATTTCCTAACCCTGAAGTTAGAGAATATTGTCGTCGGATCGATAACAAGTACGCCATGAGAGGGTCCTCGAGGCGTGCGGAAGAGAGGGGTGTGAGACGAATGGTATTCCGGGACGGTGAACACACAAGTTTACCCAGGTTCTAATCCACCGGCTTTTGACGGATCCTACTCCTGCTAGCAATCCAGTAATACGACCAAGCCGGAATATGGGTTACAAGGGTTTCGCCTGTGAAAGTTGAGATTGTGGACTATTGTGAGGGTGCCCTAAAGGCTTACCCTAGGATGGCTTATATAGATATCCGGCCTAGGGTTTACAGGAGAGACCTATCCGGCTACGACTAAGAGTCGGTTATAGAGTACATCTTGAACTACAAGTAACTTAACATGCCTATGTCGGTAAGTCTTCTGGGCCTTCCCGTAGCCGGACTGGACTCCGTGTCTTCTCCGTGACTGGGCCGCTCACGAAGCAAAGCTCTAACCCGAAGTGGGCCACCCTGGTCAGCGAGGCATAGTGAGGATACCTAGAATGTATATCCCCAACAGCAGCCCCCGGAAGCCTCCGAGATCCAAAGTCGGATTTCATCATCATCTAGCTTGATCTTCGGCTTGCAGAATCTTGAAGGGTTCCTGAAACTTCAAAAGAAAGGATAGGATCTAGATCTCAAAACGAGTTGGACCTATGAATACATTATTCAGATTTTCTAGCTTGAAATTCAAACTAAGCCGGAATTTGGTCTCTGACGTAACCTGACACCAGTCATGGTCAAGTCATGTCACTAACTGACATTCCCGTCAGCACGACCGTTGGTGGGTTCGCCTTTTGCGGAACCGAGGCATCGTTTTAATGCACGTGCGGAGATCGAGGCAGCATAATCATCGCGTGGGGGTTACCTTGTTCCTTCCTCGACGCGTGTCACTTTTACTGTAAACATTGGACGAATCTTGGCGCTGATGAAGGATATAAGGGGCTAATATTCTTTCCCTCTTATCTTCACCAGCATTTGCGTTGTTTCCTTCTTCCCAACGCCTCCACGAACACAGAGCTCCTCTATCTCCCAAAATCTTCTAGCACCACCCATCCAAGGTCACCGGCCCACAGAAAAATGGCTGAGAGCTCATCTTCCGGTGCGGCGGCAATGGCAGCGACAACTTCGGCAGCGGAAAAGGAAAGACATCGCGGGGTCTGGATCCCCTACATCTTGGATGACACCAAGCTCCACGTCGTGGAGAACGAGGGGCTACACTTCGACACCCACCTCGACAGAGGTTTGAGTTTCCCACCCTCAGATTTCTTTTTGGAGGTTATAGATCACTACATAGTTCAACTCCATCATCTTCCCCCGAACTCTCTCTTAGAGATGAGATCCTTTGGTTCTTTATGCAAGGGGTACCTTGGCATTAGGCCGAGTCTCACTCTTTTCTGGTTTTATTTTCATATCCGAAGAAACTCTATCACAGCCGGTAATCCATACATTACAAGAACCATTAGTTTTTCTGTTAGAAGAGAGCGTGTCTATCCTTAGATTAGGGCTAGTGGATCGGTGAAACAATGGCCGTCCACCTTATTTTACCATAAGGATATTCCCGCTCCCAGAAAAGCCACTACTTTGCCGGCTTTCATCAATGGTGCCGCCACGCCCCAAGAGTCCTAGGACGCAGATGCACCGGCTCTCAGTGACGATCTACTTCTTGCTAAGAGGCAGATCGAATATCTGATGAAGCACAAGGGCCTCAAGGGGTCTGACCTAGTTCACTGCTGGGTGGCACGCCAGATTCAGCCTCTTCAACATCCTGGAGATCAGCTTATGCACTCCATCACGACGTCCAAGAAGGATACTCTCCGGATCTGCTCCCGCCCTTACATGGATAAGGAATACGAATCCCAAATCAAGTGGCTGATAAGGGAGCGGATTAAGAAGAAAATCCTAGAGCTGTCTTTGGACATTCATACAACTGAGGATCCCGTAGTACCGGTAAGTTTCCAGCAGTAACTCGAATCATGTGTTCATCTTTACATCACTGTTTCTTTTCGTAGCACTAAGATATTTCTTATTTTTAGCTTGCTGACCTCCCCGAGTCGGAGCTTGCTCCTCTCGAGGGATACCCTCTTGATATTTCTCAGGATGACGGGGAACTGATTCCACTGCTGGAGAACTTTACTCGAAAGCGTAAGGCTCAGACTTTGGCTATTGGCATGAAGGAGGTGCCCATCGTGAAAAGGTAACTTTCTTCACAAAGTTTATGTATCTTATTCGTAATTCTTTATGAGGTGTAATGTTCTTTATTATATTACTTCCACAAAGCTAAACAGCTCACCAAGGCCAAGGGCAAGGGATGCTCGTCGAAGCCCCTGCGCCAGTCAAAGCAGAATTTGACTTCTCTTACCACAACACCTCCAACTTCTGCCGTCGTAGAAGATCCGGCTCCTCAAGCAGAGCCAGCGATCCTTGGATCGCAAACTGACGTAACCATGGGTGACTCAGGTTTTGATAAGGGTGAACCCTCTTCGGGTAATGATCGCTCGATAGAAATCTTCGCTAAAAACCTCCTCAACAATCCGGGTCTTGCCAAACTTGGCATTACTCAGAAATCTGCAGAGGAGATCCAACGGCTTGCCCGACAATGCTTGGAGAGCTGGAACATTACTGCCGAGGAGGAGGCACAAGAAGCGGAGGATGTCAAGTACTCTGAACTCCTCGCGCAAATCCGTCTTCGCGACGAGGGACTGAGAACCGGTGTGCTTCCACCACCACAAATAATTCCACTCACCCTCGCTGAGAAGGTTACCACAGAAGTGAACGTGGGCCTGAGCAAGCTCACTCACGAACAACATGTAATTCAGAATTCCAACTCACTTTTTTTGTTATGATATTTTATATCATATCCTCTAGCCCCCAAGAATGAAGTTGGATAGAAAATCCGGATTTATGCTTCCATAGGATACCAAAGAATGAACTAGTGTAGCCCCAAGGCTCGTGCTGATATTAGTTAAAATATTAGCCCGAGTCTTTGGTAGACTTCTGACTCTGGGTATTCTGACTTACAGAAAGTTAATTCATATAGCCATGAATTGTTGAAGAATATATATAACAAGAAGAGAGAGATCAAAGCTCTCCAGCTTGAAAATGCTCAGAGGATGAGGCTGAAGGTAAACATTCCAGGCCTTGAACCTTTCTCTTTAGATCATAGTCGAATTATTTACCCAACTGTTTGTTCTTTTTTCTTATAGCACTGGTAAAGCAATCCTGTGCTATTATTGAAGAAGCCGAAAATCTTAAGACCCTGGAGGTGGAGAACTCTGACTTACGTCGGGAGTTGGACAATTTGAAGGCGGATCATGAATGCAGCATCACTCAGATTCTTGAATCCTCTTCCATGGCCACTAACGAACGCGATCGAAGGATCGCGGCCCAGGATCAAAGAATCTCGGATATCAATGATGCTTTGTTCAGAGAGAAGGATATCACCGAGGCACTCCGGGCTGAACTCTGATGTCTACGCACTTCTATTCTTGTAGACAGTTGTTGGGCCTCCAAGTGAAGAGGTTTGTAGAACAGCAGCAAATTTTCCCTTAAGTGGATCAGCCAAGGTTTATCGAACTCAAGGATGAAGTGGTCAAAGGTATCCCCTCTCAAGCAATCCTGCAATCAAGATACAAGAAGTCTCTTGTGTCCCCAACACACCCAATACACTTGTCAGGTGTATAGGTGCACTAGTTCGGCGAAGAGATAGTGAAATACAAGTGGTATGGATAATTATAAGTGGTAACGGTGCCAGCAAATAGCTTGCTGGCGTGTGGTTGACATGGGAAAAGACTAAAGGAAAACTGAAATAAAGATGGAAGCAAGCAAACATATAACAGATCTAGTTGCAAACATCGTTTCAATGATCTAGTTGCAAACGGTGTTTCAATGCTTAGAAACAAGGCCTACGGATCATACTTTCACTAGTGAACACTCTCATATAAATATCTTCTCTTTATGATACTACTCTTAACTACTCTCTGGTTGGACACTCTAATCGATGGTAGGGCTATAACAGCACACCTCAAAGTTTGCTTTCCACATCTAGATAACCCCACACTATCACCTTGAGCTCTAGATGGTTCAAACAAACACCACAATTTCATAGAAACATCCAACTCCAAATATAACTCATAACAAGTGTTTGTAATCTCTAGCCTAAGTGCCACCATGGTGTGCACACTGTCAATTTCTCACACATGGGGAGAGCAGAGATCTATTAAAGCACTTGAGTAGCAAGGTAGATATATAGATTACAAGCTCATGATCTCAATAAGATCATGCATAGAGAGAGATGAACACATAGCTACCGGTAGAACCCTTATCCTCGAGAGAGAACTACTCCCTCCTCATCATGGAAATCAGCAAGATGGAGATGGTGATGGAGATCGATGGAGATGGCTCTGGGGGCACTTCCCCATCCCGGCAGGGTGCCGGAACAGAGACTTTCTGTCCCCCAAATCTCCCCTTTGGTGGCGGCGGCGCTGCGGAACTTTTCGTGGCTAAAGGCTTGACTCTCTAGGGTTTCTGCATCGGGAGGCATCTTATAGGCGAAGAGGCAAGGTCGGTTGGCGGCTAGGGGGCCCACACCACCTAATGGCGCGGCCAGGGCTAGCCCACGCCACCACATGGTGTGGCCGCCCTGTGGCCCCTCTCCGTCTCGTCTTCTGGCTTCGTGAGTCTTCCGGTAAAATATCGACTTTGGCTTTTGTCCGGTCCAATTCCGAGAATATTGATTTTCTGATTTTCTTGGAACCAAAAATAGCAGAAAACATGCAACTGACACTGTGGCATCTTGTTAATAGGTTAGTCCCAGAAAGTGTATAAAAATTACTCCAAAGTGTGGACAAAACATAAGAAAGTAGATAAAACCAAACATGGAACATCAAAAATTATGGATACGTTAGCAACATATCAACATCCCCATGCTTAAGTCCTGCTTGTCCTCGAGTAGGCAAGTGATAAAAAGAAAGAATAATTTTTGAGGTGACATGCACCATCATAAATTTGATCAATGTATTTGTAAAACATTGAAAGCTGGGATCATAGTAGTTCAATCATAACATGAAAGACAAAGTTCTAGCAATAAGACAACGAAACTATGATGCAACATGAAAAGGCACAAACAAAAGATTCATGAATAACAATGCTTTGCAAGACGTTTGTTTGTTTCACATAAAGAAAACATAGCATAATAGTATTCAGCTTGTCCCTCATAGAGTAGCAAAATATAAATGCATAGGACACCTTCAAAGTTCATAAGAGTGACTAGATACAAATATTTTAAAACAAGAAATATCAAGTTATGCATCAATCAACTAGTCTTGGTACAATGCACATAGAACTAAGAATGGCCACTATGCTCTCAAAGTAGGTGCACAAAGATAGAAGGTGAAGACTCAATATAATGGTGGAAGAAAGGCCTTCATAGAAGGAAGCAGAGATTCAAGTTTCATAAAGAGCTTCCAAAAATTATGGTACTTAGAGCTTTCAGCTCTCATTGCCCCTATCATAAGCATCTTGAAATGATTAAGGTTAAAGTGACACAACTAAGAGGATATGGTTGACAAGTTATAAACCGAAATCTCATGCCCCGAACCTCATGCTACTCAACTTTAGTCACAACTAAGCTCTTGTCATTGTAAGTATATATGTATCATAAAGAGCCGCCAACGGGGTACCCCTTGCACATGATACAGGAGCTATCTCATAATCAAAATGACAAGGCAAGCAGACAATGAGCATCTCAGCGATCTTTTTATTTGCTATTTGCATAGGTTTTTATTGAGGATGCTTCATAGAGTGCTCATTATGGTGATGCTGCAAGTTTCCACCATGATTAGGCATGGCTTAGGCTAGCGGCCCAGGCGTTTCTTTAACACACATACAAACTCCATGATCTTACAAGTTCCACTTTTATTTCACACTGCTGGGATCCATAAGCAAAAGAATATGATATCAACGGGGTACAAAGTACAAGTGCAATGTTGAAAGCGTTCTCCATGAAACATGGTTCTACTAATTTCAACTTATAAAGCGCAAGCATATACGCAACAAAGAAGGACCCAATGGTTCAAGTTTATTAAATGCAAGAAAATTAAAGTGTGCCATCAAGTTCGTGAGAGTTTTAGTCACTAATTTTCACATAAAAAATTTAATTTGGAAGGTAGACAAAAACATGAATATACTTGGAATAACATAATCTATTCGGTAGGTATGGTGGACTCTTTGGAATAACTTGGTTTAGGGAGTTGGATGCATGAGTGGAACTCATACTTGGTTGTGGAGGCTAGCAAAAGACTGGAAGCGACAAACTAAGAGAGCAATAATGACCATAATCATGAAGAGCGACAAAACATCATTGATCAAAGCATAAAGTGATACTACAAGTTGAAAACTAAAGTATCATAAAGTCTTTGGTGACTTTGGATAGTCATAACACGGTGTGAGCATGTGCCAAGTCAATCCAAATAAAGCATCAAAGGAGAATACCACAATAATATGCTTTAATATGCTAAAACAACGCATGATTCATCCAAAGCACATTAAGAAATCTCAATTGTTTATAACATGTCATGCTACAACAAAGAATACTAAGCATAAAGCCAAAACAATATCAAGCATGGTATGACGAAGCATAGTCCACAGTCAAAAACAAGCTCTCTTTACCACTTAAGCATGAACTTTCCTACTCTTTTCCAATCCAACCTAAACTATTTGAAAACCAATGCATGAAAGAGGGGGTCCAACCAATTTATTCAGCAAACTAAGAAAACAAAGCAAACGAAAAACCAAAACAAAAACAAAAAATAAGACGCTCCAAGAACAACACAACTATGCATGAAACAATAAAAACGAAGTGTTTGGAAGAAACCTGGGATTTTTATTGATGAAGAAGGGGATGCCTTGGGCATCCCCAAGCTTTGACGCTTCTACTTCTTGGATATTTCTTGGGGTGACACGTGTGGCATCCCCAAGCTTGAGCTTTAGTCCATCCTTCATCTCATTACTCATTCCTTTCATACACCAGAAATTTTTCCTTCATACAAAACTTCACACAATCTTTATTAGCAACATTAGTGCACTCAAGATTATAAGTCTTTAGATTCAGTTCTAACACCAATAAACTTCCATTAAAACACTAGCTACTGTAGCACTTCCCTAAAAAAGGTCAATTCCCCAAAAGAACTCAAAAAGGAACCAACAAGAAGCAAATGCAAATAATGGCAGAAATCTGTCAAAATAGACCAGCAGGTAAAGACGATTTTTTTCGAAAACCTTCTATTGCTCAAATCAAAAGGTTTTGAACTAATGAAAGTTAGATAAAAACCTCGGTCAGAAGCACAAAAATTCACGCCTCAAAAGGATGGTCAGAAATTTTACACGAATTTTTACGGTGAAGAACAAAAATCTGTTTCGGGACAGCAACTTCCCCAAGCATTACTTCTCTCTCATTAGAGGTTACTCTTGGGACAAAAATAAAATAAAAAGGATAAGGAGAGGTTATTACAGAGGTAATAACTTCCAAGACTCATCTAAAACTTTTAGGTTATCTCCCAATAAGTACTTTTCTTTAATGCCTTTAAGTTAGGCAGATAGTTTGAGAAGATGCTCACATAGGAATTATGAATTGAAGTAAAAGGGAGCATCAAGAAGAAAATTCAAATCATATTTAAGTCTAACCCACTTCCTATGCATAGGAATCTTGTAAAGAAACAAGTCATTAAAGCACAAAGCAACAAGCATATGAAAGCAAAACAAGTGCAACTTCAAGACTTTTAACATAAAGAGGGGAAACCAAATATTATTGAGATGCATAAAACCATGTTTCCCACTCTCATAATAACTTTTAGTAGCATCATGAATAAAATTAACAATATAACTATCACATAAAACATTCTTATCATGAGCCACATGTATATAATCATTATTACTCTCCACATAAGCATAGTTATTCTTATTAATTGTAGTGGGAGCAAATTCAACAAAATAGCTATCATTATTATTCTCATCACCATAATCATCAAATGTAGGAGGCATATTGTAATCATAATTTATTTTCTCCTCAATAGTAGGTGGACTGAAAATATCATATTCATCATTGTAATCATCATATATTGGAGGTTTGGTATCATCATAAGCAATAGAATAGCTATCTTCCAAAGCTGGGGAGCTAAAAAGATCATTTTAATAAAAACTAGCTTCCCCAAGCTTAGACTTTTCCAAAGCATTAGAAATAATGGTGTCCAAAGAATTCATACTAACAACATTTCTATTAGCATGCAAATAAAGTTCCATAGGTTTTTTAATTTTCTCTTCAAACACTTCATGTCCTAACTCAAGATAAATACTATAAAGCTCTCTAATTTTTTTGTTGTTTTCCATTAAGCCTAACTAGTGAAAATAAAAACAAGAAACAAAAAGACAAAATTGCAGAATCTAAAGGAAATAACTTCGAGCACTCACACCGGAGGATGTGAGTACCATTTACCTTACCTCCCCGGCAACGGCGCCAGAAAATAGCTTGATGTCTATGCACTTCTATTCTTGTAGACAGTTGTTGGGCCTCCAAGTGCAGATGTTTGTAGAACAGCAGCAAGTTTTCCCTTAAGTGGATCACCCAAGGTTTATCGAACTCAGGGAGGAAGTGGTCAAAGGTATCCCCTCTCAAGCAATCCTGCAGTCAAGATACAAGAAGTCTCTTGTGTCCCCAACACACCCAATACACTTGTCAGGTGTATAGGTGCACTAGTTCGGCGAAGAGATAGTGAAATACAAGTGGTATGGATAATTATAAGTGGTAAGGGTGCCAGGAAAAAGCTGGCTGGCATGTGGTTGACGTGGGGAAAGACTAAAGGCAAACTGAAATAAAGATGGAAGCAAGCAAACATATAACAGATCTAGTTGCAAAGGGTGTTTCAATGCTTAGAAACAAGGCCTAGGGATCATACTTTCACTAGTGAACACTCTCATATAAATATCTTCTCTTTATGATACTACTCTTAACTACTCTCCGGTGGGACACTCTAATCGATGGTAGGGCTATAACAGCACACCTCAAAGTTTGTTTTCCACATCTAGATAACCCCACACTATCACCTTGAGCTCTAGATGGTTCAAACAAACACCACAATTTCATAGAAACATCCAACTCCAAATATAAATCATAACAAGTATTTGTAATCTCTAGCCTAAGTGCCACCATGGTGTGCACACTGTCAACTTCACACACATGGGGAGAGCAGAGATCTATTAAAGCACTTGAGTAGCAAGGTAGATCTATAGATTACAAGCTCATGATCTCAATAAGATCATGCATAGAGAGATATGAACACATAGCTACCAGTAGAACCCTTAGCCTCGAGAGAGAACTACACCCCGCTCATCATGGAAATCAGCAACAGTGATGGAGATGGTGATGGTGATCGATGGAGATGGCTCCGGGGGCACTTCCCCGTCCTTGCAAGGTGTCGGAACAAAGACTTTCTGTCCCCCGAATCTCCCCTTCGGTGGCGGTGGCACTGCGGAACTTTTCGTGGCTGGAGGCTTGGCTCTCTAGGGTTTCTGCATCAGGAGGCATCTTATAGGCGAAGATGCTATGTCGGTGGGCGGCTAGGAGGCCCACACCACCTGGTGGCACGACCAGGCTAGCCCGCGCCACCACATGGTGTGGCCGCCCTGTGGCCCCTCACCGTCTCACCTTCTGGCTCCGTGAGTCTTCCGGTAAAATATCGACTTTGGCTTTTGTCCGGTCCAATTCGAATATTGATTTTATGACTTTCCTGGAACCAAAAAACAGCAGAAAATAGGCAACTGGCACTGTGGCATCTTGTTAATAGGTTAGTCCCAGAAAGTGTATAAAACGTACTCCAAAGTTTGGAAAAAACATAAGAAAGTAGATCAAACCAAGCACGGAACATCAAAAATTATGGATATGTTAGCAATGTATCAAACTCCAGAGTCTTCGGGAAGAGAAGACCAAAGTTGACGATGTCATCTTCGGTATGTTTCCCTCTTTCTGACTTTTATGTATTTTCTAACTCTTTGGAGCTTGAATTTATAGTACTAACCCTTTGCATTATGTGCACATGTCCTCTGAACTTACTGGATTCAGCCTCCGCCGAGTCTCGCACTAGCCGGCTTACCCAAGTCGGTGATCTGCTTCATGATTTCCGCCAATCCCTGGAGGATATTGGCGAAGTCCTCAAGGTTCAGGACATGCATAGAATGTCCGGCTTTGAAGTGCGAGATAAGACCAAGGAGATGCCTCAGCTTATCCAGAAATGGAACATGTCCTATGCGCGAACCGTAGTGCAGAATGCTCTCACCATGATTATGAGCCACCATGGAAGCATGGAAATGTGGGAAGCAACCAGAGGGTATTC
Organism: Avena eriantha; assembly: GCA_910589775.1. Taxonomy (NCBI): domain Eukaryota; kingdom Viridiplantae; phylum Streptophyta; class Magnoliopsida; order Poales; family Poaceae; genus Avena; species Avena eriantha. The sequence goes on along the minus strand of OU342740.1, from coordinate 271,769,239 downwards.
TACTGTGGATGAAGACGGACAGGAGCAGGATTTCAAAGCAATCATGGACTCTTGTGCCAGATATGGGTGACACGTGGCTGAATTGACCAGCTATGACACTCCTTTCTTCACTCGCATGGAGACACCTCCTCCGCCTGCCAAGGTAACAACAGAAGTTTCTGACGATGAACAAACCACTTTGGATTTGGATGTCTCGGAAAGATATTAAGGTGAGGCTGATGTTTCTAGTGAGCCGACAGCTCCTACCTCTCCCCCTGCATCAGTACAAACTAGAAACTTGTAGATTTATACCCGAAGGTAGCAATTTTTAGAATCGGAAATCTAAACCAGAACAAACATGAGCATAAAATACTTTCAAGTATTCTAGGATTTTCGACTGTGACATGATCATTCAGAAATAAGATTGTAATATAAAATTTCTCAGAAAAAGATGAGGCAACCAATACTTTATTTCTCTTTGAACATGTACACATATATGATTACAAAGAAAGATAAATTAAGAATAAAAGGGACATAGCTGAGCAATATTCCACGGTCTGTCTAATTCTTCCGGGTTTGTACTGCCTCCAGCTCTCTTTCTTTTCTTAGTAGCAGGTCTTTCTTTGACTGGCCGCATATCAGTTAGATAGTAAGAACCATTGTGCAATACTCGACTAACTAAAAAGGGCCCTTCCCATACTGGGGAAAGTTTGTGCATTCTTTTCTGCACAAGCCGGAGAACCATGTCGCCTTTGTTGAAAGACTGGTTTCTGACTCTCTGGCTATGATACTTGCGTAACTTCTGCTGATAGGTTGTTGATCTCATCTCAGCAATGACGCGCACTTCTTCGACTAAGTCGAGATCATTTTGTCGAGAAATCTCGGAATCCTCTTCAATATTCGCGGCAACTCTAGGAGAAGTATGAATCAAATCACTAGGAAGAACTGCTTCTGCACCATAGACCATGAAGAAAGGTGTGTATTCGGTTGACCTGTTCGAAGTTGTTCGCAAGCTCCATATTACAGAAGGTAATTCCTCTGCCCAAGCCCCCGCAACACTTCGTAATGGTGCTTCAAGTCTTGGTCAAGCAGGATATTTTATTCAACGCAGAATTCGGCAAGCTCTCCCATAGAAAAGTTACTCCCGTTGTCCGTGATAATGCTATGCGGATACCCGTATCGGATTATGACATCCTCGACAAATCTTCTGGATGTTGGTCCAAAACAACTGGTGACGGGTTTAGCCTCAATCCATTTTGTGAATTTATCCAGCATCACTAAGAGATGGGTAAATCCACTTGGAGCTCGTTTAAACGGTCCTACCATGTCAAGCCCCTAGACCGCGAAAGGCCATGTTATAGGTATTGTTCGCAGCTGATCAACCGGAACATGAGCCTGTTTGGCGTATTTTTGGCAGCCCTTGCACATCTTGACCAGCCGTTCAGCATCTACCTTGGCTGTAAGCCAAAAAAAACCCGTGTCGGAAAGCTTTTGCCACTAAAGATTTAGCTATAGCATGGTGACCACACTCACCTTCATGGATTTCTCGTAAGATTTCCGCTCCTTCCTCTAGAGATACACATCGTTAAAAGACCCCAGACACACTCCGCTTATAGATCTCACCACTAATTATAGTATAGGATTTTGCTCGTCGGATGATCTACTCGCTCAGAACCTCGTCTTCGGGTAATTTGCCATCTACCAAGTAGTCAAGGTAGGATTGAGTCCTGCTGGGAATTACAGCCAGAACTGTGATTAAAGGTGAGTCGGATTTGGTCGGATATTCCTCGTCTACTCCTTTTATAGAGGGAACTTTGAGGTGCTCCAAAAAAGCGCCATCCGGGACCTTTTTCCGTGCAGAGCCTATTCGAGATAGTGCATCTTCTTCCTCGTTTTCTGTTCGCGGGATATGTTGAACCTCAAACCCCTCGAACGATTTAGATAGCTCATCCAGGAGAGCTCTATATGCTGCGATGTGCTTATTTGCATTACAGATATCCGATACTTGTTGGGCAACAAGATCTGAATCTCCATAACACATCAAACGTTGGATCCCGATATACTTAGCAATCCGGATTCCATGCAGCAGTGCTTCATACTCGGCAATGTTATTCGTCACCATGAAGTGGATCTGCAATACATATAAAAGTTTATCTCCTTGGGGTGATTTGAGCACCACGCCAGCCCCCGAGCCCCCGAGCGCTTTAGACCCGTCAAAATGTAGGATCTAGTATTCTGACTCTGGGAGGATTATGTTCTCCGTTGTCTCTGTCCAATCAGCGACAAAGTCAACGAGGATTTGGGATTTTATTGTTGTACAAGGTTTATACTTAATGTCGAAAGCTCAAAGCTCTATGCCCCATTTTGCGACACGTCCTGTAGCATCGTTGTTGTTGATTATATCTCTCATGGGAGCTATGCGCACCATGGTAATGGGATGTTCCTGAAAATATTGCCATAACTTACGAGTTGCGAAAAACACACCGTAAGCTAGCTTTTGATAGTGCGGATACCGCTACTTTGATTCAGTTACGACCTCGCTAAGATAGTAAGTCGGACGCTGCACCAGGTGTTCCTGATTTTCCTCTAGTCTCTCCACCACCATGACGACACTGACGACTCTGTTTGTCGCAATGAGATAGAGCAGCATCGGTTCTCGTGGTTCCGGTGCTACAAGGATAGGAGCAGATGAGAGTACTGCTTTCAGGTCTTGTAGTGCAGCTTCAACTTCGTCTGTCCAAACGAACTTTTTGGTCTTTTCAGGAGCTTGTAAAGTGATGTGGCTCTCTCACCGAGCCGGCTTACAAATCGACTGACTGCAGCAATGCAACCAGTTAATCTTTGTATGTCCTTCAGGCGCGTCGGCCTGGAAATATTGAGTATAGCCTTAATCTTGTCTCGGTTCACCTCTATGCCTCTTTGAGACACGATGAGACCTAACAATTTTCTAGCTGGTATTCCAAAAAAAGACTTTTTCGGGTTAAGCATTATGTTGTATTTTTGTTGATTGGCGAACGTTTCCTCCAAGCCAGAAATTAATTTTTCCTTCTTTTTGGACATCACTGCAATGTCGTCCACGTATGCATGCACATTGCGTCCGATTTGGTCATGGAGGCAATGCTGCATAGTGCGCTGGTACGTAGCTCCAGCATTCTTAAGCCCAAAGGGCATCATAAAAAAATAGAAGGTTCCGAAGGGGGTTATGAATGAAGTTTTGACTTTGTCTGGTTCCTTCATCTAGATTTGGTGATAACCGGAATATGCGTCGAGAAAACATAGGAGTTCCGAGCCTGCCATAGAATCGATGACTTGATCAATTCTAGGCAAAGCGAGCGGATCTTTGGGGCAAGCCTTGTTCAAGGCAGTATAATCAACACACATCCTTAAATCAGTGGTGTCCTTTTTAGGGACCATTACAGGGTTGGCTGACCAATCAGTATGGATGACCTCTTCTATGAATCTGGCTAACTCGAGCCGGGCTAGTTCCTTAGCTATTGCCTTACGCTTTTCATCACCGAAACATCGTAGGGACTGTTTGACGGTTTTAGTGTTCGGGTGTAAATTTAGAGAGTGCTCGTCAAGTTCCCTAGGTACTTCGGTCATGTCAGATGGCTGTCATGCGAAGATACCTTAATTTGCTTGGAGGAAATTGACGAGCGCGCTTTCCTATGTGCTATTTAGGCCTACGCCTATCTGGGTCACCTTGGAGGGGTCATCATCCTTCAACAACGTCTTCTTCGTCTCTTCCGATGCCTTGAACTCTGGATTCAGCTTTATCACATCCTTCTTTGTTGCGGCCATCTCGGACGGATAGATGGTCTTCTTGATCTCCTAGTACTCATGGGCGTGCAGCATGGCTTCAACAAAGGCGGCATTTCCATCCTTGCACTCTTGCGCCTTCTGCGGGTCTCCCCTGATGGTGATCACGCCGTTGGGACCTGGAATTTTCATCATATTAAAAATGTAACACGGATGAGCCATGAAGGCCCAGTAAGACGGGCGTCTAAATATAGCGTGGTACGCGCTCTTGAACGGGACCACTTCGAAGCAAAGTGCCTCTGTCCAATAGTTCTTTGGAGTTCCAAAGGTAACATCCAAAGTGATTTCTCCTAGGGAATTTGCTTGTCTTCCTAGGACAACTCCGTGAAAGATCCCAGAGCTGTGATTCAGCTGAGTCTTTGAGATTCGCATCCGGCGTAGCGTTTTGACATGCAGAATATTTATGCTGCTGCCGCTGTCCATGAGAGTCTTGGAGAAACCATAGCCGTCAATAAGAGGATTGACGACTAAGGCATATTTTCCTCGCATATGCAATTTAAGCGGAAGATCAGCACGGTCAAAGGTGATTGCCACTTCTGACCAATCCAAAAATTGAGGGACACCTAGAATAGTTGCGCTGAGCTCATGCATAACTACTTTCTTGACCTTAGCTGGTTGAGATCTGAGGAAGGTGACGTAAGTGTCTTTCTTCATGGGGAAGTTGTTTTTCCCCCCGACTTGGGATTTGAAGGGTCAGCTTCCTCCATGTCGGAATCTTCCTTGGTCTTTTTATCTTTTTCGGGATTCTTATTTCCCTTCTTCTGCTTAGCCCTATAGCCAGTGGTATTGGCTTTCTTGATGTCGTCATTAAAACGACACTCGGCGTTTGTGTGAGACGAGCCCCCACTGGCATCTAAGTGCTGCACACATGGGTTATTAGCAATGTCGGTCCAGGAATAGGTTCTGCCAGGTTGCTGGTCTCCTCTACCCTGGACTCTTGATGTCCCACGACCGTGTCCATAGCCACTGCCATGCCCTCCTCGTCCTCCATACCCGAAAGTAGCAGTGACCACTATCGTGTCCGTGGTGGGTTTTCTTTTGAGGTGTTCTTGCGCTTCTGAGCTTGCTGCTTTGGTTGTTTTGCCGACTGTGGCACAACTAGGGGTTCAGTAATCCCTCTGCGTCATCGTCAGCATCTGCATACTTGCTTGCTGTTTCTATCATCTCTCCCAAATCAGTAACCTTATCGCACTTTAAGCGATGACGTAGTAAACCAACTGGGAGTCCTGCAATGAAAGCTTCAATCGTAGTTTGATCATTTACTCCTTCGCAGGAGTTCTTAGTGTCGATCCATCGTCCGAGGTAATCTCGGCAAGTTTCTCTGGGATTCTGGGTTCAACGCTGTAGGTCTCCTACCGTACAGGGCCTGTGATATGTACCTTCGAAATTATGAAAGAACGCGCTTTGCATGTCATACCAGTTGTGGATGGTGTTCCCTGGAAGTTCATTGAGCCATGATCGCGCCGTCTTCCGCAACATAGGTGGGAGATATCAGGTTGCGACCAAGTTGTTTCTGCCTTTGGCGATGCAGCAAGCCTGGAAAAAATCCCGGAGCCAAGTATCTGGCCGGGCCACACTGTCATAGGCTTGAATGTTCCTTGAGATAGCAAATCCTTCCGGGAAGTGTGTTTGTCGAATTCGTGGTCGGAAGCATTTTGGGCCCACATATATATCATCATTTCCATAGCGCTGCGCCTGTATGTTGGAGTTAATCCGGTGTCTCGCGTCATTTGGTGACAGAGAACGCCGTCTTGGTTGTTCACTATAGCTACGGTGCCTTGGAGCCGGACTTTGACTTGTGCAACCACCTCCTCTGCCACGACGCCCTCCTTGGCCTCCTTGAGAGCCGTTGTGATGGCTGCTTGGTCGAGAGGGTGGATCAGGTGGATTATTTATGGCTGATCGCCAGCCTCCATCCGGAGCGTCATTATTCTGGTTTCGGGGGGGTCTTCATTACGACAAGCCCCCTGCCGGCTTGACTCAGAACGGTGTTCGTCGTTCCTTCGCCCATCACTCCCACCCAGATGGGGCTCAGCCGGACGACTTGTGTGTATAGGAGGCGGCATTCTTTGACGGTCCTCCTCCCGATGTTTCTCTTTGTCTTCTTCTCTGTGATCGTTCAACTCTCGCCGAGGAGGATTAATCGGATATAGTGCAGTAATTGCCTCTTGCTCTGCGGCTGGAGCAACGTTGCGCTGGTCTCATGCAGTTCTGTGGTGCTTCCCTAAAGATCCGGTTCTTGAGTAGTTGTCTTCCCGACGGTCGGAAGGGTGATGTCGTTCCGGAATCCGTTGGGGTCTTACATCATTCCAGGCTGGATCCGTGCGACATTGGCTAATTGAGGACCAGTTTTCCACTCCTGGACTTTGCGACCTTCTGCTGCTCTAGACCCTTGGTGAGTAGCTTAATGCCCAATCAAACTTGTTCCGGGGCTGGATTATTTGCCAGGCTATCTCGAGCTATGGCAGTGTTTTGCACCGGTGTTGGGTAAACCAGATCTCCCTCGCTATCGAGTTGAGGCATCCTCGGGTCTCCCTCAAAGAGAACCTTGTGGTCCTTCAGAAATTGATCGTCACGCGTGTGTCATTTCCGTGTCTTCTGATGCTGCAGAGAGATATATTTCTCTGCAGTTGCCATGCACTTCTTATCTTCATCTATGTTGTTGGCTTCATCTAGGGCCTGAGCCCTTTCCTCCAGCTCTGCAACAGTAAGTTCTGCAGCAGTAGGGATAGGTGTAGTTAATGCAGCATCGATGAGTTTACGCGCACCTACAGTGACCACGTGTCCATCCACCGAAGCTTCTTTGGGCTCTTCTGGGATAAGTGCTCCATCCGAGTCTTCCTCATATTCCTCGGCAATCACTTCCTCTGCTGGAAGGTATTTTTTCGGGGTCTTGTCCTTCTTGTTCTTATTCTTTGCCTTCTTGGCAGTGCTAGTATCAAAGACAACTTTGGGTCTATTTCCCGGAGTCAAGCTCTGAGCGTTACATTCGGACATCTAGATGTCAGGATTATATCTGAGATCCATGTCATCATGCGCTTTTGGAGAGTTTTCTTCAGATCCTTCGTCCATGGCTTCTCCTTCTTCTGTAGTTTTGGAGTTAAACCCCTCTTCGTATTCAACAGAGTACTTTCGGAAATCCGCCGATGTCATCGAGTCATCCGAAGATGCGGGTAAGTCGGTGTTTGTTCCGATCGCCTCCAACACTGAGTCTTCATTGTCTCTAGCATCGGAAGAGCTGGATACGAATCCAACATATCCGACAAAGTGCGATGCATGCCTCCTGAGGTAGTTGTGGCTTTCCTCGTGGGCTTCCTCAAAGATCCTAATGGTCTCAAGAACTTCATCCAAGTTTGCTCCTTGCTGCATCATGCGCCTCAGCATGTGCCTAAGGAAAGGTTGGTCTGTCTCGGCATTGGCAGAGCCAGAACTAAGTTTGTTGTATTGCTCCTCCTGGACTTCGACCTCCGCGGGTAGATCGATCTGGGATTCGGCCTCGCTAGGGAGATCCACTCCATATTCAACTTGCACCGCAAGATCTGCTTCAGGTTTGGCTTTCTCCACTATCTCCACAACAGGTGTGGGCTGGGTGGGATTAAGGTTTTCTGAGATTCGGAACTCTGCCGCCTCCACGGCAAAGTGGACCCAGAGATTTCTTCCGCCTCTATCATCACCGTTGGGGTGGGTGGGGTAGGTTTAGCGAAACCGATGTATACATCGATCTCGCCAAAAGACATGATGGTGTAAGCAGTCACGACCTCCCTAGCCGGAGTCTAGGTCTCGTCGAGAACGATGAGAGGGAGGTCGCTGGTGTAGAGGACGCGACCGACGGAGATGGTCTTGCGGATTCCAATTCTTGTAGATTCCACTCGGAACGCAGATCCGAAGCTCACTTGCCCCATGGTAGGTGCCAACTATCGTCAGATTGATGAAAAGTATGCCATGAGGGTGAACGCACAAGTTTACACAGGTTCGAATCCGCCGGCTTTGGACGGATCCTACTCCTGCTAGTAATCCAGTAATACGGCAGATCCAGAATATGGGTTACAAGGGTTTCGCCTGTGCAAGTTGAGATTGTAGACTATTGTGAGGGTGCCCTAAAGGCTTACCCTAGGATGGCTTATATAGATATCCGGTCTAGGGTTTACAGGAGAGACCTATCCGGCTACGACTAAGAGTCGGTTATAGAGTACATCTTGAACTACAAGTAACTTAACATGCCTATGTCGGTAAGTCTTCTGGGCCTTCCCGTAGCCGGACTGGACTCCGTCTCTTCTCCCTGACTGGGCTACCCGTGAAGCAAAGCTCTAACCTGAAGTGGGCCACAGTGGTCAGCGAGGCACAGTGAGGATACCCGGAAAGTATATCCCCAACAAATATCGATTTGATGGTGGAATTATTAAAATTTTGCAGGAAAAAGCTTTCAGTGTAAGGGAAGATGAAGACCCAGGAAGACATATTAGAGAGTTTGACGATTTGATGAAAACACTTGGACCAAAAGGTTTGCCAAGAGATTTCTCTCGTCTAATTTTTTCCGTTGGTCTCTTAAAGGTAAAGCTCTAGACTGGTTATATTCTCTCCCTCATCATTACATTAAATGTTGGGAAAACCGTATTGTCAAATTTATAAACAGGTTTAATCCTTTTAAAAAGGTAACTAAAACTAGAAAGAATATAGGAAACTTTAGTTAGAATGTGGGAGAAAACTACCCACAAGCCTGGGATAGATTCTTTGGAATGATCAATATAATTCCTAGTCATGGCTATTCTGAATCAACTATTTGCCATTTATTTTACCATGGTCTTAATACTCAAAGCAGAGAGTTGCTTGACTTATCATCAGGAGGATTGACTAAAACATTAATTGTTAAAGCATGTTTGGAATTGATGTCTACTAGGGCTAAGAATGATTCTATATACAATCCTTATTTCGATAGTAAGCTGGAAAAAGGGATGCTTCGTATAAATCCTGATCTTATGCCTGAAGTACGTAAAACAATGAAAGAAAAAGGTATACCTTCTGAACTTGTTAAGGAAAACAAAGTAGACTTTTTACAAGTTTTTACTGAAGAAGATGAAACTAGAAAAGTTTTTCAAGAATTAAAACATCGACAAGCAAAATCCCATAATAACCTGCATAAGCATTTTCAAAAACATAAAAAGATTTTCGCAGAACTCATGGAAAATTATGATGAGATTGGCCAAGAAATAAAATTATTTCACAAGTATCTAAGTATGATTGAAACCCAATGTGAACAAATAGCATCTAGTTATCAAATTTTTCTTCAAGATGATATAGATATTCCTGTTTCTACTAATATTGTTACAAGGAGAGGTGCAGTTGTTACAGGACCATTAGGACCACCAGAATATGAAGCTAAAAAATACCGAAAGGAGAAAGCCTTGCTCAAAGCAAGCCAATAATATGATAAACTGGTGGATCCTCAAGATGAACTTGCTCAAGAAACACAAGATCAAACCAAGGAGGACCAAAATGATGCACATGATGACCGTTATGACTCTGATGCAGAGACAGTTGATCCAAGAGAAGAAAATGAGACTAGCAATGAAGACGAAGTTGTTGTAGTAGAAAAGAAGAAAAGCGATAAGCAACAACAAAAGAAAGCGACAAAAGAGCTTGATCCCCCACAAAAGGTAAAAGACAAGAATAACAAAGGTGAGCGAAAGCTTCCTTATCTAGATCGAAAAAAGAAAGGACCAGATCAGGTAATCTATGATTCCTTCAAAAAGGCACTTCGTGATCTTCGACTAGAAATTCCGTTTGCGGATGCAATAAAAGTTCCCACCTATTCTAAATTCCTCTGTCATATTGTTAGTAGAAAGAAAGAAATAAGTGAAACCATTGCCATGGTGACTAGTTATCCTGCTAATGGGAAGCTATTGTCTAAATCGGGAGATCCCGAAATACCAACTATTTCATGCTCAATTGGCAAAACTTATATTCATAATGCCTTGTGTGATTTAGGTGAAGGAGTTAGTGTAATGCCATATTCCCTCTATAAAATGTTAGGATTAGGGGAGTATTCCCTACTAGTATCACTTTACAGATGGCTGACAAGTCCACTAAACAACCCATTGGTATGCTTGAGGATGTTCTACTTAGAGTAGATGAGCATGTTATTCCCACTAATTTTATTATTCTTGAAATGCCAGGGGATGAAAAATTATCCATAATACTTGGAATGCCTTTCCTTAGTACTGCAGGAGCATTAGTTGATTGTGCTGAGGGAAAAATAATCTTCAATGTTTATGATGCTGAAATCATCCGGTATTTTCCAAAGAAGCTAGAAGAAGGAGAAAGATATATTCCACCGGCGAAACGAGTTCATGTGGTAAGTGCCTTTGATAAGGGGCAACCCAAGGTAAGAATTCGAGAATAGAGAAGGGGTTGAGTTATTCAACCATTTTTAATAAAATGCTTAATGGGAGTCAACCCGTCACATTAATAAAATAAACTAAAGAATAAAATGTTCATCGCATTCCTACAACTTTTTCGTAGACATTCTTGCAGAAGCGCGCCCATGAAGATGTAGCTGTCAAAAAGTAGTAGAAATATCGATTGAACAAGCATATAATAAGTATAAAAATAAAATTTTGAGTTTTATCTACAAAAACTAGCTTAATAATTTTGTCCGGATTGAAAAGTGAACCTCTAGTTGAGGAGAAGAAATTAGGTAGTACTAGAAATCCTGATCTATACATGTTGTTTTTGGTCGACAATTTTTACTGACATTTTTCTGTCAAAAACAAGGTGTTTCGCCAAGTTTTAGGATAAGAAGGTATTCTCGAAGAAACGTAATTTTTTTGATGAGTACTGAAGGTTTAACGACCAACTATACGGCGGGAATAAAAATTCCGGCTGTATAGTTTGGCCGTATAGATATCTTTGCCATCAACAAAAAAATTCATAGGCATAGAGGATTTAACGACCAACTATATGGTGGGAATAAATTTTTGGCCGTATAGTTCTGTCCGTATAGATATTGATGCCTTCGTCGAATTTCTTCTCAAAGGTATTGATGGTTTGACGACCAACTATACGTCGGGAATAAAAATTCCGGCTCTATAGTTTGGCCGTATAGTTATCGAGGCATGTCCAAGAAAATTTATCTCGAGGACGCAGATGTTTTGACGACCAACTATACGGTCGGACCATTATGATCCGTTCATATAGTTGTGCATGTATAGCCGTGTTCTGCGTAAAAAAACCTAATTGGCGGTGCCGCCACTACTATACGGTGGGAACTACATATCCTGCCCGTATAGTTGCGGCCAGTTCGGCGCGACCTATTAATCGCGCTGGGGCGGCTAGGTTTCTTCTCCCTCCTCACTTTTTCTCGCATATTCTCTCTCCAAACCTCTCAAAACTCACCTAGAACTCTTGCTTCTTCGTGGATTTCGTTCGTTTGAGTGGGGGAATCAACATATTGGTATGTTTCTCTCCCTATCCATGCTTTATTTTCAGATTTCCATGGTTGAAACTATCACATTGATCTAGTGGATGAACTCAAGCTTATTTGGTTTTTCCTTTTGATTTCTGACATTAGGATTAAATCTTTCCACATAGAATCATTCATATATCATGTAGAAACTATATGCCTAAGGTTTCATGGTGAAATTTTTCAGTGCATCAGGTGAACAAAATTGGTAGCATTTTTTGCAAGAGCAAGCGCCAATGTGGCGAGAGTTTGGGGAACCCGACCGAGCTCAACACCAAGCTGGCCATAGTTTCACCGAGGAGGATGATGCCCACACGTTGGGCCGATGATAGTTTTCTCGCCGCGGTAGGATTGAGGGTGGACTTCGACATCATGTGTGCAAATTCAAGACTTGCAGTACTCGCCTATTCAAACCACAATACCTACGTCGAGCTCACCTATGAGTTCCTTGCCTCCTTCTATGATGACCACATGGAGAAAGGTAATGTGTGCATGGTAAGCTTCACCATGAACCAACAGCAGTATGAAATAACTTTTGATCAATTTTGTGATGCTTTTGGCTTCCCTCACGATGGGGAGTCAACTATTACTAATCTATATAGCGTCACAAGTGGAGAAACTTGGAGGTTATTTCTGTTAACGGTGGCAGGGACTTCTACTAGAAGAAGATGTCCACCATTCAGAACCCAACAATTTGCTACCAATGCGCTGCTGGGAAGAGGAGATACCGGTTTCATGGCCAATGCGGACATGGCAATGATCACCAAGGCACTCTTCCCCAATGCACCACAAATCCCCAATCCCATGACTCTACACATCCAACACTTTTGTCACCAGAGCAACAAGACTAAAGGTGACATTCGCATTGGTGGATTGGTAACCCACCTTGCTCATGCATTAAACATTATCTTACCTGTTGTTGGGGGGATACCCCCGGGTAGGGTCACGCCGGGGTATAAAGGCCAAGTTAGCCGAGGTTCGGCAAGGCCAAAGCGGATGCTGGCCGGGTCACCTCAAGGCAGGCCGAATCACGGGGTAACCCGGACCAGGGGGCGTTCGCCTAACTAAGTCTCAACCGACTTAAGCAGTAAGTCGGAAGTGCATGTTTTACTTGTATGCAGGAATAGGTGTGGCCGGATCAACTATGATCCGGGTCACGTCTAGCGTCTAGGAGAAGGAAGGAATCTCGCTGGTCAAAAGAAGCCCCGGTACGCACTACCTGAGCAAAGCAAGCAAGGGCAGGACCACCAGAGCATGGCCGACAAGGGTGACGACGCCCATGTCGGCTGACGCGGGCGCCGCAGAGGCTCACATAGCCTCTGCATGTGTGACGCGGGGGAAAAGCACCCCGGTCGGCTTACTACTTTGGGAGGAAGCATATTCTTAGGAATATGCTTCCACGTATGCCCTAGGCAGAGACCGAGCTCCCTCTATAAAAGGGGGGCTAGGGTTTCAGTAGAGGGGGTTCCGCTATTCTGGTTTGGCTAAGGTTTTAGGTGCGATCTGTGGGTGAGAGTAAGAGAGCTCCTTCTTCCTCCTCTCGCCAATACAGCTCTAGGAGCACTTGTAATCTTGGAAACAGAGCAATACAAACAACTGTGTGGAGAATCACTTCACTATCCCTCCCTGGATTCCCCTAGCGTGTATTAGTCCCCACCTTTTGCCTATCCATGGCATCTGCCGTGGCACCACCACGACAGTTGGCGCCCACCGTGGGGCTAGCGGCGCTAGCAGGGGTCAAGATCCGGACGGGAAACATCGTCGGCACCGGCAAACGCATCGTCTCCGGGCTCGTTCAGCGCTTTGGGGCGCTGGACTTCGTCAGCAACAACGCTGGCTGCTTCGGCACGCACCCTCTTCCGCGCAACGGCCTATTCGTCAAGCTCGGCGAGCACAAGGTCTACGTCGCTGTTGAGGTGTCATGTGTTCATCCGCGTCACGTCGTCGAGGCGGGGGAGCCACCCCTCACCGTGGTTCCCGGGACACGTATCGCTCGCTCCCCGGACCATGCAGAGGTGATGATGACCACGCCAAGTGCGGGCGCGAGCAAGGATCCAATGCCAGATCCGGAGATAACGCCTAAGGCACCTAGGAAAGGTAGAGGTCCTCCACTAGAGAGGCTAGAGAATGTGTTGAGGGAAGCAATGGATAGCTTGGCAAACCCTGTAGTAGCAGCGGTAGATCCGGCTCGAGCATAGGCCGAGCTAGAAGAAACTAGGCAAAAAATACTAGAGGGCGCAAAGAAAATAGCCGCGGCTCAGCAGTCGTTGAATATGACGCTGCGGGAGTACGCAAAGGCGAACAAAGTTAACGCTGTAAAAGTGAAGGGAAGAAATCTCATGAGCGAGATGAACAGAGAGGGTGATATTGGAATTGAGGAATCAGAAAACTGTTTGTCCGTGGGGCTGCCGAGGTATAGTACCCCGGCAAAGAACCTCAGAGCAGCGGATGCATTGGCGTCCGAGTTAGAGGGTCTGACGGGTGAAGCCCGGCAAAGACAACTAGATAGGGTTAATGAGCTGGTTCGGATTGCGAACAGGCAAAACGAGGAACTACTCAGAGCTAACCTAGAGAGAGCTAGAGCCTCCAAGATCGTCCATTCGGTGATGGGTAACCCGGAGAAATCCGCTGGAGCCGCATCGTCCCCTCATGGTGGTCCAAGGAGAGAAGAGGTAGTAACCTCGCCCAGACGGAACAGACAGATCGTCCCGTATGACCCAACGCGGGCAGGGAAAGGAAAAGAAGCACAGAAAAATGATGATCGACGGAGTGTGAGCCGAGGTGAAGCTGGCCGAGGTAACCGCGACCAAGGCAATGCCGGTCAAGGGAACGCAGTCAACGGCTATGGCGGACAGCGAAACTCGGCAGCAGCAGGACAACCGCAATAGCGGAATATACCAAGGCAAGAGCAAAGTGCCGGCCGAGGTATGCAACAGAAAGGTGCGCCACAAGAGCGAAACCGGTACAACGACGGTGATTCGGAGATGGCAAACGCGGGATACCCAAGACCGGACTATCATGTGATAGGATCAAGATTGGGAAGCAGGGATTTGATGCCGGATGATGCCAGGTTGAAACTGGATCGACTGTATAGGTCGGAACAGATCGAATGTCAAGGTCCACCGGGTCCTGCGTGTTTTGGACCCCGGATCATGAAGGAGCCGCCGGTACCCAACTTCCAATTACCCAGGACACGAAGACGTATCACGGCAGTACCAACCCGGAGGATTGGTTGATAAACTATGCTACGGGTGTGAAAATTGCCATTGGTAACTTGAGATGGGTTGTACGATACGTACCCCAGATGTTGGAAGGGCCGGCAAGGGTAGGCTGAACAATTTGCCACCCGGAAGCATCAACTGCTGGATAGACTTTGAGGAAATGTTCATGAGCAATTTCTCAAGTACATATCAGAGGCCAAATAGGCCGCAGAACCTTGCTATGTGCAAGCAAAGACCTAATGAGACAGACCGGGAGTTCTTGACCCGGTGGTGTACCGTGAGAAACTCGTGTGAGGGCGTGATAGAATCACAGGCCATAGCATGGTTCGCACAAGGGTGCAGATATGCAAGCGAGCTGTGGATGAAGTTCCAAAGGAAAATGCCAACTACGTTGGCAGAGATGATCCGGATTGCAGATTCATATGCTTTGGGTGATCCGACTCAACCTAGGCTCGCATCAAACGAGTCAAACGATGAGTACTATCAGAGGGATGGAGCCAGATCATCCCGGAGGAATGAGTACAGAGGAAAAAGGAGAGATGATAGACCAGATCATCGATACGGTTCGCACCAAGTTGCAGCAGTGAATCAAGATCAGCCCGGAGCAGGGGGCAGTCAACGCCAAAAAACTAGAGGGCGGTGGACTCCGAGAAACAATGGCAAGAAAACTTGGACACCAGAGCAAAAGAAGCAGTGGCAAGAAAGGAAAGACCGTCCGAGGTATACTTATGAGTCGATGTTGGACTAGCCGTGTAAGTTTCACATGCCAAATCCGAACAACCCAGCAGGTCATACGAGTGGATGAGCAAGATTCAACAAGGTGGTTTGGGGAATGCAGGCACCCCGGAATGATCAGCCTCGGCATGAGTTACCCTGGCAGCAATTGCTCTCCGGAGCGAACACGCAACAGCTAATGTTGCCTCCCCCTCCGCCGAGGTATGATAACAATGAGAGAAGGGATGCAGTGCATCAAGTAGAAAATCAGCATCAGCCGGATCAGAGATACCCCAGAAATGAGGGGAGAAACGAGTACAGAGAGCACCATCAGAGCTATTGTGTGTTCACCACTAAGGAAACAGATAGAAAGAGCTTGCAGCGTAGGCATATGGAGGTGAATGCAGTAATGCCTGCAGTGACGAGGTACATGCCTTGGTCCGATCAAGAAATCACCTGGAGCATCAAGGATCATCCCAAGCTTATGCCAAGCCCTGGTTCGTATGCGTTGGTGCTGGATCCGACACTCATTGGACCTAGCATTAACATAAGGTTCTCAAAGGTACTAATTGACAATGGCAGTAGCATTAACATCATGTATGCGGACACAATGCGCAAGTTGGGTATCCCGGAGAACATGCTGCAGGCCACGAGGACAACTTTCCATGGCATTGTGCCCGGCATCTCTTGTGAGCCCATAGGCAAGGTTCGGGTTGACGTCTTGTTCGGCATGAGGGATAACTGCCGAACCGAAAATTTGGAGTTCGAGGTGGTGAACTTGGAAAGTGCGTACCACGCGTTACTCGGAAGGCCAGCGCTGAACAAATTTATGGCAAGCTGTCATATTAGCTACTTGAAGATGAAATTGCCCGGACCGAACGAAGTGATTACCATTGCTGGGGATTTCCGACGTTCAATGGAGTGTGCGTCGGCCGGGTCAAACTTAGCCGAGTCACTTGTGATTGCGCAGGAAAAAAGGAAAATTCAAGAGGTGGCAGCATTGGCTCAGTTCGCGCAGCAGTATATGCCGGCGCTGAGTAACCCGCATGGAAGTGTCTCTTTCCAGGCCACGAAAGATACCAAGAAGGTTCCTGTTGATGACATGTTCCCAGAGCGCACCGTAACAATTGGTGCCGGGTTAAGTGATAAATAGGAAAGCGAGCTCGTCAACTCCCTCCGTGAGAATCAGGACATTTTTTCTTGGTCCACACAGGACTTGCAAGGTGTTCCGAGGGAGTTGGCCGAGCACTCTTTAAATGTGAGACCCGGAGCTAAGCCGGTGAAGCAACCTCTCCGCCGCTTCGCCGAAGATAGGAGAAAAGTCATTGGGGATAAGATAGCTCGGTTGCTAGATGCAGGATTTATCATGGAAGTTCTTTACCCGGATTGGTTGTCTAATCCGGTGCTGGTGGAAAAGAAGAAGGATGACCCGAACGTGGCAGTGGTTTGGCGCATGTGTATCGATTACACGAACCTGAACAAGGCGTGTCCAAAAGATCCATTTCCACTGCCAAGAATAGATCAGGTCATAGACTCAACCGCTGCCAAAAGATTCATTGTTTCCACCAGATACCTCTGAATCCGGATGATCAAATAAAGACTGCGTTTATTACCCCGTATGGGGCTTATTGCTATCGCACCATGCCATTTGGTTTACGTAATGCAGGGGCAACGTACCAAAGATGTATGCAAAAATGTTTGCACGACCAAATAGGTCAAAATGTACAGGTGTACGTGGATGATGTGGTTATCAAGACCAAGGAAAGCAAAACGCTCCTTGACGATATCAGGAAAACGTTTGCGAACCTAAGGAGGTTCCGGATGAAACTTAACCTGGAAAAATGCACCTTCGGTGTCCTGGCTGGGAAATTGCTTGGTTTTCTTGTTTCTAGCCGAGGTATTGAGGTTAATCCAACCAAAATCCGGGCCATCGAACGAATGGAACTACCGAAGTGTCTTAACGATGTCTAGAAGTTCACAGGTTGCCTGGCCTCGTTAAGTCGGTTTGTATGTCGGTTGGGAGAGAAGGCATTGCCTCTTTACCAACTCATGAAAAAGTCGGATAAGTTCGTTTGGACACCGCAGGCCAATGAAGCCTTTGCCCACTTGAAAAAGATGATAGCCACTGCACCAGTGTTGGCCTCACCACTATCAAAGGAGCCAATGTTTCTCTATATAGCCGCAACCAACCGAGTTGTAAGTGCAGTGATAGTGGTGGAGCACGATGAGGAAGGTAAGTCGGTGCAAAGGCTAGTGTATTACTTGAGCGAGGTGTTGTCAGCCTCAAAGCAAAACTATCCACATTATCAAAAGGTGGCGTATGGCGTGTACATGGCCGCCAAGAAGCTGAAGCACTACTTTGAGGAGCATCCCATCCGGGTCATATGTGAGGCCCCCATATCCGAGATAACGAGTAACAAGGATGCGAGTGGCAGAATTGAAAATGGGCAATTGGGCTAGCTCCTTACGCTCCGCAATATGATAGAAGAGAAGCCATTAAATCTCAAGCTGTGGCGAACTTTTTCGTGGACTGGGCCGAGGTGCAATACGAACCGCCACTCCCAGATCCGAACTATTGGCGAATGCACTTTGACGGATCAAAAACCAAAATCGGGCTAGGTGCCGGAGTTGTACTCACGTCGCCAAAGAAGGACCAGTTGAAATATGTGTTGCAGATCAATTTCGCGGCATCAAACAATGTCGCTGAGTATGAAGCACTTGTGCACGGGCTCAAGGTGGCAAAAGAGATTGGGATACGTCAGATCGTATGCTTTGGCGACTCAGATTTGGTGGTGCAGCAAGTGTCGGGAGTGTGGGACGCACTGGATCCAAACATGGCACTGTACAGATTTCATGTCCAGAAGATATCTGGTTACTTTGAGGGATGCGAATTTCACCATGTACCCCAGGTGGAAAATGAGGCTGCCGACATGCTGTCGAAGCTCGTGTCAACCCGACAAGCAATTCCATCGGGTGTAGCATTAGAGTACCTCAGGAAACCATCCATCAGGCCCTCCCCAGAAACTGACTCAATCTATGTCCCGGAGGACACAAAATCCGGAGCTATGCCCATGGACATTGACATGGGAAGTGGTGCGCGAAACCCGGGGACTGCCTCGGCAAACCTGGGGGCTGCTTCACTGAACCCGAGGACTGCTTCACAAGACCCGAGGACTGCACAGCGTGATCCGGTTAAAGTTATGCCGGTGGATCAGATGGAGATTGATGAGGATGTGTTCCTTGTGCAAGAAATACCAGCTTGGGCACTGCCTATATTTCAATTCCTGAAAGATGGAACGTTACCCACTGAGGAAGTGCTATCCAGGAAAACACAGAGGAGGGCAAAGGCATACACGATCATCAATTCCGAACTATACAAAAGAAGTGTGACCAACGTCCTCCAGCGATGTGTTGACCCGGAAGAAGGGCTTGAAATCATCCGAGATATACATCAGGGGGAATGCGGGCATCATGCCTCATCCCGAGCCTTGGTAGAAAAAGCTTTCTGGCACGGATTCTACTGGCCAAGTGCCTTAGAGCAAGCAGAAGATCTGGTGAGAAAGTGTAATGGTTGTCAGAGGTATGCTACCAAGACACATATGCCGATGTCGGAACTCAAGACCATACCAATCACTTGGCCATTTTCCGTATGGTGCTTGGATATGGTTGGCCCGTTCAAACCAGCATGGGGAAATATGACTCACATTTTGGTAATGGGGGACAAGTTTACCAAGTGGATTGAAGTAAAGCCTATAAGAAAATGTGATGGAATTACGGCCGTAACGTTTCTCAAAGATATCATTGAGGTATGGTTATCCTCATAGTATCATAACTGACAATGGCACAAACTTTGCAGAAGGAGCATTTGCGCGTTTTTGCCGGGATAAAAAGATCCAGCTGGACGTGGCCTCGGTAGCCCACCCTGCATCGAACGGACAAGTGGAAAGATCCAACGGATTAGTATTATCCGGGATAAAACCCCGGCTCATTGAGCCGCTGCAAAGATCAGCGGGGTGCTGGATAGAAGAACTACCAGCGGTACTGTGGAGTTTAAGAACAACTCTGAATCGATCAACAAGCTATACGCTGTTTTTCTGGTATATGGGGCAGAAGTTGTATTACCAGCTGACATAGAGCATGATTCACCTAGGGTCACCCAATACACAGAAGCCGAAGTGCAAGAAGCCCGGCAAAATGATGTTGACCTGCTGGAAGAAGCGAGAGAACTGGCATTGTCCAGATCCGCCATATATCAGCAAAATCTCCGACGCTATCATAGCCGGAAAGTATGCCCCCGAGTCTTTCGGGAAGGCGATCTGGTGCTCCGGTTGGTACAACGTACTGCCGGCATGCATAAATTATCCCCCCCATGGGAAGGGCCGTTCATCGTGAGCAAGGCATTGCACAATGATTCTTATTATCTTATAGATGCAAAGCCACAGGAAAAGAAAACAAGGCGGACAGGTCTAGAGAGGAATCAAAGCAACCATGGAATATAGCTCTACTTCGTCCTTTCTACACTTAGCTAAGAAGTGTATGTATCCGAGTCTTCTCATATGTTGGTATGTATGTCGGCAATGAGCTTATCAATGAAATGTTGGCACCTCGAGAAGTAACTCGGGGACTGTCTTAATAATGTTTGTTGTTTTTTGTGCATCAGCTGGAATAAGTTATTCTACTTAACTCGGATTAGTAATGTGTGAGCACCAAGAACCCAACTCTTCGACTTGTTGCTGTCCAACAAGAATTGGCTTCATGGCAAGCAAGAGAACAAGTTTGGAATTGCGTACCACATGAAAAATGACTAAGGAAAAGAATTTATTCGAGCCGACGTTTGTTTTTCGGACTAACCCTGTATTTTTTTTCAAGTTATTATGCAGTTTTATTTTTGAGCTAAGTCTAAAAGTTTCCCAGTATTGTTAAGACAATTTTTGAAACTCGGATTCGTAGTCGTAAAACCGAATCAAGGTAGACACGAACCGAGCCAAGAGATTGAATGAACAAGAAAAAGAAACTCGGGGACTATGCCCAAGTTAATTCGGCATAAGAACTTAGTAGCAAAATATCACATGTGTCTGGAATACAACTCCACCCGGCATACCGGGGATCTGATAAATTTTCAAGTTTTTTCGCTCAAGGAGGAGCAGGAGGAAGTTCGGCATCATCTTCGCCGCCTTCAATATCCGAGGCGTCATCTTCTCCTTCACCGTCTGAGCTATCCTCATCATTCTCAACCTCTTCGTCCACAGCGGCTTCTAGGAAGCTCGGCCCCTCAACCCATTCATGAATGGGAGCGTATTCGATGAGGCTGTGGGCGCAAGCATGGCGCCGAGCTACCCACTCCGGGTAATTGGTCCATCTGGATCCTATGCGCAGACGTGTCAAGAGGTTGAGATCGATTTTTTCATACCACGTGAGTATGTGGTGAAGAATGGTATCAGCTGCGGCACGTCCAGCGGACTCTCTCCAGAGGTCGAGCTGAGTCTTGGTTTCCATTAGCTTCTCAATGAGAAGTGCGGTGGTCTCCGGGGCATCTTCGCCAGGCCAGAACGTGTTGAAGATGCGAGCTGCAGCGCCGAGGATGTCCTTGCCGTAATTTTTGATGAGCTCCACGCGAGATGACAAGCTGACCAACAGGTCCTCTAGGCATAAGGAATCCCTTCACCATCAGGAGCGGCCGGAGTACCCCTTTCTCGGCAGAAGTTGGCAACTGCTGCGCTCGCAATAGCAGTGCCCTCTGGAAATTTGCCTGGAAACGAGGCAAAGGAGGAAGGTCAAGAAAACACATATGAAGTAACCCGGAGAATAAGGTCGGAAAATGGAAAGGAACTTACGTGATATATGGCTGAGGATCCGGGTCAGCTCCTTGGTGCAGTCATCACGTCTCTTCCGAAGCTGCTCAAGCTCAGCGTTCGCCGACCCAAGCTGGATGCCAGACTCCTTGAGAAGATCCTGGCCTTGGCGATCTGGAGATTGAGGCGCTCGCACTCTTCTGTGTAATTCTGACCAACCTTTTGAAGTTCGGATTAGTGATGGGCCTTCATCTTCTCCATCTCAGCATTGAGCCTGGCAATCTCATCGTCCTTGGTCCGGAGGAGGGCAAGCTCATCATCTTTCTTCTTAAGCTCGGCTTGGTGCTGCCCTGCTTGTTCGAGAAAATGCAGCATCATATCAGGCACAGGCACACTATCTTCGAGCGATGCTGAAATAGTGCGTTGGCCCAGGAGAGCCGGGGTATGAATGTGCCGAGCCAAGGAGAAAAGGAAGTGGAAAGCACTGCAAGATCGGACAGAAATTACTTACCCTTGATCTGCTCTAGATTTTTCTACATAATAATGTTCTCAGCCTCCACCCCAGCTGCAGAAACCGAATGATGAGATTAGTTCGGCAGAGGAAGAAGAAGAAAAACGAAGAAGCGCTAAGGAAGAAATTTACCCCTTTTCTCGTATTCCGCGATAACTGCAGCTTGCTTTGCACGTAGCATCTTGTGGGTATCCAGCAAGCATTGGAATTCAGCACTCCGGCGATTGGTGGTCACCTGAAAGGAGTACAGAAACATAAATTACCTTGGTGCATATTCGAAGTGTACTAAAATCCGGGCCAAGTGGAACTTAACCCGGCTCTAGGTGTGTGCATATTCGAAGTGTACTAAAATGCGGGCCAAGTGGAACTTAACCCGGCTCTAGGTGTGTGCATATTCGAAGTGTACTAAAATCCGGGCCAAGTGGAACTTAACCCGGCTCTAGGTGTGTGCATATTCGAAGTGTACTAAAATCCGGGCCAAGTGGAACTTAACCCGGCTCTAGGTGTGTGCATATTCGAAGTGTAATAAAATCCAGGCCAAGTGGAACTTAACCCAGCTCTAGGTGTGTGCATATTCGAAGTATACTAAAATCCGGGCCAAGTGGAACTTAACCCGGCTCTAGGTGTATGTATATTCGAAGTTCTCATGGAGCTACACTAGTTTCCTAAAGAGCATCCGGCCAAGTAACAAGTTACTCCCCCGGAGGCTTGAGGACTAATGGTTATTATCTACAACATGTAAAGGGGAAGCGACGTACCTCCATCATCTGCCCGGCGAGGTTAATTGCCTTTGTGGCTGTGTTCATTTGGGCGGAAAACTCGGCGGGGCCGAACTTCTCCGGGAGATCAGCGTCTTGAACTACCTATGCCTTATTCCAATTCATGACAAATTCAATCAAGCTCGGAGGGTACCGTTCACCGGTGGGCATATGGGGCGCCACCAAGCCCTTCGTGTGCGCTTCCTTCCTTTCAATCAAGGCAAGGGCTGGGTTGGTGTGCAGAACCATCTGCTGTGCATCAGTTGGCTCGGCAGGGGCGTCCTTCGCTGCTGGAGCTTTCTTGGGAAGCATTGATGCAAGGGTACGCTGCCCAGCCTCGACGAATGTTGACTTGGTAGCGTCTGGAGCCTTCTTGCCCTTGGCTTGCTGGGAAGAGGAAGTCGTCACAGCGGATTTCCCCTTAGGAGCTGCCGGGGTAGTTCCTCGCCGAGGTTGAGAAGACTCGGACGAGGTAGAGGAGCTAGGCGTTGGTGCTCTTGTTGCTGGACTTGGTGCCGCTACTGATGTTTTTGCAGTCGGAGTTGGTGCTGATGCCGGAGTTGGTATTGGTGCTGGTCTGGTTGTTGGTGCTGGAGCTGGTGTTGGTGCCGAGGTAGCTTCGGTGGCTGCTGGTTGCGGCGAAGCCGAAGTGGTGGATACCGTCGCCTCGGCTAGGCCGGTCTCCCCCGCTCTAAGGTTACCCTCCTCTTGCCGAGGTGGAGCAGAACCTGGAGTAGCCGCAGAACCCTCTAGAATAGGGCTCAGTGGACGTGACTCGTCGTCACGACGGGGAGAAGGGCTAGGTCGGAGCGGTGAAGAGATGCTAGATCCACTTTGAGGGACCTCCAACGGAGCCCTGCAAAAGAGAATAATGTCAGAAGAGAAATTACAACGATGCAAGGAAGAGCAAGTTACAGAAGGAAAAATGACTTACGCATCCTAGGTTTGGGCCTCCTTGGGTTTTCGAGCCCTCCGTGCTGGGGCCTTGCCTGCTGGCTTGGAGGCAGTCTTGTCCCCGGACTTCTTTCGCCTTTTAGCGGGTTGCGAAGGTCCGGAGGAAGAACTTGGAGCAGCCCCGTGCCTCTTCTTTGGCGCTACCGGAACAGGTTCGCCCGTAGTGAGCGGAGGATCCTCATGGATGTGACCACCGGGGTGAGCTGATGCCGAAAAAGCAAAAGAAAGGGGGACAGCCTCAACAGGTTCAATCACGTCGACATCCGAGTCATCTTCATCATGGGGCCAATCTCTAATAGAAGAGGATTTACCCGTGGGTCGTTTCGTGGCGTCGGTCATCGTGAGGAACATCTCCTGGTCCAACTCTTCCTCATTCGGAGTCTCCCGGTCCGACGCCCACTTAAGGGTCGGATCGGTGCCGTCCTCGAGGGTCTGCTGAAGAAATTGCTGAGGAAAAGAATGAACAAAAGAGTCAAAAATGCAACAATAACCGACACATAATTAGTCTGGGGTAAGTTTGCAACATGAAGCTTACCACGGGAGGAAGCCTATCGCGCAATAATGGTCAATTCCCCAAGTCCACTCGGAGGAGAAGTCCTTGTGGGTGGTGAAGAGAGCCTTAACCCGGCGATATATCTCCATGTTGCTCAGCTTGAAGGATGAGGTCCGGTTGGGGTCGCGGCCGAAGCTCATGTGGCACACCTTGTGGGTACGCTTATGGAGGGGGGAAATTCGGTTGCGCACGAAAGTGATCATAGCATCCTCGTTGCGCAGCCCGAGCTTCTTCAGCTCCGCGAACCTTTTGTTGACCTAGTTGGCCAAGGCCGTGGGCTTCTTGGGAATGGCATCCCACAGATCCGGGTTAGGTGGACCCGGAGTATAGGGGAGCAGCCGGATTAAGTCTTCGGTGCCTGTATTTTGGACGTAAAAGAAAGTCCGGGCCCACCCTTTGCAGGACTCTAACCCGATGACCCGGGGAAAGACGGAAAACCTCCGGGGTGAGATAGAAGCAGCTCCGAATTGAGTGAGCTGATTGTTCTCCGGATCGGTATGGATGTTTGGGATGACGTTGCGACGAAGGCCGAAAAACCAGATCCATAGCTCCTTCGTGGGCCATATTCCGGTATAGCCTTCGATCGTGGATGCAAAGGCAGAAAGAGAAGTGATGACGTTGGCAGGAAGATGGTGCGACTAGAGTCGGTAGGTACTAAGCCAGTCCCGAAAAAAGTCACTCACCAGCAAACCGAAGCCCCGTTGGAAGTGGGACAAGAACACGACGTATTCACCCGGATTGGGTGAGGGGGCCAATTCGGAGGAGGCAAGACGAGCCGCAACGCCGGCAGGGATGCGCCTGGTGCGGTAGAGCCAGTCCAGGTCATCTTCGCAGACCCAGGACCCGGCCCACGCACCGCGGTCTGCTGTCGCGGAGGCCTCCTCCATCTCCTGCTCAGCGACGATGAGCTCCTCCTCCGTCATCTGGTCTTCGCTGCCCTCGCTGGCGCTAGCGACGGCAGGGGCAGAGGCCTGGATTGGCGAGGACCCGTGGCGAGAGAGTTGCGTAGCGGTGGCTGCGGTGCAGAAGTGTGAGGGAAAAGCGCGGCGGCGACGCTGCTATTTGGGAGCACTGGCGGCGGCGCAGTCGCGAGGAAGACGAAGGAGAAGAGCAACAGGCAGAGGGGCGCGGAAAGGGAAAAATCCTAAGGGATGTGCCCCTCCGCTATTTAACCACGCCCTCAAGGGGTGAGTGGGATCGCATCCTGCGGATCAGCCACACGTAGTGGCCGTGTATCACCTGCCTCGACCAATCAGTGGGGAGCCACACGGAGGGCCACAGAGCGGAGATGATCCCATGACGTGACACTGTGATGCGATAAACGAGGAGGCAGGCGTGACGTGACCCGCGCACAGTGATAACTGACAATTACTGTGGCGGTTACTGTGCAGGCCCTTAAAATAAGACAACATAATGATTACCCTTCACATGGGTTGGCGTATGAGAGAAGGAAACAAGACCCGGATGAAACTATGGTAACCCGGCCAGCAAGTGAAAACTTGGAATGTGTAGAGGGAAAGTAAAACCATGAGTTTCGAGTTAAAGTGGTAACCCGGCCGGGAAGTGAAAACTTGGAATGTGCGAAGGGAACGTAAATCCATATAATCTGAGGTAAAGAGGTAGCTCGGAAATAACGACCGGAGCTCGAAATTGAACCTGATGTGGCCTTAGCGGCCAAGGCAGCTAAGACCGCACCAGCTTCGGGGACTAATGTTGGGGGGATACCCCCGGATAGGGTCACGCCGGGGTATAAAGGCCAAGTTAGCCGAGGTTCGGCAAGGCCAAAGCGGATGCTGGCCGGGTCACCTCAAGGCAGGCCGAATCACGGGGTAACCCGGACTAGGGGGCGTTCGCCTAAGTCTCAACCGACTTAAGCAGTAAGTCGGAAGTGCATGTTTTACATGTATGCAGGAACAGGTGTGGCTGGATCAACTATGATCCGGGTCACGTCTAGCTTTTAGGAGAAGGAAGGAATCTCGCTGGTCAAAAGAAGACCCGGTACGCACTACCTGAGCGAAGCAAGCAAGGGCAGGACCACCGGAGCGTGGCCGACAAGGGTGACGACGCCCATGTCGGCTGACGCGGGCACCGTAGAGGCTCACGTAGCCTCTGCATGTGTGACACGGGGGAAAAGCAACCCAGTCAGCTTACTACTTTGGGAGGAAGCATATTCTTAGGAATATGCTTCCACGTATGCCCTAGGCAGAGACCGAGCTCCCTCTATAAAAGGGGGGCTAGGGTTTCAGTAGAGGGGGTTCCGCTATTCTGGTTTGGCTAAGGTTTTAGGTGCGATCTGTGGGTGAGAGTAAGAGAGCTCCTTCTTCTTTCTCTCGCCAATACAGCTCTAGGAGCACTTGTAATCTTGGAAACAGAGCATTACAAACAACTGTGTGGAGAATCACTTCACTATCCCTCCCTAGATTCCCTAGCGTGTATTAGTCCCCACCTTTAGCCTATCCATGGCATCTGCCGTGACACCACCACGACACCTGCGATGCAACCTATTGATGGCTCCAAACTGATGGATGTCAAATATTTGGCTACTTGTGGTTTCCGCGGTGTTTATCAAGCTAACAAGAGGCTCCGATCGTATCAGTTTTGTTATCTTGGTGATGCACAGGTTGAGCAGGTTCTGGTGCCCTGTCCCCAAGCCTTCTCGATTGTGGAGAAGGACACCTGGATCCTCCCCAAGGATCAAGTGGTGGAGATCATGGCTGAATTCCAGCCTGATCAAGAAGAAGATGAAGAAGGAGAGCAGCGGGATGAGCAGGAGCAGGAGCAGGAATACTACCCTGCTTGGGAGGGACAACATCAGCAACAAGGGGGATCCTGGGACCTGTGGCCTAATCAGCCGCATCAGGGGTTCAACTACGTCTCTTATCAATAATTTTAGCAACTCAACCAGCGCGTCGGGAAGATTGACCATACTCTACAAGGAGTGAATGAAGATGTGAGTGCCTTAACTCAAAACTTTAGTCACTTCATGACCAATTTCCCAAACTACTCAAAACTTTAGTCAACAACTGAGCCTGGCAATAGCCTAAGCTTAGGAAGGTTTGAAAACCTCCAAACCTTGCATTCATATTTTTATTTCTTCTTTTGATTTATTTTACTTGTTCAAAATTGCATGTTGACTTTCAGTTTGCATTCCTAGACAAAAATACAAAAAAAGTTGTAACTTTTATTGCAAGTTTGTTTCTTTGTTTCTCTCAGAGATTGCTCAATTTCAGGTGACTTGGCAATAGGGAAATATAGAGGGGGTTCGACTCAAGTACGAGAATGAAGCAAGAAAGAGGAGGTATCACATTCCTTTCATCACCTTTTCTGCAACTTTAAATTGATCCTACAATTATTTACTCGCTTGCACTGGAGTCACTCCCCACTTAGCTTGCTATCCTATAAATTCTATTCCTTTGCCAGTGTCTCCTTTTTAGCTTTGAAACAATGAGCAATGAACTTGGTTAAAAATATTTCCTACATTTTTATGAAAAGAAAAAGCATCCAAAAGATGACTTGAGTCCATGTTTAGCCCAAAGGATTTGATTTTAGAACTACTCCATCCCATTTGAGCTTAATGTAAATAGACTCGATAACACCCTTGAATGAAATTGATTGATAAAATGGATGCTTCGAAGTAGTAGAGATTATGCCACTGCTTTTTCTAATAATTACGGTAAGATATTACTTTACGCGTGTCATTACAACACTGTCGTGCTCCATGTGGAAGTATTAACTCCGCTGGCCAACGAACGAACTAGATGTGGGAATCCACTCTATTTCTGCTATTGAGTTATGTAAACGTGTGTAGCAGCAATGCTATGATGGGTAAAATTTTAGTCTCCTCGTGGTTCCACGTTCCAAGTGAAGTTGTAGTACTCCTCTGACCCACTATTTCTCAACAATTATTTATTGGCATGGTCACGAGTGCACAACACAGTCCCAATTAACATGTTAAAAACAGTGGCATGATTTATCTATGAAAGAGCTGAAGTTTTTGAAAAACAAGGAAAGGAAAAAGGTGCTTTCAGAGTCTTGAAATTTTGACATGGGAATATATGAGTTGTTCTTAAATTGAATGTTTTGGTGCCAACTTGAGTACTCTTAATTGATTAAAGAAACAAGAGCAAAAAGTTTTCATCTCTCTACAGAGAGAGTCACCAAAAGAATTTGTTTCACTTTCCTAGCTAAACTTTTGACACTTGCTAGGGTATATGATTTATTTGCTAGAAAGATATACGTGGTTAGGAAGTGGACTCAGTGCAATCTTATGAATACTTGTATGATCATGTTTAATTGCGGGAATTGTGAAAACAGAATTTGACACCAATTCGAGCTTGTAAGTTCTTTTATTTTAGTTTCGAATCTCTGCTATTCTTCCTTATTTTCTTGTCACTCGAGGTCGAGCAACATCTAAGATTGGGGGAGTTGATAGCTATGAGATTCAACACAGTTTTGATGGTTTTTATTGATGGTTTTCTCCTAGATTTGATCGTTTTCTAGCTTTACCTAACGCTAATACTTCGATAGCGAAGAAAACTTGGTTTTAATGTGTGTTTCAGGTTCTGAACATCAACAGAAGGTTTTAACAAGATAAACACAATATTCAGGCGAAAACAAGCAAGTCTCTTTTTGGAAGCAATCGAGGGAGGCATCCAGAGGCTTTAACGAGAAACTATACGACGGGAATATTTTTCTGGCATATAGTTCCTGCCGTATAGCTGTCGCCGCCTCCGTCTTGTCAATAGGGGAAACTTTCATGAAGAGGCCAGATGAAAAATCATAACACAGCAGTCGCCATCCCATCTAGAAAGGAGAAAGAGATCCGGAGAAGGAGGAGAAGACGTTCTTCATCTCGCTCCACGATCTTCGACCTCCTAGCCATCACACCCTCATAGCCATTACTTGTACTTGAGAGAGAGAGAGAGATCTTCACCTTGCAATATTAGGGTTTGAGATTGTTTCTTCCTATCTTGAATTGTGTTGGATTACTTTTCTATTCTTATTGTGGATTTCCATGGTAATATCGAGAAGAACTCCCTTTATTTAATTATATCGATGATGCTTTCTTCTCTCATGTGTGAGTAAGTTCCTTGGGCGTGGGAGACGTAAGGGATTAGTGAGATGTGATGTTCCTCCATATATTTCCATTAGTTTGTGATTGATTTTAATTACTATATTATGTGTGCTTGACTATCTGTGGGATGCCTAATGCTTGTTAACCAATTAAGGGCCAGGCAACGTGATGCTTTGTTCTATATAGATAGGATCTTGTTTGCTAGCAGATCGGCGACCCCCGGGTAACATGGGGATATCAATGGAAAACTAGTTGACTGGAGGATAACATGGAACCACTATGCTTATTGCATTAGTCCGATCCAAGGAGCTTAATTGCTAAGCAACCTGAAGGATCTTAATCGTTTAGTGTCTGACCATGGTTTTGGTAACAGGCTAGTAGGATTATTGAAGCTTGGATGAAATCTACCAAGAGGAGTTCCGGCTAATTATGGGTTGCTCGCCTACACATATATTTATAAGATTATAATTGTTACATTTATCATTCATCCACCTGGCACAGCCACTATCACCATGAACTGTATCTCCCCGCGCCTTCTTTGTCATGTATAGAAAACCACAAACAATTGAATCGTTCTTTCCTTTTATGCTTTTTATTCCTGAAGTTTACATTTTAGTTTTATTCAAATACATCCAGTTTAATCTAAATATCATTCTTATTTCCACACTTGTAGTCAATTCACTCGAAGACCTGTGACAACTTTGAGTGTGATAGAGACTTCACTCATAAACACTTACCTTTGGGCTCCCTGTGGGATCGATATCAATACTTGAAAACTAGCTCCTAATGATCTGTGCACTTGCAGACATCATAAGATATGAGAAAAAATTCATAGCATGTTATAATCATGGGTTGAAATCACTAAGAGCCATAAATGGTATTAACATGATACAATTTTGTTGATGAAACAAAGGGAAAATTATGCTATCAAAGAATCAAAAAGAAAGGTGCAAGTTTACAAAGGTGCTCAAACAATTATCATAGACTATTCCCTACTTAATCAAGTGTTCATCTAGATAAACTTGATGATTTTATAATCTGCCAAATCTCTAAACTTCATATAACTTATTAATACAAAAGGTATGGAAGAGTCTAAGTCATGTGATGTGTGAGAGTCTGATACAACTCACGATAAAGTTCTATATACGATATTGCAATTATGCTTCAAATGCCTCATTTATTATAATGACTCGTGCGTCATGAACATGATGACCTTGTCCATAAGTCACTACCTTGCTCGGGGACGAGCAAGAGTCTAGCTTGGGGAAGTAGATGAGTCCATTTTTGAAGCATATTTATCTTATGTTTTGCATAAGTAGAGTTAGGATTTTGGTATTTACGGTGCTCACACACACCTTTTACCCTTGTTTCAACAGGATCCCGAATTATTGAGTCTTTTGTGAATATATCAATTGAGACTATCATATTTTGTAAAAAAAAAAAGGATATTTCTAAGTGATAAATGTCATTTAAATGATTTTCCACGTGCTTTGGAGAAGAGAGGATGCAAGGAGAGTTTACTGTAGGCTTAACGACCTGTGGTATGACCGGAGCCCGCCTGTACCATCCACCCATAGAGCCTGCCAAGACTCCAGCCTCGTCAAGTACTCTCACCACTTGAAGTCAGATGTGAGATCCGACATTCCTAGACACCTCCAGCCATGAAAAACCACGCCAGGAAGGGATCATGAGGAGGAAATTGGAGAAGGGAAAATCCTTGTTACCACACGGATCATCAGAGGACAACACATCATCCCCCTCATCATCAACTGCTACATCTCCATCAACACCATCACCCCTCTCTCATTAGATCTTGTTGTAATTCCAAATTTAGTGGTGGGTTTGCACTTGATTCTACTATTTGCACTTTTAATCCATCCATATGAATATGATGATGTTGTTCATTGCCTCCATGTGTGGTTAGTTCCCTTTGTTCTTGGGGAGATGGAGAAACCCTATCATTATTATGAAATGAAATAAAGATGATCTATAACTTTGGTCTTTGATATTTGTTAGATCTATGATATTGTGTTAGATCTCTCTCTCTAGATTGTATGTGAAGTCGACCACATAACATTTGCCTTCAGTACTAAAGAGAGGGAACTACCCTTTGGACGTGTATGGGAGTATGTCGGGTGCTATTTTGTGATTGCAAGCATTAGCTCATAACCTACACGGTCAAAGGGGGATTAAGATAGAATCACTAAGCTCATAACGGTATCCATGGGGAAACCCTTAAGTGTGGTGATATGTACAAGTGACTTGCTCGCAGGCATCACGATGGTTATTTAGAGATGACCTCATCATATGACTCGTAGAAGTGGCTTGCTCACAAGACTTGTTGGTGAACATCTTATTATGGAACTCTCTCCATACATATCATGCTGAAAGATATAGGTTATCCTAATCATAAGTAATTCCCACATGCTAGTGTTGTATTATACATACTCGAGAACATTTAAGCCTTATTGAGTTCCAACACCAACCCCAACGCACTTGTTACTTTGTTTAATTACTTTCTTTCATTACTTTCTTGCACACAAACACACCAATCATTAAACACTCTTTACTTGAGATCAAATGCAACTTTTGAGTATCCTTTTGTATATAGTGTTGACGGGCATAAAGATCTTAACCAAATATCTCTATGTGGGTTCGATACTCTTATTTCGAAACTAGCTACACAAGATAATGTCGAGGGGCATAAAGACCTTAACCAAATAGCTGCAAGTGCACAGATTGTTTGTAGCTAGTTTCGAAATAAAGATATTGATCCCACAGGGAGCAGGAGACTGAAGTCTAGTAACTCTTGAATTAAATACTACAATAGAAATGCTAAATAAAGTTCTAACTGATAAGCTAAAATGTGAGTATTGCGTAAAAATGTGTTTTTGAGTTTTGGTATAAGAGCAACAATAAGTAAAGTAAAACAACTAAACACAGAAAATAAGTATCACGTATGTAAAAGAGATTGGAACTGCAATAGGGAAAAGCGTTCTCAAGGAGTATCAGATACACCACTAGCATTATAAAGAGCTAAGGTAAAGATTATTATCATGAACATTCTCAACTGAGTATGTGTGGGAGGAACTCCGTATATGGACAAATAGGCAGCATCCGCTACTCACATCATCCTCATAACCACAGTAGTCAGCAATCGACATTAATCGAATTACTGTGCTATTAAGAGACTTAATCCCGTAGGACGTATCCCATGGCATGGATAATGTTCTGTGAGTTTCCTCGGTTCCCAAGTTGATACGTAAGGAGTGCCTACAGCTTTATAGTCACTGTAAGTGCTAACACACCTCCGTCTACCAACAAGTAGTTCCCTCCATCAAATCCCCATAAGAGGCAAATATTGAGAGGTCGACTTCTCCCAACATCAAGATGAAGAAATCTAACACATGGTCACAGCGATGAATATCATAATAAACTTTATCTTATTTCAATCTCATACTGAGGTTTCTCCATCTCCCCAAGAACTAGAGATCTACTCAGACATGGAGGCAATCAACATCATGGAAATAACAACGGAATCTATCATAGATGAATAGTACTTGTATAAATCCACAACGAGTACGGAAATTACAACGAGATCTAGACAAGATGTAGATGGGATGGATGGAGATGGTGGTGATGCATTGGTTGATGATGAAGATCAATGCCTTAGCCTCCCGGATCTGCGCAGGGCAAAGATGGATCCCCGGTGGACGAGTTCCCCCTTCCAGATGCCTTCCGAAGGTGAGGTTTCGGTGATTTCTGGGTGCTCTGTATGTCGTCTCTCTGATCCAGTTGCACAGGGTGAAACTATTTGAGGAGACGGTGGCGGCGTCAACTATACAGCGGGAACTATACGGCTGGAAAATTTATTCCCGCCGTATAATTGGTCATTAAACCATATGTGTCCTTTGTTTGCTTCAGGTTTTCTTCTGGTATTATTGATATTTCCTAAATAAGCGATTTACGTTGTTTTGACTCCTTTTCTCCTCAGTACAACTACTTCATTAATTGTGTCCATTGTATCCATCATCTGTCCTGATCCTGGTGAAAACATACATAAAATGTGTGCGCGAGCGCCGTAAAAATACCAAGATCCTACATCTACAATGCAAAATAATAATATAAAACATGATGCATATATTCACTCACCAACTTCCCCACGCTTAGACTCTTGCTCGTCCTGTGCAAGTTAGCTTATTGGATGTGATCCTCATATTCATGAAGTTGAGTCGATAAAATAAAAGAGGCCGTTGTAGCATGTGTTTATCATACATGATACATAGGAATAAGTTCATGAATAGTACGTTACTCGAACCATCCGAATAATATTAGAAGGCTTCCACACCTTAGCATTTAATAGTAAGATCACTCTCAGTATGATGTAAAAATATTCAGTTCAAACGAATAAGTTAGCGAGGTAGTCCCAAGTGTTTTAGGATTTAACAAAATCTCAAAACGTCTCTTTGTCATACTACAATATAGTGGTGTATGCCTATTTGCTCTTTGCACATTCATTCTTTTTTTCTTCTTCTTTTCTCTCTTTCTCTTTATATATGCTCACACTTTTGTTTTAAGTGTTGTGCAAAGAAGCTAGCCATACATTCCACTTCATGTAGGAATTCAAAGTTAAACGATCTCAATTACCCAATTCTAATTGTATATGAAGCAATCTTTATAGCTTGAATATTCTACCTCGTCTTGATGTCACTCTAATTTGATAGCACTTTTTATTTTCCTTTGTTCAAGGTTTCTTTTTCAATTTGACTGATTAGATAATTTTTCTGTCCTTGTAAATCAAACCATGCACCTACAACATATTGACCAAATTATCTTTGTATGTTCCATTAATAACAATGGTGTGGAAGACTCCTATTGCTATCATCAATTGCAAGTAAAATTATAATCAAGCCATTCATATATCCAATAAGACAAGCACAAACTCAATATTGCTCCATATATAATAATAAACTCGGAATTTCATAAAAGGGATCGATTATTCCTGAAGGGAATTCTAATGATGCAAACTTTATTTCTAGTTTGAACTAATGCAAAAATAGTAATGAAAAACTTATAAGATATATTACAAGGTCTTAAAGATCTCCCCAAGCTTGGAATCAAGCCAGGCGGGATCAAATAATCCCTTGCAATTATTTGATTCCGTGATTATTGTAGATCACTGTGGTGCCATCGCACGCGGTATCTTATCTTCACGGGCTAGCCTGAGGCGGAGGGATTGATTGACAGCTTCTAATTCTTTAACACGCAACTTGTAGAAAAGATTATTCCTCTCCAATACTTTCACTTGTACTTTAATGAGCTCATTGTTATCTTGAAGGGTTTGGATCGCCTTAAGACTCATAGAAAAACCAGATTCGGTTGTCTGCTTAATATCTTCATCGAGTTTGTCAAGATAAAGTCGCAGCAACCGAAGATGCTTGGGAGTCCCTGGCGTCTCCTTGTCCATCTCTTCAATCTTCCGCTTGAGGGCTTTCAACTCCTTCTTCCGATGCCCATGGTTGGTGTCGAGGAACTCCAAAGGGATGGCCTTGATCTCCTTGCCTTGCTCGCTATTGCTCCCGATCTCCATAGGAACTTCTCTCCTTGAATTATGTCCCTTGGTTTGCGTGTTCTTGAGTATGAAGAAGAGATAGATTGGTTCCTGGAGATTATGATTAGAGAGAGACAATGGCAGTATATAAGGGGGTCTGAGGTCGGTAAAAGTCGCGAGAAACACCAAATTCAGGCCCAAGAAAAGAACCTTAACAAAACAAGGAAAGAAATCACGGATTTGGAAGAGTCCTGCCGCATACCGACCAACTATACAGGCGTGGCTCGTATAGCTCCGGCCGTATAGTTGATTCTGGCAGATATTTCCAAATATCTCGAGTCCAGATCGTTTAAGTTACTGACTTGGAACCGACAATACCTTGTTTTAGATAAACGAAAAAGTGAACGAAGATGTCTGATAGTTTAATGACCAACTATACGGCTAGAATTTCATCTCTGGTCATATAGTTGCGATCGTATAGATACAGACATCAAAAGTTCCTGAGAGTTCAACCACCAACTATATGGCCAGAATTATTTCATCCGGTCGTATAGTTGCGCCCGTATAGTTCCAGACATCGAAAACAATTTCATAAAGAAGATAAAGAGAGTTTAACGACCAACTATATGGCGGGAGCTTCCTCTTTGGTCGTATAGTTCTGTCCGTATAGTTGGTAAAACCCTCAAAAAATTCATAAAAACACAAGGAGTTCAAAGGCAGAATTTTTAGGAGTAAAATCTGTGAAAATAAATCACTTATTGGAGTACGAACACTTACCTTGAACTTACCGTTTACTTATTCGGGGATGACAAGGTCCTCCAACAAACAAAGACTTCTTCTCTTTTGGAGGGATTGACCTTAGTTCATTGAATAATTCTTGTAAGCGAAAATCACAAGGACTAAAGTCTCTCTCAATAAGGTTGGTGTCTTGCTGGGAAAATATGGACACTGCATCCAACATCTTTATTCCTTGCCTCTGCCTGATTTGTAATTCAAATTCTTGAAGTAAAAGAATCCAACGGATCAGTCTTGGCTTATGGTTCTTCCTTTCAAGGAGTTCATTTAAACCATCACGATCCGTATGAACTCCTACTTTTGCATCAACTATATAAGAACAAAATTTATCGCAAGAGAAAATACAGCAAAAATTTCCCTCTCTTCCTTAGGATAATTATTTTGAGCATTATTGAGAGTTCTACTAGCATGATGTATAATATTAAATATATGACCTATGTGTTGTCTTAGAGTTACTCCTACAGCATCATCACTTGCTTCACATATTAAGTCAAAAGTCATATCCCAGACAGGTGGTTTAATGATAGGAGCATGGGATAAAGCATTTTTCAGTTTATCAAAGTCTATAAGACATTTCTCATTAAAATGAAATCTTACTCCCTTTTGCAGGAGATTAGTCAAAGGTTTAGATATTCCAGAGAAATTTCTAATGAACCTTCTATAAAAACCCACATGACCAAGGAAACTTCTTATACCTTTTATATCCCTAGGTTGTGGAATTCTCTCTATGGCCTCAACCTTAGCTCTATCCACTTCAATTCCCTTACCCGATACCTTATGTCCAAGGACTATACCTTCTTTGACCATAAAATGGCACTTCTTCTAGTTTAGAACGAGATTTGTTTCTTCACAACACTGCAAAACTCGTTTGAGATTATCCAAGCAACTAGTAAACGAAGTTCCATAGACAGAAAAGTCATCCATAAATACTTCCATTATCAGTTCTATGAAATCCACAAAAATAGTAGTTGATGACTGCAAGTGCACATATCGTTTGTAGCTAGTTTCGAAGTATAGATATCGATCCCACAGGGAGCACAAAGGTAAGTGTTTATGGTGAAGTCTCTATCACACCCAAAGTTATCACAGGTCTTCGAGTGAATTGGCTGCAAGTGTGGAAATGAGAATGGAATTTGGATTAAACTGGTTGTATTGAATAAAACTAAAATATAAAATAAAACGCATAAAAGTAAAGAACGATTCGGTTGTTTATTGTTTTCTACAGATGGCAAAAGAAGGGGCGGGGAGATACAGTTCATGGTGATAGTGACTATGCCAGGTGAATGAGTGATAAATGTAATAATTGTAATCTTATGAGTATATGTATAGGTGAGCAACCCAAAATTAGCCAGAACTCCTCTTGGTATATTTCATCCCAACTTCAATAATCCTAGTATGTTACCAAAACAATGGTCAGACACTGGACGATTAAGACCCCTCAGGTTGCTTAGCGATTAAGCTCCTTGGATCGAACTAATTCAATAAGCACGGTGGTCCCTCGTTATCGTCGAGTCTACTAGTTTTCCATTGATATCACCATGTCACTCGGGGGTCACCGGTCTGCTAGTGAACAAGATCCTATCTATGTAGAACAAAGCATCATGTTGTCTGGGCCCTTAATTGGGCAACAAGCATTAATATAGTAATTAGAATAAATCACAAACTAATGGAAAATTATATAGAGGCACATCACATCTCACCAATCCCTTACATCTCCCACGCCTAAGGAACTTACTCACACATGATAGAAGAAAGCATCATGAATATAATTAAATAAAGGGAGGTCTTCTCGATATTACCGTGGAGATCCACAATAAGAATAGAAAAGCAATCCAACACAAAGCAAGATGGGAAGAAACAATCTCAAACCCTAGTCTTGCAAGGTGAAGATCTCTCTCTCTCTCTCTCTCTCTCTCTCTCTCTTTCTCAAGTACAAGTAATGGCTATGGGGGTGTATTGGATAGGAGGTCGAAGATCGTGGAGTGAGATGAAGAACGTCTTCCCCTTCTTCTCCAGATCTCTTCTTTCTCCCTTCTGGATGGTATGGCGGCTGCTGTGTTGTGTTTTCATCCTCGGTCCCTTCACGGAAGATGTCCCTTTTGACAAGACAGAGGCGGCAGCAGCTATACGACGGGAACTATACGGCCTGAAAAATTGTTCCCACCGTATAGTTGCTCGTTAAAGCCTCTATACGCTTCCCTCGATTGCTTCCAAAGAGAGACTTTCTTGTTTTTGCCTGAATATTGTGTTTCTCTAGTTAAAACCTTATGTTGACGTTCAGAACCTGAAACACACATTAAAAACCAAGTTTTCTTTGCTACTGAAGTATTAGCATTAGGTAAAGCTAGAAAACAATCAAATCCGAGAGGAAACCATCAAAATTGTGTCAAATCTCACAGCTATCAACTCCACCAAGCATAGATGTTGACCGCCCTCGAGTGACAAGGAAATAAAGAAGAATAGCGGAGATTTAAGACTGAAATAAAAGAACTTACAAGTTTGAATTGGTGTCAAATTCTTTTCTTCACAATCCATGCAATCTTAAACATGATCATACAAGTATTCACAAGATTGCACTGAGTCCACTTCCTAACCACGTATATCTTGTTAGCAAATAAATCATATGCCCAAGCAAGTGTCAAAAGTTTAGCTAGGAAAGTGAGATAGATTCTTTTGGTATCTCTCTTTGTTGAGAGATGAAAACATTTTGCTCTTGTTTCTTTAATCAATTAAGAGTTCTCAAGTTGGCACCAAAATATTCAATTTAAAACAACTCATCTATTCCCATGTTAGAATTTCAAGACTCACAAAGCACCTTTTTCCTTCCTTTGCCTTTCAAAAACTTCAGCTCTTTCATAGAGAAATCATGCCACTATTTTTAACATGTTAATTGGGACTCTGTTGTGCACTCGTGACCATGCCAATAAATAATTATTGAGCAATAATGGGTCATAGGAGTACTACACTTGGAACGTGAAACCACGAGGATACTAAAATTTTACCTGTCACAACATTGCTGCTACAGTTTGCTTAACTCAATAGCCAAAATCAAGTGGTTTCCCACATTTAGATCATTCGTTGGCTGGCGGAGTTAATAGTTCCCCATGGAGGACGATAGTGTTGTAATGACACGCATAAAGAAATATCTTATGGTATTATTAGAAAAAAGCAGTGGCATCTATTTTATCAAACAATTTCATTCAAGTGTACTATCGAGTCTATTTATATTAAGCTCAAACGGGATGGAGTAGTTCTAAAATCAAATTCTTTGGGCTAAACATGGACATAAGTCATCTTTTGGATGCCTTTTCTTGTTTTAAAAATGTAGGAAATATTATAACCAAGTTCATTGCTCATTGTTTCAAAGCTAAGAAGGAGACACTAGCAAAGGAATAGAATTTATAGGACAACAAGCTAAGTGGGGAGTGACTCTAGTGCAAGCGAGTAAATAATTGTAGGACAAATTTAAGGTTGCAGAAAAGGTGATGAAAGGAATGTGATACCTCCTCTTGCTTGCTTCATTCTCGTATTTGAGTTGAACCCCCTCTATATTTCCATATTGTCGAGTCACCTGAAATTGAGCAATCCCCGAGAGAAATTAAACTATTTTTTTGTATTTTTGTTTTAGGAATGCAAAATGAAATTAAACATGCAATTTTGAAGAAATAAAATAAATCAAAAGAAGAAATAAAAATATGAATGCAAGGTTTGGAGGTTTTCAAACCTTCCCCAAGCTTAGGCTATTTCTAGGCTCAGTTGTTGTCGTCATTCAGCGGCTGGTGAGGATACTGCTGGTAGTAGTCGGGGAAGTGGGTCATGAAGTGACTAAAGTTGTGAGTTAAGTCACTCACATCTTCATTCACTCCTTAAAGAGTGTGGTCGATCTCCCCAACGCGCTAGTTGAGCTGCTGGAATTCTTGATAGGGGACATAGTTTTACCCCTACTGCAGCTGGTTGGGCCACAGGTCCCAGGCTCCCCCTTGTTGCTGCTATCCCTCCCAAGCAGGGTTGTATCCTTGATCATCCTCATGCTCCTGCTCATCCTCATCTTGCTTCTCTCCTTATTCATCTTCCTCTTGGTCAAGCTAGAGTTCAACCATAATCTCCATCACTTGGTCCTTAGTGAGGATCCAAGTGTCCTTCTCCATAATTGAGAAGGCTTGGGGACAGGGCAATGTAACCTGCTCACCCTGGGCATCACCAAGATAACCAAATTGATATGCTCAGAGCCTCCGGTTAGCTTGGTAAACACCAGGGAAGACACAAGCAGTCAAATACTTGACGTCCATAAGTTTGGAGCCGTCAACAGATTGCATAATAGGTAATGTAATATTTAATGCATGGGCAAGGTGGGTTACCAATCCACCAATGCGAGTATGACCTTTTGTCTTGTTGCTTTGGTGGCGAAAGTGTTGGATGAGTAGAGCTGCAGGATTGGGGCTTTGCGGTGCAGTGGGAAAGAGAGCCTTGGTGATCATTGCCATGTCCGCATTGGCCATGGAATCGGTATCACATCTTCCCAATAGTGTGTTGGCGAGGAACAAGGCGTAGTAGCAAATTGTTGGGTTCTGAATGGTGGACATCTACTTCTGGCAGAATTTGGTGTCACCATTAACGGAAATAGCCTCCCAAGTTTCTCCACTTGTAACGCTATAGAGGTTACTAACAGTTGACTCCCCAAAGTGAGGGAAGCCGAAAGCATCGCGAAATTGTTCAAAAATTATTTCATAAGGCTGTTGGTTCATGGTGAAGCTTACCTTTCACACATTACCTTTCTCCCTGTGGTCGTCATAGAAGGAGGCAAGGAACTCATATGTAAGCTCAGCGTAGGAGTCATGGCTTGCGTAGCCAAGCCATGTTAGCCTGGCCTTGTTGCACATGAGGTCGAAGTCCGCCTTCAACCCCGCCACGGTGAGAAATCTATGGTTGGTCCAACGTGTGGGCAGCACCCTCCTCGATGAAACTATGGCCAACTTGGGGTTGCGCTTGCCTTGGGACCCCGAGCTCTCGCCATGTTGGCGGTTGCTCTTGCAAAAAAATGTTACCGATTTTGTTCATCTTGATGCACTGAAAAATTTCACAATAAAACCTTAGGCATATAGTTTCTACATGATATACGGACGATTCTATATGGAAAAATTCAATCCTAATGTGAGAAATCAATAGGTAAAGCTAAAAAAGCTTGAGTTCATCCACTAGATCAATTTGATAGTTTCAACCATGGAAATCTGAAAATAAAGCATGGACATAGAGAGAAACATACTGATCCATTGATTTCCCCACTCAAATGAACGAAATCCACGAAGAATCAAGAGTTATAGGGTGGTTTTGTGAGGTTTGGAGAGAGAATATGAGATAAATAATGAGGGAGGAGAAGAAACCTAGCCGCCCCGGCCTGATTTTGTGGTCGCGCCGAACTATACGGCCGGAACTATACGGGCGGGATATGTTGTTCCGCCTGTATAGTTGCGGTGATGCCGCCAACTAGGGTTTCTTTATGAAGAATCCAGTGATGACCCACAAGTATAGGGGGTGTATCGCTGTATTTTCGATAAGTAAGAGTGTCGAACCCAACGAGGAGCAGAAGGTGCTGGCTAGTGGTATGGATCAGGAATTCTCTGCAAAAACTTAGCAAACGGATTTTTAGGGGTTTTTTATAAGGTAAGTAAATAAAGTGCGAGTAAATAAAAGACAATAAGAATAAATGCAACAAGTGGCCCAATCCTTTATTCAGCAAAGGACAAGCCGGTTGTATTACTTAAGATGACCAAACGTTCTCGAGGACACACGGGATGACTGTCAAGTGCTTTCGCTTCATATAGTTGATTAATCTTCTTTAGTTTGCTAAGTGTTGTGTGGCTAAACCTGTGCGAATGTACCGACCTTCCTAGGACTAATACATACTTGTTATTATACCCCTTGCAAACATCCGTTAGTACAAGAAAGTAATTAAGGTAGAAACCTAACCACAACTTTACACTCTAAGACCCTTACGTCCCTTGTGCAATGGTTTCCTAACGGGGGTTCAGGTTTCTGTCACTCCGGCAACCCCTACAATTAGTAGCCAAATACACAATGCATTCTCCAAGGCCCATATAGGTGAAGTGTCATGTAGTCAACGTTCACATGACACCACTAGAAGAAGTACACCACAACTTAAGTATCAAACCATTGAACTTTCTCAACACAACTCCACTACTAACAACATGACTTCTCCCATGTCCTCAAGAACAAAACGAACTACTCACAAGACATCATATGGATCATGATCAGAGATGAAATAATGATGTGTAACAATCTGAACATAAACAACAATTCAACGGTTCACTCAATAGCATCAACTACAAGGAGTAATCAACACCGGGAAAGTTTCCCCTAAGAACTATGCAAGATTCAACCCAATTGTTACAGCAATATGGAGATGGTGGTGAGGGTGATGATGGTTATGATGGCGATGATGATGATGATGATCCCGATGAAGTCCAGCTTGATGGTGGTCTTGATGGCGATGATCTCCCCTCTCCGGGAAGGAAGTCCCCCGGCAGAATTCTGTCTGCCGGAGAGATCTTTCTCTCTCGGTGTTTTCCGCCCTGCAGAGGCGCCGGATCTTTCTGTGGTTGCTCCCCGAGTATTAGGGTTTCGGGAGGATAATGTACGCCCGAGGGGAGTGCCAGGGGTGGACCAGGGCGGCCACACCACCTGGTGGCGCGGCCTAGGCTAGCCCGCGCCAGGGGGTGGTGTGGGCCCCCTCTGGCCCATCTCTGCCTCCTCTTCTGGCTTCCTTCATCTTCTGGAAAAATAGGATTTTCCGTATATTTTCCCAGATTTTTGATCTTTGCGAATTTTGTCTCCAAACAACACCTTTTCCATCAGAATCCTGACTGTAGCGGTCCATGCTCCAAAAGTCATCAACCATGCAAAAATAGATGAAATAACATAGGTATCATCTCTTAATATGAAATATATCAATGAATAACAATGAATTATGATATAGAATAGTGATGCAAAATGGACGTATCAACTCCCCCCGAGCGAAACTGAGCTCAATAAACATGGCCTCAGGTTTATGGAGTGAAGAGTCGATAAAAGAATACGTACAAGAAGCATCACACTCATCAATACATAGATCATAAAAGCAGACAACTCACCATTATATAACTTAACTTGCAATAGGTAAAGGAAACACACTAAAGATACATAAAGTAAATCATGATTGGTAATGGCAAACTTAGCTCTTGGTCGAAGAATAGTTGACAATTTGCAGTAGTTCACGAATAACTGATTTTCAATGATAGCTTGCAAAGTAGTAAACACCAAGATATGAGCAATGTGCAAAACAAGGAACATAAGAAACATGATTGAATAAATCATCATATGAATGAATGAAACACAACAACTCAAAATACTTGCTGAGATAGAAGGAATAGGTTTACTGACTCAACTAAAAAGCAAAAGAAAGGCCCTTCGTAGAGGGAAACAGGGATTTCAAGTTTCATAAAGAGCTCCCAAAAATTATGATAGTTATTAGCTTTCAGCTCTCATTGCCCCTATCATAGGCATCTTTAGGTGATTAAGGTTAAAGTGACACAACTAAGAGGATATGCTTGACAAGTTATAAATTGAAGTCCCATGTCCCTTACTTACGAAGACCGAACCTCATGCTACCCAACTTCAGTCACGAGTAAGCTCTTGTCATTGTAAATACATGTGTATCATTGAGAACCGCCAACAGGGTACCCCTTACACAAGATACATGAGCTATCCCATAATCAAAATGACTAGGAAAGCATACAATGAGCATCTCAGTGATCTTTTTATTTGATATTTGCATAGGTTTTTATTGAGGATGCTTCATAGAATGCTCACTGTAGTTATGCTGCAAGTTTCCACCATGATTAGGCATGGCTTAGGCTAGCGGCCCAGGCGTTTCTCTAACACAAATATAAACTCCATGATCTTACAAGTTCCACTTTTATTTCACACCGCCGGGATCCATACGCAAAAGAACATGATATCAACTAGGTACAAAGTACCAATGCAGTGTTGAAAGCGTTCCCCATGATACATGGTTCTGCTAACTTCAACTCATAAAGCGCAAGCATATACGCAACAAAGAAGGGTGCAATGGTTCAGGTTATTAAATGCAAGAAAAGTAAAGTGTGCCATCAAGTTCGTGAGAGCTTTAATCACTAATTTTCACATAACAAGTTTAATTTGGAAGGTAGATAAAAACAGGAATTTACTTGGAATAGCAATAATGCTAATAGGCATGTATGGTGGACACAAAGGGCAAAGGTTTTGGTTTAAGTAATGGATGCACGAGAAGAATTCCCTCTCAGTACATGTCTTTGGCTAGCAAGGCTGGGTAGCAAGTATAAGAGTTGAAGGAAACAAACAAACATACAAGTAATAAGGACAAACATGCAATCTTCCTCGGAAGCACAAAAGATCTTAACTAGAGAATACTAAACTTATGAGCAAATCAAGAAAGAAAGATGATGAAATTATTTTTTCTTTAGAGTACTTTTATCTTTTCATTCGACTCTCAAAATAGTGTTGCTACTGACCGAGCCGGGTTTGCCAAAACCAACTAGATTAACTCGATGATCCCAAAGTGATACCAATACTAACAACAAGATCAATCATATAACCACGAATTGAAAACTAATATAAGGTATGCAAAAGAGTAAATGATATAAATTCTCATTAATATTCCAT
The DNA here is from genome assembly GCA_910589775.1 of Avena eriantha. Taxonomy (NCBI): domain Eukaryota; kingdom Viridiplantae; phylum Streptophyta; class Magnoliopsida; order Poales; family Poaceae; genus Avena; species Avena eriantha. The sequence continues at coordinate 271,725,341 of OU342740.1, read as the reverse complement.
AACGGCAACTCACACCAAGGGATACATATCTAACAGAGAGGGGACACTTCCATAATGCAAACCATCCTACATGATAACTTCTCTATTCATGATATGACTCTACTAAAAAGGTAAAAAGATAGAAGATAGTGATGTGATACCGCGGCACTCCCCCAAGCTTGGAACAAACCAAGGGGATGCCAAACCTGATGACGAATTACTCCTTCGGTGGTGGTGGTATCCTGTCAATGAGCTTTTTGATCAGTTTCCCCAAGTCCTCAACCTCGAAGGTGAGAGTATGAATCAACTCCGAGTTGTGCTCGATGCGGTGCATGATCATGTCAGGTTGTGAATCCCAGATCTTGCGATTCTTTCCCCACTCTCCTTCCTTGCAGTCTTATTTTCCTACATGGTTATGGATAAAGGTATGGAAGGGACTCTTGGTGCTTGGAGAAGGCGTCCGTGGTGCCAAACAGTGACACGGAGGCTTCCCTCCAGTTGACATCCGTGCAGTCCTTCTGATCCTGGCAGGGTTCGCCACCACTCCAATGCTTGTAATGGTAGTGCCGGTGTGCTTTGCCTCCTCTTCATCTTCACTCTTGATCTCCTTCTCCTGCCTGGGGTCTTGGAGATCTTCCTCCATAGGATCCTTTCCTTTATCCTTGGCAGACACCATCATGCTTCTAAACTTTCAAGAATAGTTCCTGGCAGAAATAGATCGAAACAAAAACACGACGAGAACATGATATATGATCCTCGGGGGATCCGGGGGATTATATATTATGAAGTTTCAAAACAAAAGGAAGGTACTGGGAGAAAACGGGTCGGAGACGGAGTCTGGAGTGGCCACACCACCTGGTGGAGCGGCCAGGGGTGGGCCCGCGCCACAGGGTGGTGTGAGCCACCCTGGCTCTATTTCCTTCCCTCTTTCGCTTCGTATATTTCCTTATTGACTAAAAACTGCAAAAATATAATTTGACAGATCTTTCGCAGAACTTTTCTTACTAGAACTGTTACCTATTCAAAAACGGAGTCTATAGGTATCTGAATTTGGTATCTAGTAGATTCATCCAGAGTCACCACTTGAATAACATCAATATCTTCATCTTCATACACTTATTTCTTGAGTCATGAAACCTTTCACTTCCTTACTATACCATTATCTCCACTACCTGGAAATTTCTTTCACACAAAACTTCACATAGTTCTTATTAGCAACATTAGTATAAGTGAAGTGATAAAACCTTTTGAGTCCACTTTCAACTCAAAACCATCAAAACATAAGCTACTGTAGCAACTCCTTCTGAAAACCCAAAAATAATTCAAAAAAGAAATCGAATAAAGAAGCAAATGCAAGAGTGGCAAAATCTGTCAAAACAGACCAGCAGGTAAAGATCATTTTTTTCGAAAATCTTCTGTTGATCAAATAAAAAAGTGCAAAACTAACTAAAGTTAAATAACAACCTGGGGCAGAAGCACAAAAAATTACAGATCAATCCGACAGACAGAGATCTCTCACGAATTTTTACGGTGAAGCACAAAAATCTGTTTCAGGACAGCAACTTCCCCAAATCTTACTTCTCTCTCATTAGAGGTTGATCTTGACACAAAAACCAAACAAAAAGGATAAGGAGAGGTTATTACCGAAGTAATAACTTAGAAGACTCAAAGAAACAAAAACAAACTGAAAGCAAAAATAAAATGGGTTGTCTCCCAAAAAGCTCTTTCTTTATAGCCATTAAGATGGGCATGATAATTTTGAAGATGCTCACATAGGAATATGAATTGAAGTGAAAGAGAGCATTAAGAAGCAAAAATACACATGTTTAAGTCTAACCCACTTCCTATGCAAGGGAATCTTGTAAACAAACAAGTTGTTGAAACCAGAGGCTACTAGCATAGGAAGGCAAAATAAGTGCAACATAAAAACTTTTAGCATAAAACGAGGAAACTTGATATTATTGAGATACATAAGAACACTTTTCCCTCTCTCATAGTAACTTTCAGTATCATGCAGAAACTTAACAATATAACTATCACCAGGACCATCGTAACAATGATCACTTATCCTAACAGAAAACATAGGAATACTAGTTCTTATAACACTACTTTGCGAGATAATATTAGAGGTATCCTTACAAAGGATAGCGTGTCCCTCTTCTTCATAATTAGTGACAAAGTCTTTCAAATTTGCTATTATAGGTTCATCATCCATTTGTTTATCAGGTTCAACAGCTTTACTTGTACTTTCATTAACCATACTAGCTACCATAGAATGCTCCTTTATCTTAACTAGGAAAGGCATTTTCTCAATGTAAGGTTCAGGTAAAGCATGATTAGTAGTATAAACTTCAGTATTTCTTGCAGGAACACTCTTAGCAACATCTTTATAAGGTTCACGATACTTATCCCACTTCTTTTTAGGCACTTAAATATAAGAAGCAAAATCCTTAAAATAAGAAGCAATAGCTTGAGAGTCTAGACCATAAGCATTTTTAATATTTTGAAAGGCATCAGTTCCCATAAAAGATTCAATGCATTCATAATCATAATTTATACCTGACTTTCTACCTTTGTCATTCTCCCAAGCTTCAACATTGTCTTGAATACGGTCCAGAAGATCCCATTTAGCTTCTTCTTCCATGCGAGTGAATGATCCAGCACAAGAAGCATCCAATAAATCCTTATCATTAAGAGAAAGCCTTGCATAAAAGTTATTGATAATAATATTGTTGGGGAGCTCATGAATGGGACATTTGAGCATTAATAACTTCAATCTCCCCCAAGCTTGAGCTGTACTCTCTCCATCAAGAGGCCAAAAGTTGTATATTTGATTCCGATCTTTATGAATCTCACTAGGAGGATAAAACTTTGAATAAAAGAGAGGCACTATTTCCTCCCATTCAAGAGCTTGACCATTCTTCAACAGCTTATACCATTCCTCAGCTCTTCCTTTCGCTGATAATGAGAATAACTTCTTCTTAACTTGATCTGTGGTAATACCTGCACACTTGAACAACCCGCATAATTCGTGTACAAAGAGCAAATGATCATCGGGATGGACAGTTCCATCCCCAACATAGTAGTTATCCATAACACGATCAATAATTCTTGTAGGTATTTTTAAAGCATCATTCTTAGCAGGTGGTGGTTCATCTACATCTACTACGTTAGCAGTGGTAGTAGCATTACCAAATAAGAAACTCAGCGAATTATCCATATTAAAAATAAAGCAACTAACAGAAGTAAACAATACTCATAGTAGAAGTTTCCTTTATCAGTTCCACTCTCCAATAGCGCTTCACTCCACGGCAACAGCGCCAGAAAATAGTCTTGATGACCCACAAGTATAGGGGGTGTATCACAGTATTTTCAATAAGAGTGTCGAACCCAACGAGGAGCAGAAAGTGCTGGCTAGTGGTATGGATCAGGAATTCTCTGCAAATACTTAGCAAACGGATTTTTAGCGGTTTTTGATAAGGCAAGTAAATAAAGTGAGAGTAAATAAAAGACAATAAGAATAAATGCAGCAAGTGGCCCAATCCTTTATTCAGCAAAGGACAAGCCGGTTGTATTACTTAAGATGACCAAACATTCTCGAGGACACACGGGAAGACTGTCAAGTGCTTTCGCTTCATATAGTTGATTAATCTTCTTTAGTTTGCTAAGTGTTGTGTGGGTGAACCTGTGCTAATGTACCGACCTTCCTAGTACTAATACATACTTGTGATTATACCCCATTCAAACATCTGTAAGTACAAGAAAGTAATTAAGGTAGAAATCTAACCACGACTTTAAACTCTAAGACCCTTACATCCCTTGTGCAATGGTTTCCTAACGGGGGTTCAGGTTTCTGTCACTCCGGCAACCCCTACGAGTAGACAAATACACAATGCATTCCCCTAGGCCCATATAGGTGGAAGTGTCATGTAGTCGACGTTCACATGCCACCACTAGAAGAAGTACACCACAACTTAAATACAAACCAGTGAATCTTTCTCAACACAACTCCACTACTAACAACATGACTTCTCCCATGTTCTCAAGAACAAAACGAACTACTCACAAGACATCATATGGATCATGATAAGAGATGAAATAATGATGTATAACAATCTGAACATAAAAAATAATTCAATGGTTCACTCAATAGCATCAACTACAAGGAGTAATCAATACCGGGAAAGTTTCCCCTAAGAACTATGCAAGATTCAACCCAATTGTTACAGCAATATGGAGATGGTGGTGAGGGTGCTGATGGTGATGATGATCCCGATGAAGTCTAGCTTGATGGTGGTGTTGATGGTGACGATCTCCCCTCTCCGGGAAGGAATTCCCCCGGCAGAATTCTGTCTGCCGGAGAGATCTTTCTCTCTCGGTGTTTTCCACCCCGTAGAGGCGGCTGAATCTTTCTGTGGTCGCTCCCCGAGTCTTAGGGTTTTCGAAGGATAATATACGCCAGAGGGGAGAGCCAGGGGTGGACCAGGGCGACCACACCACCTGGTGGCACTACCTAGGCTGGCCCGCGCCAGGGGGTGGTGTGGGCCCCCTGTGGCCCATCTCTGCCTCCTCTTCTGGCTTCCTTCGTCTTCTAGAAAAATAGGATTTTCCGTATATTTTCCTGGATTTTCTGATCTTAACGAATTTTTCCTCCAAACAACACCTTTTCCATCAGAATCATGACTACAGCGGTCCATGCTCCAAAAGTCATCAACCATGCAAAAATAGATGAAATAACATAAGTATCATCTCTTAATATGAAATATATCAATGAATAACAGTGAATTATGATATAGAATAGTGATGCAAAATGGACTTATCATACAGCTATACAAACGCAACATTACGGTCGGATCATAATGATCCCGCCGTATAGTTGGTCGTTAAACCGTTTGTATCCTCGAGATGATATCTCAAAAACAGGCATCGATATCTATACGACCGGAACTATACGGCCGGAATTTTTATTTCCGCCATATAGTTGGTTGTTAAACAGTCAGTACCTTTGAGAAGAAATTGTACGAAGGCATCGATATCTATACGACCGGAACTATACGACTGGAATTTATATTCCCGCCATATAGTTAGTTGTTAAATTATCTATTCCTTCGAAAGAAAATTTGTTGATGCAAACATATTTATACGGCCAAACTATACGGCCGGAATTTTTATTCCCGTCGTATAGTTTGTCGTTAAACCATCAGTGGTCATCAAAAAATTTCTATTTCTTCAAGAATACCTTCTTATCCCGAAACATAAGAAAATACCTTATTTTTGACAGAAAAATGACAGTAGAAACTGTCGACCATCATCAGCATGTAAAGAGTAGAATTTTAACCTTTGAAGATAAAACTCAAACTTTTATTTTTATACTTATTCTACATTCGTTCAATCGATATTTCTACTACTTTTGATAGCTACATCTTCACAGGCGCGCTTCCGCAAGAATGTCTGTGAAAAATTTGTTGGAATGCGATGAACTTTTTATTCTTTAGTTTATTTTATTGATGTGATGGGTTGACTCCCATTAAGCATTTTATTAAGAATGACTGAATAACTCAACCCCTTCTCTGTTCTCGAATTCTTACCTTGGGTTGCCCCTTATCAAAGGAACTTACCACATGAACTTGTTTTGCCGGTGGAATATATCTTTCTCCTTCTTCTAGCTTCTTTGGAAAATACCAGATGATTTCAGCATCATAAACATTGAAGATTATTTATCCCTTGACACAATCAATTGATGCTCCTGTAGTACTAAGGAAAGGTCTTCCAAGTATTATAGATATTTTTTCATCTTCTGGCATCTCAAGAATAATAAAATCAGTGGGAATAACATGCTCATCTATTCTAAGTAGAACATCCTCAATCATACCAATGGGTTGTTTAGTGGACTTATTAGCCATCGGTAAAGTGATAGTAGTAGGGGAATACTCCCCTAATCCTAACCTTTTATAGAGGGAGTATGGCATTACACTAACTCCAGCACCTAAATCACACAAGGCATTGTGAATATTAGTCTTGCTTATTGAGCATGAAATAGTTGGTATTCCGGGATCTCCTGATTTAGACAATAGCTTCCTATTAGCAGGATAACTAGTCACCATGGCAATAGTTTCAGTTATTTCTTTATTTCTACTAAGAATATCACGAAGGAATTTAGAATAGGTAGGAACTTTAATTGCATCCGCAAACGGAATTTCTAGTGAAGGTCACTAAGTGCTTTTGTAAAAGAATCATAGATTACCTGATCTGGTGCTTTCTTTTTCCATCTGGGTAAGGACGCATTTTCTCAACTTTCTTATTCTTGTCTTTTACCTTTTGTGGGGGGTTAGGCTCTTTTGTTGCTTTCTTTTGTTGTTGCTTATCGCTTTTATTATTTTCTACTACAACAACTTCATCTTCATTGCTTTTTTCTTTTTCTTCTCTTGGATCAACTATCTTTGCATTAGAGTCATAACCATCATCCTGTGCATCATCTTGGCTGTCCTTGGTTTGTTCTTGTGTTTCTTGAGAAGTTTCATCTTGAGGATCCACCAGTGTATCATCTTCTTGGCTTGCTTCGAGCAAGGCTTTTTCCTTTTCCTCTTTTTCAGCTTTATATTCTGGTGGTCGTAATGGCCCTGTAACGACTACACCTCTTCTTGTAACAACATTAGTTGAAACAGGAATATCTATACCATCTGGAAGAAAGATTTGATAACCAGATGCTATTTGTTCACACTGGGTTTCAATCATACTAAGATACTTGTGAAATAATTTTATTTCTTGGCCGATCTCATCATAATTTTCTGTGAGTTTTGTGAAAATCTTTTTATGTTTTTGAAAGTGCTTAAGCAGGTTATTATGAGATTTTGCTAGATGATTTTATAATTCTTGAAAAACTTTCCTACTTTCATCTTCTTCAGTTAAATCTTGTAACAAGTCTACTTTGCTTTCCTTAACAAGTTTAGAAGGTATACCTTTTTCTTTCATTGTTTTCGTACTTCAGGCATAAGATCAGGAGTTATCCGAAGTATCCATTTTTCCAGCTTAGTGCCGGAATCAGGATTATATAAAGAATCATTCTTAGCCCTAGTAGACATCAATTCTAAACATTCCTTAATAGTTAAAGTATTTATCAATCCTCCCGCTGAGAAGTCAAGCAACTCTCTAGATTGAGTACTACGACCGTGGTAAAATAAATGGCAAATAGTTGATTCAGAATAGCCATGATTAGGAATACTATTAATCATTCCAAAGAATCTATCTAGGTTTGTGGGTAGTTTTCTCCCACATTTTGACTAAAGTTGCCTATATTCTTTCTTAGTTCAGTTAGCTTTTAAAAAGGATTAAACCTGTATGTGAATTTGACAATGTAGTTTTCCCAACAGTTAATGTAATGGCGAGGGAGAGAATATAACCAGTCTATAGCCTTACCTTTAAGAGACCAACAAAATAATTTTAGACAAGAGAATTCTCTAACTCCAGGATTAGGGAATTCTATTGGTTGCTTAAAAATTTAGAACTTGGAGCACTGTATTCTCTGAGAGTTTTCTCAGGTTTCCTGGGAGTTGTCCTGTAAATAGACATGATTTCCACTATATCACTCAAGTTTTCAACTTCAACTTTATTCGATCTTAAAAGTTTTTCAATAATTTCATCATATCTCTGAGCAGGCAAGCGATCAATATAATCTGGTAAATAGGTCCTACCAGAGCGTGTAGACCCTTTGTCTCATAGGGAGAACATTTTGTAGTAGTAACACCTGAAATGTCAAGAGACAAACACTTAGCGCTTAGCTTCCCGACAACAGCGCCAGAAAATAGCTTGATGACTGCAAGTGCACATATCATTTGTAGCTAGTTTCGAAGTATAGATATCGATCCCACATGGAGCCCAAAGGTAAGTGTTTATGGTGAAGTCTCTGTCACACCCAAAGTTGTCACAGGTCTTCGAGTGAATTAACTACAAGTGTAAAAATGAGATTGGAATTTGGATGAAACTGGATGTATTGAATAAAACTAACATATAAACTTTAGAAATAAAAAGCATAAAAATAAAGAACGATTCGGTTGTTTGTTGTTTTCTACAGATGGCGGAAGAAGGCACGAGGAGATACAGTTCATGGTGATAGTGGCTGTGCTAGGTGAATGAGTGATAAATGAAACAATTGTAATCTTATAAGTATATGTGTAGGCGAGCAACCATAATTATCCAGAACTCCTCTTGGTAGATTTCAACCCAACTTCAATAATCCTACTAGTCTGTTACCAAAACCATGGTCAGACACTAGACGATTAAGACCCTTCAAGTCGCTTAGCGATTAAGCTCCTTGGATCGGACTAATGCAATAATCACGGTTGTTCCTCGTTATCCTCGAGTCTACTAGTTTTACATTGATATCCCCGTGTCACTCGGGGCTCATCAGTCTGCTAGCGAACAAGATCGTATCTATGTAGAACGAAGCATCATGTTGTCTGGGCCCTTAACTAGACAATAAGAATTAGGCATCCCACAGATAGTCAAGCACAGATAATATAATAATTAGAATAAATCACAAACTAATGGAGAAATAAATAAAGGCACATTACACCTCCCATGCCCAAGGAACTTACTCACACATGAGAGAACAAAGCATCATCAATATAATTAAATAAAGGGAGTTCTTCTTGGTATTACTGTGGAGATCCACAATAAGAGTAGAAAAGTAATCCAACACAATTCAAGATGGGAAGAAACAATCTCAAACCCTAGTCTTGAAAGGTGAAGATCTCTCTCTCTCTCTCTCAAGTACAATTAATGGCTATGGGGGTGTATTGGCTAGGAGGTCGAAAATCATGGAGTGAGATGAAGAACGCCTTCCCCTTCTTCTCTGAATCTCCTCTTTCTCCCTTTGGATGGGATGGCGGCTGATGTGTTGTGTTTTCATCCTCGGTCCCTTCACAGAAGTTGTCCCTTTTGACAAGACATAGTCGGCGACAGCTATACGGTGGGAACTATATGGCTGAAAAAATCCCCGTCGTATAGTTACTCGTTGAAGCCTCTATACACTTCCCTCGATTGCTTCCAAAGAGAGACTTGCTTGTTTTCGCCTGAATATTGTGTTTCTCTAGTTAAAACCTTATGTTGATATTCAAAACTGGAAACACACATTAAAAACCAAGTTTCCTTTGCTACCTAAGTATTAGCGTTAGGTAAAGCTAGAAAACGATCAAATCCGGGAGAAAACCATCAATAAAAACCATCAAAATTGTGTCGAATCTCGCAGCTATCAGCAGTCATGCATCTTTGAAAAGTAGCTAGAGCATTACATAAACCAAAAGGCATACGTCGGTAAGCATGTAAACCATAAGGACTAATGAAAGTTGTTTTAAGTTAGTCATCAGGATGAAGAACTATTTGAGAAAAACCAGAGTATCCGTCCAAGTAGCAAAAATGAGTGTGGTTTGCTAACCTTTCTAAAGTTTGATCTATGAATAGTAAAGGATAATGATCTTTCCTAGTTTCTTTATTCAATTTCCTGAAATCTATGCACATCCTATGTCCAACAATAGTTCTAGTAGGTATCAATTCTTTGTTTTCATTAGGAACAATAGTAAAACCGTCCTTCTTAGGGACACAATGAACCAGACTTACCCATTCACTTTCTTTTATAGGATAGATTATACCTGTGTCCAATACGCGTACAATTTCCTTTCTTACCACTTCCTTCATTTCGGGCTTCAGCCTTCTATTAAATTCTGCAACTGGTTTAGCACCTTCCTCCATGAATATTCGATGGATAGTTATCATGGGACTAATGCCATTCAAATCATCCATTGAGTGCCCAAAGGCCTTGCGATGCTCCTTAAGTATTTTCATGAGTTCTTCTTCTTCTTCTCCTGAAACTTTAGCACTAATAATAATAAGAAATTTATTTGTATCATCTAAGAATCTATATTTAAGATTATCTGGTAGAGTCTTCAATTCAAAGGGCGGTAATTCCTTGTCCCCTCTCTTTTTTGGCTCTTCAAAAGCCTCATTAGTTGGAGGCCCTATAATGGGAAGTGAATCGAATTCATCTTCTAGCTCTTCTAGGGACTTGTCCTCCATAACTATTTCTTCATAATTTAATTCTTCAGTTATTTCTTCTTTTCGATCACTAAAGAATAGAGCTGCCATCTCCTCAATAGTTTTCTCATTCTCTTCTTCTTGTATTTGTGGAGGCCTGTCTTTGTATTTGGAAAAGTGGAATTCTTTTTCCACTTTCCCAAGTTTAAAAGACACAATCTCCTTTTTAAAATCAACATGGGCACCTACATCATTCATAAAGTTCCTTCCAAATATAATAGGGCAAAGAGTGTCAACTGGCATATTAACAACTACAAAATCTATAGGAAAGTTTTTATTGCCAATTGTGAAAGTGCATCTTCAACTACTCCCATTGGGATTCTAAGAGTCTTATTGGCTAACATGATTGTCATATCAGTATTTTCAATTGTAGCCGGTTCTATTTCTTCTTTTATTTCTCGATAGAAATCATAAGATATAACATTAACTCCGGTGCCAAGATCACATAAACCATAATGCGAGGTTTCCTTAAATATACAGGGAAGAATCGGCTTACCCACATCTTTTACCTTTGTCTTACCTTCAACCAATACGGAAGTCTCTTTATCAAGTTCAACTATGTTACAATGCGCATACATAGCCATAATTGCTTCCTTGGTTACCTCTTCATCTTTGGTTTCTTCCAGATGTTCTACAACTTCTGGTATAATTTCTTCTTCCTTCTTCTCCTGTACTGCTTTAACCTATTCGTATTCAGAAATATGCTTTTGTGAATTGTTAGGGAAATATCTCATATGTTGGTTCTAGGGAGACTAGTGTTTCTTTAACTTCTTTCTTCTTTTAAGGTTCGGGTGGTGTCGTGGTGGTGGCACGGCAGATGCCATGGATAGGCTAAAGATGGGGCCAATGTGTGCTAGGGGAATCCAGGGAGGGAGAACATGGTGATTCCACGCACAGATGTTCTTGTTTTCTCTCTATCAATGGCGTCTACAGATGCTCTTCAAGCTATTGGTGAGAAGGAGACAATGTATCTTACTATCTAGCCCTAGAGTTCTAGCTTAGATAGAGAAAATGATCGATCCCCTTCTATGGAGGCCCCGATGCTCCTTATATAGGGTAGCCCAGGTTACAAAGTTAGGGCACACGTGGCAGCATATTCTCCAAATATGCCCCTCGACTAAAGCTAGATGCATCTTTATTCTCCTTAACGGCTCGTCCGGGATTTGGACGTAACCCGCAACGTAATCCTCGTATTTATACGTCACCAGACATGGGCTATGTCAGCCGACATTGCCCGTGTCATCTTGGTCGCCCCTGACCCGCTAGTCCTCCTCTTTGCTTTGTTTTGCTCATGTTACAGCTAATAAAGCCACCTTTTGACCAGCGGGAGATTCCTTCGTTCTATTGGAAGCCATATGATAATCCAGCTTGCACGTGGCTAATCTGGCAATGAATGTACCTGCACAACAGATAGACAAACATGGCCGGCATATATTTTATGCCAGCCGAGCTACGGCTAAGGAGATGCTCCACGGGCCGGGTCACTCCGTGGTTCGGCCTGCCTTGAGGTGACACGGTCAGCACTTGCTTTAACCGCGCCATACCCCGGCTAACCCGACATTTATACCCCGGTGTTACCCTACCCGGGGGTATCCCCCCCATTAGTCCCCGAAGCTGGTGTGGTCTTAGCAACTTTTAGTTGTTAAGGCCACAGTAGGTTCCCCATATCCGGACCTCTACATCTTTGGCCGAGTTACCCAATAGACCGGGGCTTTCCCTCCGGCGATCCCTTGGCTCATTCCGAGTTATTCCTCGCTGGCCAGGTTTTTTCCTGCTTATTCGGGTTACCATTCCTTCTCTTGTACGCTTCCCCACATCCTACGTGGAGGGTAATCATCATTTCACCTTATTTTAAGGGCTACGCGCATTTAATGCGCTAGTTACTGTCGCAATGTCAGGAATAACTGCGGCATGCGTCCCTTCACTGTAGCGCCTCGTTAACCGTAACATTACATCACGTCATGGGATCCTCTGCTTCTGTGCTCCTTGCTGTGGCCTCGTTCTGATTGGCTGATTTGGTGGTTTACACGCCCGTTGTGCGCGGTGTGGCAACCGCAAAGGATCCCACTACATGCCCTCATGCGCATTTAAGTAGGGGGCCTAGGGCAATCTTTGGGGAAGTACCCCATTTCCTTCGTGCTTCCCAGCCTTCTTTCTCTCTCACAGCGACCTCACCACCGCCGGTAGTTCTTCGATACACCCGCGCCGTCGCGACTGTGCTCAGGCCGTGCCTTGCACCTGTGCCACCGTTCCCACTCGAGAGCTTCACCATGGGGCCTTGCGCTTCTCGGTTCCCCTCCACCATTTACCTCTATTCTGATTTTCTTCTTGAAGATCTTGAGTTCGCCATGACAGAGGAGGAAGCAGCCGTGGTGGTGCAACAGGAGGAGGAAGGAGAAGGTCATGAGCACGACTGCTGGGACGGCACGTTCGTCTGTGAGGACGAACTGGACTGGCTCCGTGCCACATGCCGCATCCCTGCCGACGTTGCCTGTCGCCTCGCCACCGACGAGATTTCTCCCTCTCCCAATTCAGGGGAGTATGTTGTTTTTCTTTCTCATTTCCAGCACGGCTTCGGCCTTCCTACCTCAGATTTCTTCTTTGATTTCATCTCTACATATCAACTGCAACCACATCATCTCCCCGCCAACGCCATCACTTCTTTTTCCTCTTTTGCCTTTGGCATTGAGGGATATATTGGCCTCTGGCGAACTAAGGAACTTTGGATCAAATTCTTCGGTCTCCGGAGGAATGTGGTTCCGGCTAAGGAGCTTACTCCGGAGGAGAAGCACCTGACCCAATGCGGCGCTGCCTCCATATCTCCCCGCAAGACCTCTGCATTTCCCCGGGTCACTGGACTCGTGTCCTACAAAGGCTGGGCCCGGACTTTCTTCTACGTCCGGAACACCACCGAGGAAGACTTGATCCGGCTCCTCCCCTTCAAACTCGGGCCTCCAGATACCTCTCTTTGGGAGAGCATCCCCAAGCGACCCACAGCTCTGGCGAACCAGGTAGAGCGCCGGATCAAGGAGCTGCTCAAGGAGCAACTTCGGGGGGAGGACATTATGATCACTTTTGCTCGCATCCGGGTCTCCCCCTTTAGAAGCGTGCTCACAAGATTTGCTATTTGAGTGGCCCCCTCGACCCCCACCGGACTTCATCTTTTGAGCTCGATAACTCGGCAGTTTACCGCCGGGTTAAGGCCATTTTCAATGTGGAGAAGGAATTCTCCAGACATTGGGAATGGCGGCTCGAGCCCTTCACCCGGGACAATCCTCCTCCAAAGGTAACTTTACTTTGTACTGTTGTTCGGATCTTCTCTATATGTCGGATTACTTTCATAACTTAGCAATTGTTGTCTTGTTCTCAGCGATTCCTCTAGCAGCCATTGGAAGATGGCGAGGTTCTGGCGAGAAAGTGGGTACCGGACCGCACCGAGGAGGACGAGGAGGAGCCTGATCCGGAGACCTCCCCGCCCACTCCGAATGTCGTCAAACGCAGCTCTGGTAAGGCCTCTTCTCTAAGGGATTGACCAGATGATGATGACTCGGACGTTGAGGTCCTGGAGGTACTTGACCCGGTTCTCATCTCTTACGTATATCTGGTTATGTTCGAATCTTCAGCTAACCTGGCCGGGCAGGTCCACGAGGTTCCCCCTTGCTACGGGAGGTCCGGTCCCTGTTCCTTCCCAAAAGCACGTGGCTACCTCGGCCGTAGCTTCGGAGTTACCGCTGCCCAAGAAGAGGCAGAAAAAGTCCAGGGTGAAAGCCTCGACTAAGCCGGCCGCCAAGAGCACGGTCCGAAGGACGCCCAAACCTCGGGCTCCCCCAACCTCAGACGAGTAAGTCTCTATGCATTTATCCTTCAAGTTTTTCCCTTTCTATGTTTGCTCTTGTCTCTTATTGGTTCTTTTTATCTTTTTGACTTGGTTCTTTTCTGCTTCTCAGAGCTCCTATGGTCATTCCCCAGAGTGGCTCCTGCATAGCATCTCAAATCCGGAGTGACCCTTCTCCCCCCTCCCCCCTGCGATGACGATACTCGCCCGCTCATCCCTATCCCAGAGGGCTCCGCGGGTGCGCCTGATCTGAGCTGACCTCACATAAGGAGGGCAATGTCCGTGCGGGGGGTGGTGGGGCAGCTTTGGATACGGCCATGCAGGATCGCCCCAGTTCCTCTTCGGCCACAGCACCAAGTGTTGAGGTGCCAGTTTCATCGGCACCTCTCCCAACAAGTTCTCCTCTAGTTCAAGTTTCCTCCGAACCAGCAGCACCAGCACCAACAACACCAACAGCAACAACATCACCAGCGTCACCAGCAACAATAACAACATCAGCATCACCGGCAGAAGCAGGAGCAATGGCAACACCCGTAGCACCAGCAGCACCAGCACCAGCAACATCATCAACCAAGGCCCCAAAGAAAAAGGCTTCGTCGGCCGCCCCCGGATGAACGACGTCTATTGTCGATATTTTTCCACCAGCTTCCCAAGCTTCTTCCGGGTCAGCGGCCACAGGTCTTCCACCACGTCCTTCGTAATCCGGCAAGCTCAAGAAAGCTGCCAGATCAGCTAAGGGCATCACTTTTGGGTCACCCACCGCCGGATCAGAGGGTAGCAGGCAGCTGGTTCTGCATACCAGCCCTGCTGCAGCTCAATCCGCAAGGCGATTGGCCCATGTTAATGTTGGACATATGCCCAAGAGGCAATAATGAAGTGGTTATTATTATATCTTTATGTTTATGATAAATGTTTACATCCCATGCTATAATTGTATTAACCGGAATCATTAATACTTGTGTGTTTTGTAAACATAAAAGAGTCCCTAGTAAGCCTCTTGTTAAACTAGCTTGTTGATTAATGGATGATCATGGTTTCCTGATCAGGGACATTGGATGTCATTAATAACAAGGTTATATCATTAGGAGAATGATGTAATGGACACACACCCATAGTAAGCATAGCATAAGATCAAGTCATTAAGTTCGTTTGCTATAACCTTTAAAATACATAGTAACCTAATCCTTCGACCATGAGGTTGTGTTAATCACCATCACCGGATGGGTACTTTGATGGCATCAAACACCACTTCGTAACTGGGTGGTCATAAAGGTGTCATTGGGCATTCTGAAAGTATGTGTTGAAGCGCATGGACCAAGATTGGGATTTGTCCATCCATATGACGGATAGATATGCTCTGGGCCCTCTCGGTGGAATGTCATCTAATTAGCTTGCAAGCATGTGACTGGGTCACAAGGTATGACATATCACGGAACGAGTAAAGAGTACTTGTCAGTAACGAGGTAGAACTAGGTATGGAGATACCGACGATCAAACCTCGGATAAGTAGAGTATCACGTGACAAAGGGAATTTGTTTCGTATGTTAATGGTTCTATCGATCACGAAGTCATCGTTGAGTATGTGGGAGTCGTTATGGATCTCCAGATCCCGCTGATGGTTATTGATCGGAGAGGTGTCTTCATCATGTCTACATATTCACGAACCGTAGGGTGACACGCTTAAGTTTCGAAGTTGTTTTAAGTAGATATGGAATGTGCGTTGGAGACCGAATGTTGTTCGGAGTCTCGGATTGGATCCGGGACATCACGAGGAGATCCGGAATTGTCCGGAGAATAAGATTCATATATTGGGGATCATTTTCTAAGTTAGGAAATGTTCCGGAGTATTTGTATGAGGATTCTAGAAGGTTTCGGAATGTTCCAGAAGGTTCTGGAAGATTTCTTGGAGTTTGCTTGAAAACCAAGAAAGGATCAAGGAGTCCTTGTGGGGCAAGACAAGGAGTCGTGGGGGAGGAGGACTCCTCCCCCCCTCCCAATCCGCCAGCCAAGGAAGGGAGGGGAGTCCTACTAGGACTCCCCCTCCCATGGCGCCTCCCTCCTTTAAATAGAGGGGTGGAGGCGCCACCCCCTGGCCCCCTCCACTACTCCAAACCTCAGCCGCCTCTCTCCTCCTCCTTTCTTCTGCTCAGGCTTAGGCGAAGCCCTGCAGAATTCTCTACTCCACCACCACCACCACGCCGTCGTGCTGCTGGGATTCCGTGGAGAAGATCTACTACCTCCGCTGCTCGCTGGAACGAGGAGAGGAAGGTCTGCTTCGACTCCGCACGTGTGACCGACTGCGGAAGCGCTGCCGGAACGTGGCGCCGGAAGGATCGTCCACTCGATCTTGAGATCGGCAAGTGATCGACTACATCAACCACGAGATCCAATCTCGTAACGCTTTCGGATCTACAAGGGTTAGTACAAATCTATCCCATTGCACATGTCTAATAGATTAGATCTTGGCTTTTATCTAGATTAGATCTGGGTTTTGTTCGTTCTTGCGGTAGAAAATTTTTGTTTTCCATGCTACAAAGCCATTAGTGGTATCAGAGCCGTATCTATGCATAGATCTGTTGCACGAGTAGAACACAATGGTTTTGTGGGCGTTGGTGCTCGTGCCGTCTTTTGCTTTGTGTACTTTGCATCTTGCGGTATGGTGGGATGAAGCGGCTCAGGCTAACCTTACATGTCATCGCACATGAGACTTGCTCCACGCTTGACGTGTAACTTGCTTTGCACAAGTGGCTTTGCGGGTGTCTGTCTCTCCCACCATAGTATAGATCCAATCTACACTTTGCACTTGATAGCACTTGTATCAACGTTGTGGTTCAGTTTCGTAGGTAAGATCCGTTCTTATTCGAAAGCCCCAAGCCACGTAAAACATGCAAAGAAAATTAGAGGCATCTAACTTGTTTTTGCAGGGGTTTTGTGATGTGATATGGCCATTATGTGATTGTGATTATATTTGATGTATGCAATGATCCTTATTGTAATATGGCAACCGGCAGGAGCCTAATGGTTGTCTTCAATTCTGTTAAGACTTGCGTGTCTATTCATCTTGTAATAGCTTTGTTCCAAGTAGTTGTAATAGTTGCTAGTGATGATGGACAACCATGAAGCGGTGCCACGGACCTTGACGCCACGCTGGTGATGATGGAGATCCGAGAAATCAAGGAAAGCACCTGGTTAGCAAAACCCGTCTCGTTCGTAAAAAGGACACGGATATCCTGCGGATGTGCGTGGACTTCACTTCCTTGAACAAGCTTTGCCCAAAGGATCACTTCCCATTGCCGTAGATCAACCAAATAATCGATTCCACCGCAGGATGTGAGCGCCTCTGCTTCCTCGACACCTACTCAAGCTACCATCAAATTTGAATGGAGGAAGACCAGGAGAAAACTGCCTTCATCACACCCTTTGGCGTCTTCTGCTACACAACGATGCCCTTCGGGCTGAAGAACGCAGGGGCCACCTACCAGCGGTGTATGTAGGCCTACCTCAAGAGCCAGCTTGGCCACAATATTCAAGTCTATGTTGACGACATCATAGTCAAAACTAAGGAGAAAGCCTCGTTACTCGACGATCTTCGCGAGACCTTCGATAACCTCGACCGCTACCGAATCAAGCTAAATCCGGACAAATGCGCCTTCGGCGTACCATCTGGGCAACTGCTCGGGTACCTCATCTCTGTGAGAGGGATCGAGGCTAACCCAAAGAAAATAAAGGCCATACTAGCCATGGAGAAGCAAAAGAACATCAAAGGCGTCCAGTAGCTAGCTGGGCGAGTCGTGGCACTCAGCTGATTCATTAGTCGAATGGGCAAGAAGGCACTGCCTTTCTACCAGCTCCTTCGCAAGGCTGAGAAATTCAAGTGGACGGAAGAAGCACAAGAAGCATTCGAAGATCTCAAGCGTCTACTATCCACTTCGCCGGTGCTGGCAACACCTCAAAAAGGAGCCCATGTTGCTATACATCTCCGCCACCAACCAAGTGGTTAGCACCATGCTCGTAGTAGAACGAGCGGAAGAAAATAAAGTCTATGGAGTACAAAGCCTAGTCTACTACCTCAGCGAGGTGCTCACACCGACAAAACAGCAGTACCCGCATTATTAAAAGCTGGCATACGGCATCTTCATGACAGCCCGACGACTGCATCACTACTTCCAAGAGCACTCCATCATTGTGGTTAACGATGCTCCACTAGGGCACATCCTCAACAACCTGGACGCCACTAGACAAGTCGCGCTTTGGGGGATAGAACTATCTCCACAAGACATCACATACAAGAAGCAAGACACGATCAAGTCGCAAGTACTCCCGGACTTCCTCGTCCACTGGATGGAAAACCATCTCCCCGACATTCCAAACATGTCCTATCTATGGACAATGCACTTCCACGGATCAAAACGTCGAGAAGGAGTTGGTACCGGTGTCATCCTGACATCGCCATAAGGTGATAAGATGAGGTATGTTCTGCGAATGCAGTTCCGCGCCTCCAACAGTGAAGCTGAATAGGAGGCCTTGCTCCATGGGATGCGGATGGCAAAGGCTTGTGGCATGATGTCTACGCACTTCTATTCTTGTAGACAGTTGTTGGGCCTCCAGGTGTAGAGGTTTGTAGAACAGCAGCAAGTTTTCCCTTAAGTGGATCACCCAAGGTTTGTCGAACTTAGGGAGGAAGTGATCAAAGGTATCCCCTCTCAAGCAACCCTACAATCAAGATAGAAGAAGTCTCTTGTGTCCCCAACACACCCAATACACTTGTCAGGTGTATAGGTGCACTAGTTCGGTGAAGAGATAGTGAAATACAAGTGGTATGGATACTTATAAGTGGTAACGGTGCCAGAAAATAGCTTGCTGGCGTGTGGTTGACGTGGGAAAAGACTAAAGGCAAATTGAAATAAAGATGGAAGTAAGCAAACATGTAACAGATCTAATTGCAAACGGTGTATCATTACTTAGAAACAAGGCCTAGGGATCATACTTTCACTAGTGAACACTCATATAAATATCTTCTCTTTATGATACTACTCTTAACTACTCTCCGGTTGGACACTCTAATCCATGGTAGGGCTATAACAGCACACCTCAAAGTTCGCTTTCCACATCTAGACAACCCCACACTGTCACCTTGAGCACTAGATGGTTCCAACAAACACCACAATTTCATAGAAACATCCAACTCCAAATATAACTCATAACAAGTATTTGTAATCTCTAGCCTAAGTGCCACCATGGTGTGCACGCTGTCACTTTCACACACATGGGGAGAGCAGAGATCTATTAAAGCACTTGAGTAGAAAGGTAGATCTAATTGATTACAAAGCTCATGATCACAATATGATCATGCATAGAGTGAGAGATGAACACATAGCTACCGGTAGAACCCTTAGCCTCGAGAGAGAACTACTCCCTCATCATCATGGAAATCAGCAACGGCGATGGAGATGGTGGTGGAGATCGATGGAGATGGCTCCGGGGGCACTTCCCCGTCCCAGCACGGTGCCGGAACAGAGACTTTCTATCCCCCGAATCCCCCCTTCGGTGGCGGCGGCGCTGTGGAACTTTTCGTGGCTGGAGGATTGACTATTTTGGGTTTATGCATCGGGAGGCTTCTTATAGGCGAAGAGGCAAGGTAGGTGGGCGGCCAGGGGGCCCACACCACCTGGTGGCGCTGCCAGGGCTAGCCCGTGCCACCACATGGTGTGGACACCCTGTGGCCCCTCTCCGTCTCGTCTTCTGGCTCCGTGAGTCTTCCGGTAAAATATCGACTTTAGCTTTTGTCCGGTCCAATTCCGAGAATATTGATTTTCTGACTTTCCTGGAACAAAAAACAGCAGAAAATAGGCAACTAGCACTATGGCTCTTATTACTAGGTTAGTCCAAAAAATCATATGAAAAGTACTCCAAAGTGTGGACAAAACATAAGAAAGTAGATAAAACCAAGCATGGAACATCAAAAATTATAGATACGTTAGCAACGTATCAACATCCCCAAGATTAACTCCTGCTCGTCCTCGAGTAGGTAAGTGATAAAAATAAAGAATAATTTTTGAGGTGACATGCACCATCATAATCTTGATCAAGGTATTTATAACATTGATAGTTGGGATCATAGTACTATAACATAGCATGAAATATATAGTTCTAACAATAAGACATAGCAACTATGTTGCGACATGAAAATGGACAAACAAAAGATTCATGAATAACAATGCTTTGGAAGACGTTTGTTTGTTTCACATAAAGAAAACATAGCATAATGGAGTTCAGCTTGTCCCTCATAAAGTAGCAAACATAAATGCATAGGACACCTTCAAAGTTTATAAGAGTGACTAGATACAAATAGTTTAAAACAAGCAATATCAAAGTTATGCATCAATCAACAAGTCTTGGGACAAGGCACATAGAACTAAGAATGGCCAATATGCTCTCAAAGTAGGTGCATAAAGATAGAAGGTGGAGACTCAACATAAAAGTAAAAGAAAGGGCCTTCATAGAAGGAAGTAGGGATTCAAGTTTCATAAAGAGCTTCCAAAAATTATGGTACTTGTTAGCCTTCAGCTCTCATTGCCCCTATCATAAGCATATTCAAGTGATTAAGGTTAAAGTGACACAACTAAGAGGATATGCTTGACAAGTTATAAGCCGAAATCTCATGCCCCTTACTTACAAAGACCGAACCTCATGCTACTCAACTTTAGTCACAAGTAAGCTCTTGTCATTGTAAGTACATATGTATCATAGAGAACCGCCACCGGGGTACCCCTTGCACATGATACATGAGATATCCCATAATCAAAATGACAAGGCAAGCAGACAATGAGCATCTCAGCGATCTTTTTATTTGCTATTTGCATAGGTTTTTATTGAGGATGCTTCATAGAGTGCTCATTATGGTTATGCTGCAAGTTTCCACCATGATTAGGCATGGCTTAGGCTAGCGGCCCAGGCGTTTCTCTAACACATATACAAACTCCATGATCTTACAAGTTCCACTTTTATTTCACACCGCCGGGATCCATAAGCAAAAGAACATGATATCAACGGGGTACAATGTACAAGTGCAATGTTGAAAGCGTTCCCCATGATACATGGTTCTGCTAACTTCAACTTATAAAGCGCAAGCATATAAGCAACAAAGATGGATGCAATGGTTCAAGTTTATTAATCGCAAGAAAGTAAAGGGTGCCATCAAGTTTGTGAGAGCTTTAATCACTAATTTTCACATAACAAGTTTAATTCGGAAGGTAGATAAAAACATGAGTATACTTGGAATAGAAAATGCTAGTAGGTAGGTATGGTGGACTCTTTGGAATAAATTGGTTTAAGAAGTTGGATGCATGAGTGAAACTCATACTTTTTTGTGGAGGCCAGCAAAAGATTGGGAGCGAAAAACTAAGAGAGCAATAATAGCCATAATCATGCAGAGCGACAAAACATCATTGATCAAAGCATAAAGTGATACTACAAGTTAAAAACTAAAGGATAATAAAGGCTATGGTGACTTGGGATAGTCATACATGGTGTGAGCATGCGCCAAGTCAACCCAAATAAAGCATCAAAGGAGAATACCACAATACTATGCTTTAATATGCTAAAACAACGCATGATTCTTCCAAGGCACATTAAGAAATCTCAATTGTTTATAACATGTCATGCTAAAAAAAGAATACTAAATAAAATCAAAACAATATCAAGCATGGCATGAGAAAGCATAGGCCACAGTCAACAACAAGCTCTCTTTACCACTTAAGCATGAACTTTGCTACTCTTTTCTAATCCAAACCAAACTATTTGAAAACCAATGTATGAAAGAGGGGGTCCAACAGATTTATTCAGCAAACTAAGAAAACAAAGAAAATAAAAAACCAAAACAAAAACGAAAAAGAAGACGCTCCAAGAACAACACAATTGTGCATGAAACAATAAAAAATGAAGCATTTGGAAGAAACCTGGGATTTTTATTGATGAAGAAGGGGATGCCTTGGGCATCCCCAAGCTTTGACGCTTGTACTTCTTGGATATTTCTTGGGGTGACATGGGGTGGCATCCCCAAGCTTGAGCTTTAGTCCATTCTTCATCTCATTACATCATTCTCTCCATGCACCTAGAATTTTTCCTTCATACAAAACTTCACACAATCTTTATTAGCAACATTAGTGCACTCAAGATAATAAGTCTTTAGGTTCAGTTATAACACCAATAAAACTTCCATTAAAACACTAGCTACTGTAGCACTTCCCTCAAAAAGCTCAATTCCCCAAAAGAACTCAAAAAGGAACCAACAAGAAGCATATGCAAATAATGGCAGAAATCTGTCAAAACAGACCAGCAGGTAAAGACGAATTTTTCCAAAGACCTTCTCTTGCTCAAATCAAAAAGGGTTGAACTAATGAAAGTTAGATAACAACCTAGGGCAGAAGCACAAAATTCACGCCTCAAAAGGACGTATAGAGATTTTACACGAATTTGTACTATGAAGCACATAAATCTGTTTCGGGACAGCAACTTTCCTAATCATTACTTCTCTCTCATTAGAGGTTACTCTTGGCAAAAAAAGCAAATAGAAGGGATAAGGAGCGGTTATTACAGAGGTAATAACTTCTAAGACTCATCTAAAACTTTTGGGTTATCTCCCAATAAGTACTTTTCTTTAGCGCCTTTAAGTTAGGCATGATATTTTGAGAAGATGCTCACATAAGAATTATGAATTGAAGTAAAAGAGAGCATCAAGAAGCAAATTCAAAACACATTTAAGGCTAACCCACTTCCTATGCATAAGAATCTTGTAAATAAACAAGTCATAAAAGCACAAAGCAACAAGCATAGGAAAGCAAAGCAAGTGCAACTTCAAAACTTTCAACATAAAGAGGGGGAACTTAATATTATTGAGATGCATAAAACCATGTTTCCCTCTCTCATAATAACTTTTTGTAGCATCATGAATAAAATTAACAATATAACTATCACATAAAACATTCTTATCATGAGCCACATGCATAAAAGAATTAATACTCCCCACATAAACATAGTCATTCTTATTACTTAAAATGGGAGCAAATTCAACAAAACAGCTATCATTATTATTCTCATCACCATAATCATCAAATATAGGAGGCATATTGTAATCATAATTAATTTCTTCCTCAATAGTAGGTGGACTGAAAATATCATAATCATCATTGCAATCATCATATATTGGAGGTATAGTATCATCATAAGCAATAGAATAGTTATCTTCCAAAGTGTGCTCATTTGTAAACATATCATCATTGGAAGGAACATGGATAGCACTAATAGTATAGAAATAATTAATATCATCATTTTCAGAATTGGTACCGAAGAGATTTTCAATATCAAAAGTAGCGTGCTTTTCCCAATCATGATCACTACTATAGGTAATAGGCATAGGAACATCATCGAGTTCAGACTCATCAAAAACTATAATAGGAGCAACATGCTTAGGGGAAATATCGTTTCCTCTCTCATTTTACTCCTCCTCTTCTTCTTTTTCTTCTTCTCTTTAGGAGGGAGAGGCTTGAAAGGAAGCTTCTCCATATACCCTGGTTTATTGTTAGAGACAATAGAAGAAACTTTGGAGGATTCCTTCTTTTCATTAATAAGATCAAAACACATATTAGTCCTGTCATATTTTGGTAAAATCTCATCTTCTAGATTATTTTGTATGTAAGTATTTGTGTGACAATTATCAACAAAATAAAGATGACAACCATGCAGGACACTATTCATATCAAAAGCACCCATATCTACCAAAGAGGTTTTTCTTGATAACTCTTCACACCCCAAAAATAATGTAAGTTCATCATGCTGATTCGGAGTGATCATGTCATCACAATACAAACTTGCAGTACTCATTGGATTAGAAGGGCTATTATTATGGCCTGAGCATGGAAAATTGAAATGACCCACTTCAAAGCAAAGTTCACTAATAAAAGGATAAACGGCACAAACTTTTTTACCAAGATCATTTAAAGCCCTATACCACATTCGAGTTTTTTCATTCCTGTGGGTGATACAATATTCTTCTTCAATTTGATTATTCTCACAAGGTCTATGTATTCCACAAAAATTAACATGCTTATAAGAAATAGTACTTTTAGAGGTTTGAGCATGTTTATTGCTATCATTGATAACAATTGCATTTTCCCTACAAGTGTCTTTAAAAGGCTCATGATACATGTCCCATTTTTATTTAGGAGCATTAATATGAGAAGCAAAGGTTCTAAAACAATCAATAAGAATTTGAGGATCGAGACCATATTTAGCACTAAGCTCTTGAAAATAAGCAGTTTCAGTGAAAGACTTAATGCACTCATACTCATAGTTTATACCTGGTTCTTTACCTTTGTTGTTATCCCAATATTCGGTATTTCTTTGAATTATTTCAAGAAGATCCCACTTAGCTTTGAACTCCTTACTTGTGAAGGATCCCTCTAAACAAGTATCTAGATAGTCCTTGTAATGTCTTGAAAGCCTTGCATAGAAATTATTAATAACAATATTACTGGGGAGCTCATGAATGGGACATTTGAGCATTAGTGATTTCAATCTCCCCCATGCTTGGGCAATACTTTCTCCATCATGAGGATGAAAATTATAAATATGATTCCTATCTTTATGAATTTCATGAGGAGGACAAAATTTAGAGTAAAAGAGAGATTCAAGTTCCTTCCACTCCAAATGATGAGGATCATCTAGTAGCTCATACCACTCCCTTGCTTTGTCCTTAACTGAAAAAGAGAATAACTTCTTCTTGACTTGATCTCTTGTAATACCTGCACACTTGAACAACCTGTAATTCGTGTATAAAGAGCAAATGATCATCGGGATGGACAGTTTCATCTCCAAAATAGTAGTTATCCATAACACGATCAATAATTCTTGTAAGTATCTTAAAAGTATCATTAGAATTACCACATATGGGAGATAAAGTATCATCAGAGCAAATTTTCTCCTTTAAAACTGGGGAAGTAAAAAGAACATTTTCATAAAAACTAACTTCCCCAAGCTTAGACGTTTCCAAAGCATTAGTAACAAAGGTGTTCAAAATATTCATACTAATAACATTGCTATTGGCATGCAAAGAAGGTTCCAAGGGTTTTTAAATTTTCTTTTCAAAGAATTCATGTTCTACCTTAGGAAAAATACTAAAAAGCTCTCTAATTTTGTTGTTGTTTTCCATTAAGCCTAACTAGTGAAAACAAGAAACAAAAAGACAAAATTGCAGAATCTAAAGGAAATAAGTTTGAGCACTCACACCGGAGGATGTGAGTACCTTTTACCTTACCTCCCGGCAACGGCGCTAGAAAATAGCTTGATGTCTACGCACTTCTATTCTTGTAGACAGTTGTTGGTCCTCCAAGTGCAGAGGTTTGTAGAAAACAGCAAGTTTTCCCTTAAGTGGATCACCCAAGGTTTATCGAACTCAGGGAGGAAGTGGTCAAACGTATCCCCTCTCAAGCAACCCTGCAACCAAGATAAAAGAAGTCTCTTGTGTCCCCAACACACCCAATACACTTGTTAGGTGTATAGGTGCACTAGTTCGGCGAATAGATAGTGAAATACAAGTGGTATGGATAATTATAAGTGGTAACGGTACCAGAAAATAGCTTGCTGGCGTGTGGTTGACGTGGGAAAAGACTAAAGGCAAACTGAAATAAAGATGGAAGCAAGCAAACATGTAACAGATCTAATTGCAAACGTTGTATCAATGCTTAGAAATAAGGCCTAGGGATCATACTTTCACTAGTGAACACTCTCATATAAATATCTTCTCTTTATGATACTACTCTTAACTACTCTCCGGTTGGACACTCTAATCCATGGTAGGGCTATAACAGCACACCTCAAAGTTCGCTTTCCGCATCTAGATAACCCCACACTGTCACCTTGAGCACTAGATGGTTCCAACAAACACTACAATTTCATAGAAATATCCAACTCCAAATATAACTCATAATAAGTATTTGTAATCTCTAGCCTAAGTGCCACCATGGTGTGCACGCTGTCACTTTCACACACATGGGGAGAGCAAAGATCTATATCGCTTGAGTAGCAAGGTAGATCTAATTGATTACAAAGCTCATGATCATAGTATGATCATGCGTAGAGAGAGATGAACACATAGCTACCGGTAGAACCCTTAGCCTCGAGAGAGAACTACACCCTCATCATCATGGGAATCAGCAACGACGATGGAGATAGTGGTGGAGATCTATGGAGATGGCTCCGGGGGCACTTCCCCGTCCCGTCAGGGTGCTAGAATAGAGACTTTCTGTCCCCCGAATCTCCCCTTCGGTGGCGGCGGCGCTCCAGAACTTTTCATGGCTGGAGGATTGACTATTTAGGGTTTATGCATCAAGAGGCTTCTTATAGGCGGAGAGGCAAGGTCGGTGGGCGGCCAGGGGGCCCACATCACCTGGTGGCGTGGCCAGGGCTAGATCGTGCCACCACATGGTGTGGCCATCCTGTGGCTCCTCTCCGTCTCATCTTCTGGCTCCGTGAGTCTTCTAGTAAAATATCGACTTTGGCTTTTGTCTGGTCCAATTCTGAGAATATTGATTTTCTGACTTTCGTGGAACCAAAAACAGCAGAAAATAGACAACTGGCACTGTGGCTCTTGTTAATAGGTTAGTCCAATAAATCATATGAAAATTACTCCAAAGTGTGGACAAAACATAAGAAAGTAGATAAAACCAAGCATGGAACATCAAACATTATAGATACGTTAGCAACGTATCATGGCGTAACACGACTCGTCATCTAGGGCGACTCCAAGCTGGTAGTGGATCAAACCATGAACTAGTGTGATGCCCTGAGTGACAACATGATCACCTACCGCAACCTCTATGATGCACTCGAAGGAGACTTCGACGACTACGAATTGTAACATGTTTGCCGCGAGAGCAACGAAGACGTGGACACACTCACCAGCATTGGCTCCACCTATTCCCCGGTGCCACCTGGAGTATTCCTAGAGCAAATCTGTGAATGCTCCATCAAGCCAAAGGCTCCAGAGCAGCAAATCAGTACATCAAAGGACTCGGGGGCTACGCCGGAAGTCATGTCCTTGTCGCCAAAGCTCTACGAGCTAGATTCTACTGGCCAACGATAATGCGCGATGCTAAGGACATCGTCCAGAGGTGCAATGCTTGCCAAAGATTTGCGGACAAACCGCACACACCTAGCGCAGAGCTCAAGCCAATACCCATAACCTGGCCCTTCGGGGAATGGGGACTCGACATGGTCGGCAAGCTACAAAAATCTTCACCTGGAGGGTACGTCTACCTCCTCGTCGCAGTCGACAAATTCACCAAGTGGATTGAGGCCATGCCAGTGACAAACCAATCAGGGGCCACCACCGTCAAATTCTTCGAGTCCATCGTGTTCCGGTTCAGGGTGCCGCACAACATCATCACGGACAATGGAACGAATTTCACCTCGAACGAATTCCAAGATTTCTCCGAAAACTTGGGGATCAACATTAGCTACGCTTCGGTGGCGCACCCACAGACCAACGGTCAAGTCTAAAAGGCCAATGGCCTCGTCTATAGTGTTATCAAGAAAATGCTCCTCAGACCACTCGATAGATGCTGGGTGCTGGCCCGAGGAGCTACCGTCGGTAATATGGAGCCTGCGCACAACTCCAAATAGCTCCACAGGCTATACTCTGTTCCTCATGGTACATGGCGCCGAGGCAGTACTACCTACAGAAGTACGCTACAAAGCCCCACGGGTTGTAGCATACAGTGAGACGGAATCAATTGTTGCACTTGAAGACTCTGTAGACCTCCTCGACAAAGCACGTGAGATAGCAGCGGAACGATCCACGATCTACCAGCAAAACCTCCACAACTACCACAGTCGACGGCTACACCCAAGGTCTTTCATCGAAGGAGACCTCGTCCTGCGACTAAAGCAGCAAGGACACCTCAAGCTCAAATCCCCCTGGGAGGGACCTTATGTGATTACCGAAGTAATCCTAGGTGGCGCCTACCGCCTTAAAGACGTATAAAGTGGAGTCGCATACTCCAACCCCTGGAACTTCGCATAGCTATGTCATTTCTACCATTAGATGTTTTTACTTTAGAAATAAGGCTATTCAGCCAGGCCACTTAGCCACACATTGTACCTTCTGATATTCTGCGAATAAATAAAGCTAAGTGCCTCCAACCTTGTGTATATGTTTTTATTGCAATTACATCACTCGGGGGCTGCGCCACCCTTTCTACCTCGTCACACGAATAATGCAGTAACCTGAGTAGCTGACGTACTATTAATCGAACCCTTCATAAATCCAACCCAGTTGCAATGCAGCTAACAGGTTGGCAAGGTGCTAAGATAAATATATGGCAGGCTAACGAAAAGGCACTTCAGAGTACAAACTACTCAAAAAATACACAAGCTAGCAAGCTTTACATAAAACGGGTAACAAAAAGAACCAATTCACTTATACGAACTTTACAACACCTATACATCTCTGTGCAGGTCTGAAACTACTCTACTGGCATAAAAGCATAACGTTGGTATGCTCCTCGAACAACTTGACGATGTCTTCGGCTAGCTGATTAACCGCCCAATAATGGGGCACCATGTTCCACGCCATCCCCTCCGGTGGGGGTGGCGGTCCTATAGCAACAGCCACCAAATCCAGATCGGGTCGATGCAGACGCACAAGTGCCAGTGCAGCCTTGGCCCCCACGACTAACTAATGGCGCACGCACTCTCGAACTGCGCTGGCATCCTGGAACTTCTTCAATAAAGCTAACAACCTTGAAGGCACCACGTATAAGGGGAACATTGCCCGAAAGATATGCTTCAGGCACGACTGCGCCTTCTTCAAATAAAGTAGCACCTGCGACACACGATCCTGCAACGTCGCCAACACGACTGCGTGATCATGGTCAACCCAAAATTACCCGCAAGCTTCCAGCTGCTCGTGAGTCAAGCTATTTAGAAAAATGGCGACTTGGTCCCTCTCTTCCTGTGAACGGCGATTACTAAAAACTGCAAAGAGCAGCAAAAAAGCATAAGGGTGAATCGTCGCCACAAGAGACTAGAAAGGAGAAGAAGCGAAGGAAACTAACACTCCAATTGCTTATCTAAGCCACCTCGCCCAGAAGATATTTCTCCTGTTCACTGGCTTTTTGGCCTTCGACTTCCACACATAAAGCGCTACCACGGATCATGGGCATTTCTCGCTCCAAGTGCTTTATGCGATCACGCAATCGAGACAGCAATGACAATTCCTCCACCTTTGAACGTGGTTGCGCCATAGGTTCATCGATGGGAGGTGCGTCAGATGGATCACTCGAAATACCCTATCCAAGCAGAGGAACAGACGGATAAGACCAACCATTCATAATAACACCAAAAGTAGAAACATCTAAGTTCAGCAAGTCTTAAAAGGGGTACCCCCACAAAGCACAACGCAATTCAAAAAGAAGTCTGGAGAAGCTAGAATATTACAAAAGGACGACAAAGAGACAGCCTATAGCTACGCATTGGCACTCGGGGGCTTCCTCGAGTTAGTGGCAGCTTCTGACGCTACGGCCTTTTCGGTTACAGCCTCTGACGCTGTGGCTTTTGCCGTCTTCGACCGCCTCAGATCCACCGAGTACTTTGCGAGTGTCTTAATGAGCCGAGGCCCATATTTATGACAATGAGTGGCAAAGGGGGCAAACACTACCTGCTGGCCATCTGTAGTGACCGGCATCGCCTTGGAAACCTTGCTGGGTTCAGATTAACACCATGGGCTTGTGCCATTGCAAGTCCCATGGTAGCTCCAACCCTCCTCTGAGCATTCTTAAAGTCCATGGGCACGCCCTCGGCAAAGGACTCCACCAAGCCATCAAGATCTTCGATAAGCTCGACGTTGGGGACCATCTCCTCTCGAAGACGCCCAAGCACACCCTTGGCCTTCTCGAGGGAGTCCATGACAGAGACGCTGCGGTCTTCGACTGCAGCTATGGCGCTTGCCAAAGCATCTTGACGAGCCAGATCTTGGGAGTCGAAGTCCACACCAGCAGCATCTGCAGAAGACATAGCTGAGCACAACCAAACACAAGCAAATATGGAGTAAAAAATGGCGTATCATCGTACCTAAGAGTGCCTTAGAAACAAAGAGAAGTTGTTCCACGAACACTTTCTCCCTGTCAGTCGCAGCAGAATGCAGGTCCTCGTCGCGCTTCTTCGACTCCTAGGCAGAGTGTTCCAAGGCTTCGAGTGCCTCATCGCATTTCTTCTCCGCTGCGGCAAGACCCTTCTCAAGGGAGCTGACATGATAGAGGAGCTCATTGTTCTCACCTACAAAAAATGATAGCAACACTTAAGGTCGACAATTTTCTGTGCCAACAATACAAAGATAAAAAATGCAAGTTCACGTTCGAACGCGTGATGCTCGGTTTCTAACAAGGCATGCATACGGCCCATCGATGTAATTTGTTCGGCGATTCAAATATATTCCTTCAAGACATGGTACAAGAAGAAAGGCATTAGCACCAACCTAATTTTGACTGACCTAGTTAAGAAAACTTACATGCTCCTCTAGGGACTCCGAAGTTTCCTTCCGTGTAGACATCCGAGCAACCATCTGGTGCCCCCCCCCAGTGTGGGGGGAACTCGACGAATTGGCACCGGAGGTGGCCGCCACCTAGGGAGAATGCGAATGCTCCGCCACATCCTTATATTTGGAGTCCGCGACTCCAGACTCCTTCACGAAGTGGTAGTCATCGGACGACAATAATGCAGTTTTCCTATAGCAAAAATATACAAAAACAACTTCAGAGAAATAGATTTCAGGGCATAAGGTCAAACTGGCAGAAATACAAACTTACCAGTCGAAGCCATCAAGGTCGAAAGAGTCCTCAGACACCTCCATCGGTGTTCTTAGTTTATTCCATGGAGGAGGAGCCACGGCGCGTACAGGCACCGCGGGAATTGGCTCCTCTACCTCAGTCGAAGGATCATCCGCAGATGTTGATGAAGAAGCATCTAAATCCTTGCTTCGGGAGCATTTGCAAGTTTCGTCCCTGCTAGACTCGGGGGCTTCCTGCTCTTTAGCGACAGGGACGGTGGAGCCCGACTCATCCTCCTCCTCCGCCTCGCGAGGGATTACTCCCTCTAGCTAAGGAGGCAACACCGTAGCCACTTTCCAGTCCTAGTGCAAGAAACAATATTAGTATAAAGGAAAACAAAGCAGGCAATCGAAAAACAAGAAGAGATAACAAGAAAACTACCTCAGGCGGAGGGCGACTCGCACAAAATGGAGGCACGACTGAGTCGCAAGGGAGTTTTCTCCTTGATGATATACTTGGTCAGCATCCGAAACCTCATGTCTACTTCACCCGAAGAAATATTTTCTCAGGAAATGTGGGTGACATCATCAACTCCAGTCCAGCAGCACATCGGATGCGCCCTAGCCTACAGTGTCTGCACTCGACGATGCATCCAGGTGCGAATGAGGTCTGTGCCACCCACTTCCTTCCCTCGGATGAGTTGAAGGTCGTAGACACACTTGTACAGAACCTCGGTTTCTTCGGCTTCGCCGGGCATCACCATGTTCTTCCACAACCTCCTCCTTTTGCACACCGCCTTGGAATCAAAAGGTGCTAGTCCAAAGTGTTCGTTGTCGGCCTTCTGGTCGCGGATATAGAACCATTTCTCCCTCCATCCTTGGACACAGGCATTGAACTTTATGGAGAAATATTGGACATTGGGGTCTACGTGGATCTCGCAGCCTCCTATATCGTAGACTATCGACCTAGAGCCCGACTGACGCTTCAATTTGAAAAGTTTTTTAAAAGACCAAAGTGTGGCTCAATTCCAAGCCAGCACTCGCAAAGTGTGATGTAGCAAGCAATGTGGAGAATCGAGTTGGGGGTTAGCTGATGGAGCTGGAGCCCATATGTCAACACCTAGATTTCCTAGATGCCTGTTATGCCATACCTCGCAATCCCAGGATTACCATTTTGGCGAGACATAACAGATTGATATCATAGTACATCATCCATTACAAACCATAATAAGGTCTTACAAATAAAGGATCTCATGATCCAGTCTTAATACAAATCAAAGCAGCGGAAAAATAAACGTAGTAGTGGGCTGCATCTTTAGGGTCACAGGCAATGCTGACGATGGGAGATGATCCTAGTTGTCGTAGACCTCCTATTGTCCATCATCCGGGTAGTCCTCCTCATAGTATGGCCACGGGAATTGCCAAGGACAAAGCCATGAGTACTCTTTAAGTACTCGCAAACTATCACTAACAAGTAAGGTAGTTCTAGTAGGAATCTTAAGCTCTAGGTTTATTTGCAAAAAGGCAGGTTTATCTTAAACTGAGTTTAGAAGTAAAGGAAACTAAGTTAATGTTCTAAATCACTTAAGTGGGAACCTAGATTTTTTCATGTTCACAACCCTGTTATGGTCAAGTCAAAGTCATAGTTCAATTCACAAGTCATTTTGAAAACATCTGACGACGGAATAGTATGGCCACTCCAACTGTCCATGACCACGGACGTGGCTATTCGAATAGTTTGACACTCTGCAGAGGTGATACAATTTCACCACAAAATTTGATACATCCGTCAGGGATAACCCTGAAACAATCATACTTAGTATGCGGATAATCAATGATAACCTTTCAATTACACACCCTAGTATAGGCGCCTCCCCTATGAGCTTGGCCTCCCAGCCATGGCCATTTGCCATCCTGGGCACTGCATAGGTGTACATTCATCAAGATGTAGCCTCAGCTCAACCTCTTCCGCAAGGGAACCCATACTAAGGCATATAAACTTCCGGGTAAGCCCTACCCTATTCAGGTATTGTGGTTGTACGGTAAAATTGGAATGGTATCGCATCCGAACCCAACCATCAGTGTTTATAAAAGGGCTAAGGCTCATGCCTCAACATTTTCATCATCAAGCCATTGTGTTTCTCAACACATGTCAAAATATTTCAATATAATGAATCTTCATTCCAAGGTTTTCATAATCATTTTCACCAAGTATTCCCATCTAAAGTGATCAACTTTTATGCTTAGCACTAGCCACTAAAGTTGGGGGCATTCCCTAATGAGCGGTGCTATCTCCAATCTCATGCCATGGAATGACATCCAAGTATAACTACTTAGGCCTAGTTTTATACTCTTTATGGTATCTATACTATTTTTCCAATACTCACAAAGCACTAACTAAAAGCAAAGAACTTTAGTAAAAGTAAAAGAATAAATCTTGCAAGTAAAACTCAAGATTGTTATAGTCAAAGCTATATAACCAAGCATGCCTAAAGCATCTTGCATATGTTATCTTGCACAATTCTAGCTTGCCTTGAGTAGTGCAATGGTTGAAGTTCTCCTCTTCTTCTTCTTGGTAGTACTCCTCCTCCTTGTATCCCGGGTCGGTACTATCGTCTATAAATGAATACGAGGTACACAATCACCAAACAATACTTAACTACTTATATTTAGCACACTAAGGTTCACACTTGATGATCTAGCATCATCACAATCATCACATGAAATAAATACTTAATCTTGTTTATCTTATTTTTGGAAAAGTAATTTCTACTCATTGAAAAATACTTAAGATTTAATATTCTCCAATTAAAATATGGGATCATGTTGACACATGTCATCACCACATATTCTAATACATGGGAATGTGATTTAAAGTGTTGGTCATATTTTATAAAGTTTAAGATTATCATTTAATAAAATTAAAGTGACTAGAAATGCCCATATAGCATACTTTTGGTACTATTCCAATGTCACTGCATGTAAACCTAAATATTTTTACATATTCAGATAGATCTTGTGAAATGTGATTTTTGAGAGTTGGAATCAACTCAAAAGCATTTATGGTTGATTTTTGAAAAATGTTTGAAGTTGGAAAAGTCCGTGTCTTGTTATTTTTGGTATAGGTGATCTATAATTTCAAATGGTTTGAATCCAACAGGATTGGATAGATAATTTGAATACCTTTCTAACAAAGTTGGAATCATGCAGTTTGGTTCAGTGAATCTCCTTGAATTGATTTTTGAATCTACTAACAGAATCTAGTTTCAACTAATTAGAAAAATCCTATTTGAATTTCCAGGCCTGTGCGGGAAACTAACTGGGCCGGCCCAATATGCACAGCGCGGCGCAGCGGGCTGCTGACAGGATGGTCCCACTAGTCAGTGACTCTATCTAACCGAAAAGGTATCTTTCAATCTAGGACGTGCGATTAGACTAAGATCTATGGCTGAGGTTCATCATCGACGAAGAACAGCTCCAGCGAGGTCTAAACCCTAACGCGGCGGTGGGGGTCGTGTGACGCTCACCTAGGCTCCTACTAGGGTTGGTGATGGGGGGAGCGACGTGGTCGACAACGACGGTTCGAACGGTGGTCACGAAAGCTCCTGGGGGGGCTCCAATCGACAACGCCCTTCTCCTTCTATAGCAGCGGGCTTCGGCCCAATTCCGGAGAAGCGGTGCTAGCCTTGCTCCGAGGAGAAGTGTGGGAGGTGTGGCGAGGAGTGGGGAGTGAGGTGCTGTGCAAAATTGAGGCGGAGAGGGCCTCTATTTATACACCGACGAGGGGACTGAGCAGGATGGGCTGGCGTCTCCGGCGACAGCGGTACAGTGTGCTATCGATGTGGCTGTGGATAGGGGGCGGTGCGGTGTTCCTTGGCGGTCATCATGGGCGTAATGGCACGGCACAGGGCAGCGGGGAACGGTCAGGCGCGTGCGATGCTCTGCGCGGGAGAGGCAGTGTTTGCGATGGCGCATGTCGGGGGGATGATCCCCAGATACCCCAACCGGACAAGAAATAGGACAGTCGAATAGTGTCCGGCTGGCCAGATGCAGTCGGACAAAGCAAGTCAAGCCGGCTATCGCATGATAGCTGGATCAGTAGGAAGCAGCCGGCTACGACGGCATAGCCGGCTACGGCGACGTAGCCGGAACCAATCAGGGAGACAGGACAACGTGCATATCAGTGCACGGTACGCCCTGTACGATGACAAGACCAACCACTACTCGGCCATACCGAAGACTTTGCGAGGATGACGCAGGAACAGTGGCCCGATGCTGATGATAGGCTCGCACGGCGTCCACTGTGCCTACGACAGCCATACTGCTCATACTTCGATGGGACATATCATACCGGATACTGTAGATGACCAGCCGACTAGGACCCGCCTATGGGGCCCGCCAGTCGGACTGGCCAGGGAGACCTTTGCCTCTCTGCCTATATAAGGAGAGGCAAGGCCTCAGTAGCAAGGGTTGGCTTCAGTGCATTTAAGGCAGTAGCTAGAGAATACAGCTCAAGGAGTGCTTGTAGTTCGTATATCCCCATAATCAGATCCGGCAGGAGTAGGAGTTTTACCTCACCACGAGGGCTCCGAACCTAGGTACTTCCTGCGTCTAGCTACGCTTGCTTGTATCCAATCCCGCCTGCGGATGCCGTCGATAGCTTCCCTGCTAGTCCCCACACCTCTATCTAACCTTCTCATATACTGTCGTTCCCAATACAACGACAGTTGGCGCCCACCGTGGGGCTGTATGGCTTCGACCGGAGTCACGTTCTGCACGGGACCCCGCACTTCAGCCGGTGAGCACCTGGCCTCCAGCCTAGTGCTCACGCTCGGCAAATTTGACTGCTTCATCAACAACGCTTCCTGCTTCGCCGGAACCTCCTTCCCGGAAAGCGGCTCCATCCTGCTCTTCGGTGACCTCCTTGTCTACGTCGCCACCGTCCCGGAGCGATTCCCTAGGGAGATCATCTCCGTCGCGGAGCTGCCGCATCCTGGCGGTAGCGCCTCCGTCGCCCCCCGTGGCGTGGAGGTCATGATGGCTGGCTCCAGCTCTCACCCCCGCCAGCCGCGGGAGCGGGGCACAGACGAGGTTGGAACTTCCGCTCCTCCGTAGCCTCGGAATCCGGTGGAGGATGCCATTGATCGGCTCCTGACGCCGGTTAACCTCGGGGATAACCCGGAGGAGGCGGAATCCAACTTCGCCATGGAGAGACAGATCCTCCTCCAGGAGGCCATGGAGCTGGCAGCAACCCGCAAGCAACTTGAGATCACCCGGCGCGAGTACGACCGCGCGCACGGCTTCACTCCGGCTACCGTGGAGCCGAGCCGACGCGGCCAGGTATGGCGCCGGGGAGGCGAGCTAGGCGGTAGGATGGAAAAGGATGGGGAGCCGGACCCCGCGCCCACCCTCATCCGGCCCGCCTACAGCACGCCCATCAAGAACCTGCGCGCGGCGCGAGCCACGGTAGAGGAACTGCCCAATCTGTAGGGCGAGGAGCGAGCCCGCCAGCACGCTCGCGTGCAGGAGCTCCTCCGCATCGCGGACGAGCAGGCTGATGCCAACTGGCAGATGCAGGAGGACCCTAGCTACTCAAGGGGGAGCAAGCTGCCCGTCAACAGCAGGGGCGTGCCACTTGACACCCAGCAGGCGTCCTCCCCTCAGCCGGCTAAGGCCTGCAGCAGGCGTCGCAGCTCCGGCAATAGGGGCCAGCCGCGCCAGGAGCAGACGGTGAACAACAACCCGCCGCCTCCCCCTCCACCAACCGGAGCACCTAGACCCGTCGGTTCCCGTCTCTCGGGCCGGGTGGGAGCGCCCAACCCGGATTGTCCGGATGCCCGTGACCGCATCGAGCTCCTCGCTCAAGCACGCGTCACGGAGGAGGAAGATTCCACCGGTCCGGTTTGTTTTGGACCCCGCATCCGGAACGAGCCATTTCTGGATAAGATATCCCTACCCAGGGACACCCCCAAGTACGACAGCAACATGAAGCTAGAAGATTGTCTGACCGACTATGCTACGGCAGTTGGCATCGCCCATGGGAACAAGCGCACAACCGTGCGCTACGTCCCTCTTATGCTAACCGGATCGGCAAGGATGTGGCTCAACAGCCTCGCACCCAACAGCATGAACGCCTGGCCAGACTTCGAGAAGGTATTCATCCGCAACTTCAATGGCACATACAAGCGTCCAGGGCACCCACGCGACTTGGCCTTGTGCATCTAGGGTGACCGCGAGACTGACTGCGAGTACCTCGCCAAGTGGACGGAACTGCGCAACACCTGCGAGGGCATCCTGGAGAGCCAGGCCATCGGCTTCTTCGTCTAGGGTTGCCGAGCAGGCACCATGCTTCGCCACCAGCTACTGTGTGACGAGCTGAAAACCATGGCGGATCTCATGACGGTTGCGGATCAGTACGCCACGGCGGATGCCGCCATGAAGAAGCCCCTCCGAGTAAATGCGGACGGGCGTCCGACTCCCACAGAGCCGGCTCGCGACCGTCCAAGCAATCCGGCTGGCGAAGCAGGATCCTCGAGGCGCCGCGGCAACGACAACCGGTTCCACGGGGACCGCCAAGCCGGACAACAGAAGCCCCGCTACCACGTGCGGCAGGTCAATGCTGTGGAGGGCGCGCCCGACACGCCGGCTAACGATGCAAGGAGGCAGAAGCCATGGCTCACCTTTGACCAGATGTTTGACGGCCCGTGCAAGTGGCATAGCGGTCCCTTCAAACCGGCTATGCATACCACCCGGAATTGCAGCTGGACCCGCCAGCTAAAAGACCAGGGTAGCCAGCCTCGTCTCCCCCTGCCTCCTCCTGGTGGACCACTGCCACCGGCTAGGGGAGCCAGCAATGATGGTAACGGCGACAACATACGCAACAACAACAACGGCTACCCCTAGCCGCATGCCGCCTACCACATCTTCGAGACAGAGCTGGACGACAAGCACAGCCGCAGGCGACGCTCCAAGGAGGTCAACGCCATCATCTCTCCGATCCCCTAGTAGCTAAACTGGTCGGAAACCCCCATCACCTGGAGTCGTGCAGACCAGTCGGAGCAGCTGTCGACTCCCGAGGGCTACGCCATGGTGCTCGACCCCCTCATCGTCTCCAACGCGCGTACCTGCCGATTCTCGTGCGTCCTCATCGACGGAGGCAGCAACCTCAACCTCCTCTACCAGTCCTCACTAGAGAAGCTGGGCATTCGCGAATGCGACCTGCGCCCGACTACCACTACGTTCCACGGCGTACTGCCGGGGCCAGCCTGCGCCCCGCTGGGTAAAATCCAGCTGGATGTCATCTTCGGGACCGAGGAGAACTTCCGCCGCGAACCAATCTGGTTCGAGGTGGTAAACCTGACGAGCTCCTATCATGCTCTCCTCGGGCGCCCCGCCCTCACCAAGTTCATGGCCGTCCCCCACTACGCGTACCTCAAGACGAAGATGCCGGGACCCAACGGCGTGATCACTGTTGCCGGCTGTTTCAGGCGGTCGATGGAGTGCGCCTCAGCCGGTTCCAAACTGGTAGAGGCCCTCATCATAGCCGAGGAGAAGCGCGTGATCATGCGCAATGTGGCCATGGCCCAGCAGGACATGCTGGCTAGCACCAAACCGGCTGGAGAGGGAGCTTTCTAGCCGGCAAAGGAGACGAAGAGGATCCTGCTCGACCCCTCCGACCCAACTAAGTTCGTCACCATTGGTGCTGGCTTAGACAGCAAATAGGAAGGCGCGCTCGTCGAATTCCTCCGTGAGAATCGGGATATCTTTGCATGGTCCCCCAAGGACATGTCGGGTGTGCCGAGGGAGTTCGCCGAGCACTCACTTTATGTGCGGCCGGATGCCAAGCCGGTCAAGCAACCTCTGCGCCGGTTCGCGGAGGAGAAGAGGAAGATAATCGGTGATGAGATCACCCGGCTCCTTGTAGCCAGGTTCATCATGGAAGTATACCACCCATACTGGCTGGCGAACCCAGTCCTGGTGTTGAAGAAGAATAAGACCTGGAGCATGTGTATCGACTACACCAGCCTGAACAAGGCGTGCCCAAAAGACCCCTTCGCCTTGCCCCGTATCGATCAAGTCATCGATTCCACGGCCGGCTGTGATTTGTTGTCTTTTCTAGATTGCTATTCCATTTACAATCAGATTCGGCTAAACCCGGCTGGTCAGATTAAGACATCATTTATCACCCCCTACAGGGCTTTCTGCTATGTTACCATGCCTTTCAGTCTAAAGAATGCAGGCGCTACCTATCAGTGCTGCATGCAGAAGTGCTTGCACTCGCAGATAGGCCGAAACGTGCATGCTTATGTGGACGATGTGGTCATCAAGACCAAGGAGAAGCACACCCTCCTCGAAGATCTGGGAGAGACATTCGGCAACCTCCCCCAGTACCAGATGAAGCTGAACCCAGAGAAGTGCATATTCGGAGTGCTATCCGGTCAGCTCCTAGATTTCCTCGTAGCACAACGAGGCATTGAGGAAAATCCGGAGAAAATCGCGGCCATCGAGAGGATGTAGCCGCCCAGGAGCCTGCTTGGAGTCCAAAAGTTCACCGGATGCCTGGCCTCCCTTAGCCGTTTCGTCAGCCGACTGGGGGAGAAGGTACTCCCGTTGTACCAGCTGATGAAGAAGATGGACAAATTCTCCTGGACTTTGCAAGCCGACACCGCATTTCATGACCTCAAGCGCATGCTATCCATAGCGTCGGTTCTAGCCATGCCGGCTAGCAAGGAGCCGATGTTGCTCTATATAGCAGCCATCAGCCGGGTCGTCAGTGTCATCCTGGTGGTGGAGTGCCCCGAGGAAGGCAAGGCTCAGCCGGTTCAGAGGCCCGTCTACTACCTCAGCGAGGTTCTCTCCCTCTCCAAGCAGAACTACCCCCACTACCAGAAGATGTGCTACGGCGTGTACCTGGCATGCAAGAAGCTCAAGCACTACTTCCAGGAGCATCCGATTAAGGTCATGTGCACCGCACCCCTTTCTGAAATCATCGGCAACAAGGACGCCACCGGCCGAGTCGCCAAGTGGGCCATCAAGCTCGCCACCTACACCATCCAGTACGAGCCCCGGCTCACGATCAAGTCGCAGGCATTGGCGGACTTCCTCGTCAACTGGGTCGAGACCCAGTACCTCCCACCGATTCCGGATTCGGACCACTGGAAGATGCACTTCGACGGGTCAAAGATGCTCGGGGGCTTGGGAGCCGGCATCGTGCTCACCTCGCCCAAGGGATACTGGCTGGAGTACGTGCTACAGATCCACTTCAAGGCCTCCAACAACGTAGCCGAATACGAGGCACTCGCGCACGGACTCTGGCTGGCCAGGGAGATCGGTATCAACCGGATCCTTTGCTTCGGTGATTCGGATCTAGTGGTGCAGCAAGTATCCGGAGAATGGGACGCCAGAGATGCAAACATGGCCCTCTACCGGTTCCACATCCAGAAGCTCAGCGCCTCCTTTGACGGATGCGAATTCCATCATGTCCCCCGCGTCAACAACGAAGCAGCCGATTCGCTCGCCCGAATCGGATCCACCAGGCAGGTGATCCCACCTGGGGTTTCCTTGGATCACCTGCGTAAGCCCTCCATCAATCCATCGCCGGAATCGAACTCCATCGTCTGGGCAGGGAGCGCTCCGGCTGACGGAGCGGCAGAAGCGGAGCCAGCAGAACTGCCAAAGAAGAAGACCTGCACCAACTCCGGCAAGGCGGTACCCTCCGGTTCACAAGACCCGGAGGCTACCGGCTCGTCAAGCGGCTCGGGGGCTGTCGTCCCGGGTACGTCACCCGGACGACCCCCCGACAACCACCAACCGGATAGCGCGAGCGTCCTCGTCATTCGGGAAGTGCCATCCTGGACACAACCCTTCATGAACTACATCACCAACGGAGAACTTCCGGACGACGAGGTGGAAGCTAGGCAAATCCGGCGCCGCGCGCACACGTACACCATCATCAACGGCGAACTGTACAAGCGCAGCGTATCTGGCATTTTCCAAAGGTGTGTCGACGGAGACACGGGCTGCCGGCTACTCAAGGACATCCACCAGGGCGAGTGCGGGCACCACGCTTCGTCAAGGGCGATAGTCACCAAGGCGTTCCGCCATGGCTTCTATTGGCCCACCGCCCTCGAGGACGCTGAGCAGCTGGTCCGCGCGTGCAATGGGTGCCAGCGCTTCGGGCAGCTCAGGCACATGCCAGCTTCGGTACTCAAGACCATACCGATTACCTGGCCATTCGCGGTTTGGGGCCTCGACATGGTCGGTCCCTTCAAGCGAGCACGTGCGGGCATGGCCCACCTGCTGGTGGCGGTGGACAAATTCACGAAGTGGATCGAGGCCAAGCCTATCTGGAAGCTGGACGGGGCGACAGTCGTCACCTTCTTCACCGACATCATCAATCGGTTCGGCTACCCCAACAACATCATCACCGACAATGGCACGAACTTCGCCAAGGGGGCCTTCGCCCGATTCTATAGCAATAAGGGCATCCGGCTGGACCTTGCCTCCATCGCGCACCCGCAGTCCAACGGGCAAGTCGAAAGAGCAAACGGCTTGGTGTTAGCCGGCATCAAGCCACGCCTCATTGAGCCGTTGGAGCGGTCACCCGGATGCTAGATCGAGGAGCTTCTGACTATGCTATGGAGCCTCCACACCACGCCAAATAGATCAACCGGCTACACCCCGTTCTTCCTGGTCTACGGATCGGAAGCCATCCTCTCCGCGGACATCGAGTTCGACTCACCGCGCAAGCTCCTATACGACGAAAAGGCCAACCAGGAGGCGCGGGAGGACGGAGTGTACCTCCTGGAGGAGCCCCGCGAGCTGGCTTTGTCCAGATCAGCCATGTACCAGCAGCGACTACGCCACTACCATTCAGGCCGGATCCGCCCAGTCGCGTTCCGCGAGGGCGGCCTGGTTCTCCGGCTGGTGCAAGACACGAAGGGCATGCACAAGCTATCGCCACCTTGGGAGGGCCCCTTCATCATCAGTCGAGCGCTGCCCAACGACTCCTACTACCTCATCGACGCGCAGCAGCCGCGCAAGAACAAGATGGACAAATCAGACGAGGAAACCGAGCGTCCCTGGAACGCGGGCTTGCTACGCCCGTTTTACGCCTAGTCGCCAGACAGTGTATGTATCCCGCAAACCCTATGAATGAAAATGCGAACCCCTACGAGATGCTCGGGGGCTCCTTGCTAGAAATGTGTTCGCATCTATTTTCCGGTTATAGTTTTCCTATTCCGGCAACCCCTACCTGGGGGCTTGCCGGCTGGCCCGGCCTGCTAAGTCAACAAACCGACCGAGTAGTGCGCGATGATGTCAGAGGCCCACTCTTCGTCTCAGCTACAGACCGCAACCCGGCTGTCCAGCTAGCAAGAGCAAAAGCCCGAGGCATCCCACACGAAAAACAGGGAAGAGACGCGACAGACCGGGTGTTCCGGCTTTGCAACTAGCTTAAGGCAATCCGGCTGCTAAGCCATTAGTACCGTGCGCGATTTATTGTCAGCTCCCTTCGATTCCGGCTGTAGACCGCAACCCGGCTGCCCGGCAAGGACGCAGTGAAAACAGTAGAGCACACGGGAAAGCGACCAAGTGTCCAGAAAGACGCAAGCTAGTTTTCGAAAAACAAATCCGTTTTCCGGCTACAATTTGACAGACTAACATATTAACATGTGGGGATGTATGCGTATGTATATCCTTGTCCGACTGCCTTGAGTCAGAATTCAGGAAGAAAAGGAGAAGAAGATTCGAAGTCCTTGCCTTCAACAAGCGCTCCGAACCTCGGGGGCGACACCCACTGGGTGCGCTTGTGCGCCCCCAGTGGAATCTTGTAGTTCTCACCCGGCTAAAGGCATTTAGCCGGCCGTTCGGAGCCCAGTTGAGGGCAAGGGCAGGAGCAAGAGAAGACAAGGAAGATTCGAAGCACCTGGCTACGCCAGCTACTCCGAATCTCGGGGGCTACACCTAGTGGGTGCACTCACGCGCCCCCACTTGAATGATAGTTCCCCTGGCTGAAGGTGTTCAGCCAGCGAAAGCAACCGACTGAGACGAGTCTAGTCGGATAAAGTTAGAAGATTTGGGAAAAGAAGGAAGATTCGAAGCA
Source organism: Avena eriantha (assembly GCA_910589775.1). Taxonomy (NCBI): domain Eukaryota; kingdom Viridiplantae; phylum Streptophyta; class Magnoliopsida; order Poales; family Poaceae; genus Avena; species Avena eriantha. The sequence continues at coordinate 271,682,513 of OU342740.1, read as the reverse complement.
CCTGGCTATGCCAGCTACTACGAATCTCGGGGGCTACACCCAGTGGGTGTGCTCGCGCGCCCCCACTGGAGGTGTAGTTCCCTCGGCTAAAGGCATGTAGCCGGGTGAAGTTAGCCGGATAAAGTCAACCGGCGAAATATTTGAAGCACGCAAGTTAAAGGGAACTCAAGCCAGTTCAATATTAACAAGCAAAGAAAAAAAGAGGCGAAGCTCCCATAGGTTTACCCGGTGTCAGAGACAGCCGGTACAAATGGACAAGTTTCAAGCAAAACTAAAGCAAGACAAATACACCCGGCATCCCGGGGCAATGGCTAGGCGGCAGGACCCTTGCCGTGAGGAGCATCTTGGCCGGCAGAAGCTTCAGGCGGAGGAGGAGGCGCGGCGCTCGATCCGGTTCCGGCGCCCACAGGCGGCTGCATCGGGCCTTCCACATCAGGAGTACCGACAGACTCCGAGTCGGTGAGCACCTCGTCGGGATCCACGCAGTCGGCAATCTTGATGGCGGAGCCTCGGAGCTCTGGATGGGCCTGGCGGATGGCGGCAAGGTCGGCGTCAGCGCGGAATCCTCCGTCGATCTTCTCGACACATGCGTCCTTATACCAGGAGAGCATGAGGACCAGGGCCATCTCCGCTCCGGCTCGCGCCGCCAAGTCCTGCAGCCGGTCCACCGCAGCCGCCACCTCCCCCACCTTCGCAGCCAGCTGCGTCATCGTTTCCGGAACCGGAGCATCCAGCCACAGGAAGGAGAATACGTCCCGCGCCGCTTGACGAAGCTTGGCAGCTTCTTCGCCAAGAAGGACGATGAGCTCCTGGGCCATCGGTTGTGCTCCCGGCCAGTTCTCCTGCAGCCGGTTGTAGGCCAGCCGGTCTATGCCGGGATAAAACGCTGTCAGAAAAGAGAGTCAGATCCGGCTACCGGATCCGGAAGAAAGGAAGGCGGAAAAGAGGAACTCACCCTTAGCCGTGTAGCCAACCTGCATCAGCTCCTCCACAAGAGCCTTCTCCTTCGTCGCCAGCCGTTTGATCTCCTTCTCTTGGTCCTTGTTTTGGGCCTCGAGAAGGTTGAAGGCCTCGGTCTGGCTGGCGAGCGAGGCGTCACGCTCCTTGATGGTGGCCTCTAGACGGTCTACCTTCGCGTGCCAATTGTTGTTCTGCAGCCGCAGATTGGAGTTGGACTTGCAGCCGGTCATTCGCTTTCTTCAAGCGATCAATCTCGCGCTGAGTGCACACGAGGATAGTTGTGACGAAACCGGCTATCAGCAAAAAAAAGGGCAAACCGGATGAAGCAAACTTACTCTGGGAGGTTCCGTTAGCAGCAGCAAGGTTCTGCTCCAAGGATCGGTTCCCGCTGGCTGCGGCCTCCAGCAGCCGGATCACCTTCACCGCCAGTTCGAGTGTGGCGGCGAGGTCCGTCAGTGAGGCAGCGGAGGAGGCGTCGTCGTCCATGTTGTTGACGGCCAAGGACTCCTTCGCGGCAACCACCGCCGTCCTCCACTCCTCTCTCGGCTCCTCATCGGAGTTGTCATCGCCGACAACTACGAGCTCCTTGCCGGTCGCAGCCTCCCGCGCACCCGCGGAAGAGCCACCCGACTGAGAACCCTTCGCGTCCGGCTGAGGACCCTCTGATCCGGCTGGGGCAGCCGGTTCAGCTCGAGGTGGAGGCGAAGGCGGTTCCTCGAAAGAAGGAGCGGCGCGGGCAGGCGCAGTCGTGGCAGGGGGTGGCGACCCGGTTGGCGCTCGTTCCGGGCTCGTGGCTCCAAAGGAGACCAGCGTGCTAAGAAAACAGAAGAGGAAAGGGAAGAAAGAAAAGCAAATAAGCCAAAGGCAGAAAGGGAGAAAAAGAAGCAAGTAGAAGACGGTGAAAGAATGGGGAGGAGGGACGTACCCCGGCACAACCGGAGGCGGCCCCTTTTACCGGCCAAGGCGGCTCGGCGGCAGGGCGCTGGTCCAGCCCCTCTTGGGGGCCGGCTCCTCCGCGGCAGGCCGACTGGAGCGGGAATGGCTGGAGCCGCTCCCGCTAGCTTCGTCGTCCGTCGCAGGGCGCGGCGCCGGATCAGGGGCCAGTGCAACCTCCTCCTCCTCGTCAACCTCCGGGTGGGGGTCGGCGGCCGGCTCGTCGTTCCGGCTGGGGAAGGCATCCCCGTCCCCGTCCGACTCCTTGCCAGACCGCCGAGCACGCGGCTCGGGCAAGTCAGGCGTGAACTCCTCGAGAGGAGCCGCACCCTCCTCGCAAAGGATGCAAGGGGACATCTGCCAAATACAAGAGGTTAATCGGATAAAACAAGAAAGAAGGGCAAGAAATACGAAAGAAAAACTCCGGCTAGAGGGACCTACCCGGGGCGTGCGGTTCTCCCGGCTGTAAGGCGCCAGGCTGAACTTCCAGCCCTCCGGCAGCCGCTCCTTGGTGATCGTCCACACCCACTCCTACAGGTTGTGGTAGCTGGGATCGCGGCGTGACAGCCGGGTCGGGTCCAGCCGGCCGGAGTAGAGGAACATCTTGTGCGCTCGCTGCTGCAACGGTATCATTAGCCGGGACATCCAGCTGAGGGTGACGTCCAGGCCGGTCAGCCGACAGTGGGCGAGGGAGCGCATGCGTTTCAGCATCGCATCTGACTCCGCCTTGTTGCCATAGATCTTAAAGTCCCAGTGTAGCCGGCTAGACTCGACATCCTGGAAGGCCGGAAGATTGATCCGGTCGACGTTGGTGACGTTCTTGACATAGAAGTATGACTGCTGCCACAGTCGTACCGTGTCGTGTAGAAGGAACTTTGGGTAGCCGGTCTGCGCGGGGGAACTTCATGATTTTGTTTTTCCAGTGAACCCACATGGGGCTGTGTTGTTCCAACCAATCCGCTCCCAAGGTGCCGCCGCAGATGACTAACGGCCCCTGCGTGAACTGCACCTGCGGCCGGACTCGGAAGAGACGGCAGAAGAGCCCGAGATCCGGCTGGATCCCGAGATAGCTCTCGCAGAATGCCACGAAGTGCGCCAGCATTCCGATTGCGTTGGCGCCGAGGTGGTGGAGGCGGACTTCGAAGAACGCCAGGAAAGTGAGGAAGAAAGGATGCACCGGCAGCGCGAACCCGCGCGACAGGTGCGAGAGGAAGATGAACTGCTCCCCCTCTGCGGGGTGCGGCGACACCTCTCCCGCCGGAGCTAGCCGCACCGCCACTTCCTCCGCCGGTGGGAGGACGCGGGTGGCGCGGTACTTCTAGATCAGGTCCTCGGTGACGGAGTTGACCTAAGTCCATCTACGATTGGCATTGATGAGTTAACCCCTCGTCACATAGTGCCTTTGATCATCATTAAATACTTGACTGGCATATTGAATAACATTAAGGTTAGGTTCATCCTTTTCTCCTAAAATAGCCCCAATAGCATAATCACTAGCATTACACATAATTTCGAATGATTCGTCCCAATTGGGTGCTTGAATAATCGGTGTAGAAATTAAAGCTTTCTTTAATTGTTCAAAAGAATAATGGCAATCTCTGTCAAAGGCAAAAAGAATGTCTTTATCTAGTAGACGAGTTAAAGGGGCGGCTATTTTAGCAAAATCTTTCATAAAGGGCTTGTAAACACCAGGATGCCCAAGGAAATTCTTCACTCCTTTTATATCTTGTGGAATTGGAAGTGTTTCTAAAGTATTTAAGTTTGATTTATCTATCTTAATATTTTTCTCAGAAACTTTATGCACAAAAACTATACCTTCCCTTACCATGAAACGGCAGCGTTCCCAGTTTAGAACCATCTTGGTTTGTTTACACCTCTACAAAACTCTATTAAGATTATATAGACATTGTTCAAAAGTATATCCATAGAAAATAAAGTTATCCATAAGAACTTCCATGGAACTCTCCACAAAATTGTCAAAGATTTTTAAAACACACTCTTGAAAAGTAGCAGCTGTGTTACACAATCCAAAATGCATTAATCGATAAGAATAGGTTCCATAAGGGCTCATGAAAGTAGTTTATTCTTGATCTTCAAGTTGGATAGCAATTTGACAATAACCGGAGTATCCGTCAAGAAAACAAAAGTAAGAATTAGCGGACATCATATCCATAATATCGTTAATGAGGGGAAGTTGCTTATGCATTTTTATTGTTTCTTTATTCAACTTCCTAAAGTCAATACACATTCTATATCCTGCTATCATTCTAGCTAGAATCAGTTCATCCTTATCATTATTAATTATTGTTATGCATCCTTCCTTAGGTATGCAATGAGTTGGACTCTCCCATTTGCTATCTGAAATTGGATAGATAATACCACTGTCTAACATACGGATTACTTCCTTTCTCACTACTTCTTTCATTTTAGGATTTAATCTTTTTTGGTTATCTACAAATGGTTTAGCATCCTCAACCATGGGAATCTTGTGAGTTACTATGGTCGGATCTATACCTTTTATGTCATTCAGTGTATATCCAAAAGCTCTAGTTGTTTGACAAGTACTTCCAACAATTTCATGCTTTCATCTGGAGAGAGATTATTGACAAAAATTACTGGACATTTACCTTCCTTGTCCAAGAATTCATACCTAAGCCCTGGAGAGAGAGATTTTAGAACAATAGGCGGTGGATCCTCATCCCCTTTTGTTTCAAGATCTTCATATTCATCCCTGAGGTGTTGTTCAGCCTCTAGTGTGGTGTTGAGGATGTCATCCAAATCTTCTTTTGCAGAGTCGTTGGCAAGAGAATCATCACTTGTCAAGCTTCTCTCAATTTCGGATTGTGGGGTGCAAAAATAGATTGCTGCCAATTGTTCAATAGTTTTCTCCTCCTTAAATCATTTTTTCGTCTCATAAGGTAGTCTCGTGAATTGGGTATAGCTTATTTCTACAGTTTCTTCACCAAGCTATAAAGATAAAGCCTGCTTTTTGTTGGAAATATCAATATTCATAGAGTTATAAAAATGATTACCAAAGATAACTGGGTAACTGGAGTTCAAAGGTATTTTGATAATATGAAAGTCAATTGGATACAGAAAAGCCCGAACAGAGATGCAAACATTGCGAAGTACTCCGTGAGTAGGATGCAAAGTTCGATCAGATAACATAAAAGTTACTTCTGACGGTTCAAGGTAAGAGTCATCAAGGTGATCGTACAACTCTTTATAAATGGTACAAGGCATTATGTTTATAGAAGAACTTAAATCATAGAAACATACATAAGTAGTCCCTCCTAAACAAAAATGAATTTTCTGTTGACTTTTATTCTTACTGTCAAAATTTCCTCCTATCATTTCGGAGGATTCTTTACTTACCGTAATAACCTCTTCCTTGAACAATTCAGGTTCCAAAAGTTCTTTTACTAACCCAATGTTTTCTTTAATGGCTCATAAATTTCTAGTTAATCTTCCTATTCTTTTATTTCCTTCTCCCCCACTATCTATTACCTTAGTAAGAATAGTTTCCTCTTCAGCTAACATTTTCTTTTGCATTTTCGAGTATCTATCATTGGGGATAATTTTAGACGGGTTTTCTTCCATAGGTTGTGTATAACATTCCCAATCTTTTGGAATTCGCAGGTAGTCAGCATAGGATTTAATAATTTGAATGATCATGCGATGGTCAAGGTTAAATTCCCAAGCAATTTTTTACCTTTCCATAAGCTAGAAACCTTTTTAAACAATTGTACTCTATGGGGTTTTCCTTTTTAAATTCTGCCTCACAATAGGCTTTCTCTATCCTACTCACCGTGTCTAATAAATTCCATGCCCTCTCAATACTGAATTCAGTGAACGACCCATTGGTAAGGGAATCAAGTTCAATTCTATTATCATCATCCAAACCTGCATAGAACGTGTGTATTACTAGCCAAGGTGGGAAATTATGATGGGGGCAAAGGTCAAGCAAACCCCGAAATCTCATATACCCCTCATGCAGGCTTTCTCCAGGTCTTTCTTTAAAATTTGTAATCATGTGCCTTGAGCCAAGAGTTTTTGTCTTGGGAAAGAAATCAATTAAGAATAGAGAGGCTAGGCTCTCCCAGGAATTAGTAATCTTTGTAGAACTCTGAATATACCAAGGACGAGCTTCATCAATGAGGGTTTGGGCAAAGAGAGCAAACTTAACCTCATCCTCAGTTTGTATATTAAGATGGAAAGTCCCACAAATATCTTCGAAGTACCCTACATGCTCATACGGATCCTCCATACCATCTCCTACAAATCTTTTTGCATGCAAAAGATCTAAAACCATGGGGTTAATATCATACCCTCTTGGGTTATTAGATTTTAAATATGCATCCATGGGCAGACCAGAATTCCCCACAGCCTCAAGCTGAATTATATGTTGTACTCAACCATCATGTAACTTTAGTAAAACAATGAGTAAAGTAAGTAACTAAAAACAAACACCAAAATCGCTTAGCTCCTCGGCAACGACGCTAGAAAATAGCTTGATGACTACAAGTGCACAGACCAATTGTATCTAGTTTCGAAGTAAAGATATCAAACCCACAGAGAGCTATTGGTTAAGGTCTTTATGCCCCTCATTACTATCTACCAAAGAATACTGTAAGTTGGCTTTGATCTCAAGTAAAGGGTGTTTGTATGGTTTATAGTTGTTTGTAGAAAAGTAATTAAAACAAGTAAAAGAAAACAAGTAACGAGATTGTATGAAAGCGTGGTTGAACTCAATAGGGATAAAACATTCTCGGGGATGTAGGATACACCACTAGCATAGTGTTATTATTATATGTAATCAAGATAACATACTTCGTATGTCATGACATGTGTGGAGAGAGCCCCTAAGATGTTCACGACAAGGCTTGTAGGAAGCCACTTTGTTGAGCCAAGTGTGAGGTCATATCTAAATAACCACTGCAATGCCTGAGAGCAATCACCCATATAGGCCACCGCAATTAGGGGTTTCCCCATGGATATCGTAATTAGCTTAGGGAGTCCCTCTTATCCCCTTTGACCGTGAGGGTTACGAGCCGGCACCAATCTGTCACGGGGCACTCCGGGAACGCTTCCACAACACGGCCAAAGGGTTTCATCCTCCCTTTAGTCCCGAAGGCAAATGATACATGGTTAACTTCACATATCATCTAAAGAGAAAAATCAAACACAAGTCATAATTATATCATGGACAAGCAAGTCATATGGACACAAGAATAGATCATCTTCATTACAAGTTCATAGTGGTGCTAGGATTTCTCCATCTCCCCAGGAACAAAGGAACTACTCACTCATGGAAGCAATCAACAACATAATCATAATCAAATGGATGGATTAAAGTACGGGTGTAGATCTAATGCAAACCACAATTGGATCTGGAATTACAAAGAGATCTAATAGATGAAAGATGGAGTAATGGTGGTGATGAAGATGCAGCGGTTGATGGTGAAGGGGATGATGTGTTGTCCTCTAATGATCCGCGAAGCAGCTGAGATTTTGCCCCAGCCAAATTCCTCCTTCGGATCCCTCTCGGATGTGGTGTTTCGTGGTTTCTAGTGGTTGTGAATGTCGGATCTCTCTCGTCTTTGACAGGAGAAACTATTTGACGAGGTGGTCCCAATGGCACCCAGTACGGGCGGGCTCTGCCCGTACCAGTGGTCGTTATCGGTGCTGATGCCTCCTCTTTATTTGTTATTCATCTAGGTGCGAAGGTAAATTCATAAAATGGCATTTATCACTTAGAAATATTATATAAATTACACAATATGACAGCCCTAATTGATAAGTTTATCTATGACTCCATGATTTGGGATCCTGTTAAAACAAGAATGAAATAGCGCTCGTAGGCACAGTGGAATACAAAAATCCCTACTCTATTTATGCAAAAACAAGAGGTAAAAATGCTTCAATTTTAGACTTATCAACGACGTTTTGGCGATGAAAAGCGCAAACCAATGGCTAAAGAACTAGCCCGGCTCGAGTTAGCAGGATACGTAGAAGAGGTCATCCATACTAATTCGTCGGCTAGTCATGTAATGGTCCCTAAAATGGACACCACATATTTAAGGATGTGTGTTGATTATACTGCCTTGAACAAGGCTTGTCCCAAAGATCCATTCGCTCTGCCTAGAATCGATCAAGTTATTGACTCGACAACAGGCTCTGAACTCCTATGTTTTCTTGACGTATATTTCATATATTACCAAATTCGGATGAAGGAGTCAGACAGACTAAAGACTTTGTTCATCCCCCCTTCGGAACCTTCTGCTACGTAATGATGCCTTTTGGGCTAAAAAACGCAAGAGCTACGTACCAGCACACTATGCAACGTTGCCTCCATGATTAAATCGGACGCAACGTATATGCATATGTGGATGACATAGCTGTGATGTCCAAAAATAAGGAAATGCTTATTTCCGACTTGGAGGAAATACAATATAATGCTTAATCCAAAGAAGTGTTTCTTTGGAATACCAGCCGAGAAATTGTTAGGTTTTCTTGTGTCTCAAAGAGGCATAGAGGTGAACTGGGAAAAAATAAAGGCTATACTCAACATTTCCAGGCCGACTCGCCTGAAGGACGTACATCGGCTAACTGGGTGCATTGCTGCGGTCAGTCGGTCCGTAAGCCGACTCAGTGAAAGAGCCACATCATTACACAAGCTCCTAAAAAGACAAAGAAGTTTGTCTGGACTGATGAAGCTGAAGCTGCACTTCAGTATCTGAAAGTTGTACTCTCATCCGCCCTTATCCTTGTAGCACCGGGACCATAGGAACCGATGTTACTCTACTTAGCTGCAACAAACAGAGTCGTCAGTGTCGTCGTGGTGGTGGAACGGCCAGAAGAAAAACAGGAACACTTGATGCAGCGTCCGACTTACTATATCAGTGAGGACTTGACTGAATCGAAGCAAAGGTATCCTCACTACCAAAAGTTATCCTAAGGTGTGTTCTTCGCATCCAGAAAGCTACGATATTATTTTCAAGAGCACAAGATTACCATGGTGAGCACAACTCCCATGAAAGATATAATCAACAAAAGCGATGCTACGGGACGCGTCGCTAAGTGGGTAATTGAGCTCGCAGCTTTTGGTATTGAGTATAAACCTCATACATCAATCAAACCCTAGATTCTTACCGATTTTGTCGCTGATTGGATAGAGACGATAGAAAACGCAGGTCTCCTAGAGACAAAAGTTTTGACCTTACATTTTGACGGGTCTAAAGCGCTCGGGGGCTGGCATGGTGCTCAAGTCACCCAAAGGTTATAAACGGTTCTATGTGTTTTAGATTCACTTCACGGTAATAAATAATATTGCCGAATATTAACCCCTGCTGTATGGAATTGGAATTGCAAAAGACATTGACATTCGCCGACTCATGTGTTATGGAGACTCGGATTTAGTTGCCCAGCAAGTATCTGATATATGCAATGCAAATAAGCACATGACAGCATACAAAGCTATCGTGGATGAACTATCTAAATCGTTCGAAGGTTTTGAGCTTCAACACATTCCCCAAACAGAAAACAAGGAAGCACATGCTCTATCAAGAATAGGCTCTGCGCGGAAAAAGTTCTTGGATGTGCTTTTTTGGAGCACTAAAGAGTTCCCTCTATCACAGGAGTTGATGAGGAGTATTCGACCAAATCCGACTCACCCCATAACAGTTCTGGCTGTAATTCCTAGGTGGACAAAACCCTACCTTGATTTCTTGGTAGATAGAAAACTACCCGAAGACGAAGTTCTGAGCTGGCAGATCGTCCGACGAGAAAAATCCTACACAGTAGTGGGAGGTGAGCTCTATAAGCGGAGTATGTCTAGGGTCTTTCAGCGCTGTGTTTCTCCAGAAGAAGGAGTGGAAATCCTAAGGGAAATCCACGAAGGCGAATGCGGACATCACGTTGTAGTCAAATCTTTAGTGGAAAAAGCCTTCAGACATGGTTTTTTTTACTTACATCTAAGGTAGATGCCGAATGGCTGGTCTAGACGTGTAAAGGTTGCCAAAAATACACCAAACAAGCTCATGTTCCGGCTGATCAGCTACGAACAATTGTGATTACATGGCCCTTTGCGGTCTGGGGGATTAACATGGTAGGACCGTTTAAACGGGCTCCAAGTGGATACACCCACCTTCTAGTGATGGTGGATAAATTCATGAAATGGATTAAGGTAAAACCCATCACAAGTTGTGATGGAGCAACAACCAAAAAGTTCATCGAGGACGTTATAATATGATTTGGATATCCGCACAGTATTATTTCAGTCAACAGGAGTAACTTTTCCATGGGAGAACTCGTCGAATTTTGTAATGAACAAGGGATCCGACTCAATATTGCATCAGTCACACTTCCACAAGCCAATGGACAAGTCGAAAGGACAAATGGTTTAATTGTTCAAGGCCTACGACCAAGACTCGAAGCACCACTTCATCGTGCTGCGGGGGCTTGGGCAGACGAATTGTTGTATGTTGTATGGAGTTTACAAACTACTCCAAACAGGTCAACCGGATATACACCCTTCTTCTTGGTTGGTGCAGAAGCAGTTCTTCCAAGTGATCTTATTCACACTTCTCGCCGAGTCATGGCGTATGTCGAAGAGGATGCCGAAGTCGCTCGACAAGATGACCTCGATATGCTCAAGGAAGTTCGCGTCGTTGCTGAGCAGAGATCTACAACCTATTAGTAGAAGTTACGCAAGTATCATAGTCAGAGAGTCAGAAACAGGTCTTTTAGGAAGGGCGATCTGATTCTCCGACTAGTGCAAAAAAGAGAGCACAGACTTGCCCCTATATGGGAAGATCCCTTTATGGTTATTCGAGTATTGCACAATGGTTCTTACTACCTAACTAACATGAGGCCAGAAAAAGAAAGACCTGCTACTAACAAGAGAAAGAGAGCTGGAGGCAGTACAAACCTGGATGAAATAGACCGTCCATAGAATATTGCTCAGCTACATCCCTTGTATTCTTAAATCTCTTTCTTTGTAATCATATCAATGTATATGTTCAAAGTGAAATAAAGTATTGGTCTCCTCAATGTTTTTCTGAGATGCTTTTCAAGTACCATTTTATTTCCGAATGATCATGTCATAGTCGAAAATCACAGAATACTTTTTTATAATTTATGCTCATGCTTGTTCTGGTTAGATTTTCGATTCTAAAAATGCTACCTTCGGATATAAGTCTAAATTTTCTAGTTTATACTTGGGTTTTTGTTTGATTGCTGGATGCGGATATTTTTCGAGTAGTGAATCTTGGTATTAGAAGCCGACTTTGATTCTGGGTTTAAACTAATTTAGCAATTGAGCTCCGTTGCTCGGCAAAATTTTCGTGCTGAAGGTTTGTCGTCTCATAAAAGGAACGAGGCAGAAATCCAGATAAACAAAAGGTATAGACAAAACAGTGCTTAAGTATTTTTAATCACAAAAATAAAAGCCAAAAGTGCTAAAAGAGTAAAGCATAAGTTCCTACAAACTAGCACAACAAAATAATATTCTAGCTATTACATCAGATTGTTTTTCAGAATAACATACACCCTCCGTTCCATTCTATAGTATCTATAGTTTTTTGGCAGTAATTACAAAATATAAGTGCGTAGCTTGGTTTTGTATCAATAACACCCCTCCAAACTTCCAAGCGATATGCAGGAAACAAAATCCCAACAAAAAAGGAAAGGATTATTTGGGAGACGTGCTTACCATGCATGGCCCCAACGATTCCTTAGATTTAGGAATCAAATTTCTTTTTACCTTAACAGAACGCGTGGGTACCATGCATAGCCCCAATGATCGGGGGAGAGTTTCTTTTTGAGATGGTTTTCTAGATGGGATCGGGGGAGAGTTAAGGAGAGAGATTTGTGGGATTTGTTAATATAAATTAGGAAATTATTTGATTTCCCTAATTTCACTCTAATCTCAAGTTGTTTAGCCAGGGGTATTATGTCAAAAATCAACTTGCGCTAATTTCCGTGCCAAAAAACTATAAGCACTATAGAATGGAATGGAGGGAGTATTGTTTTTTCTGGTCAACTCTATGATGCAGGTGAAGACAAAGGATTTGCCAACTCGCTCGAAACATCACCTGTATGACTCCGATATCTTTCCGACATGAGTATATCAGACTCAGTCTGTTCATCGTCTTTGAAAACTTTAGCAACTTCTTCTCTGGGGGAGGTGGCACTTCAACGGGCGTAAAGAACTGATCATCATAGCTGGTCAGCTTGGCCACGCGACACGCGTATCCAGCACAAGCATCCCAGATTTCTTTGATGTTATGTGGCTTGCCCTCTTTATGGACAGTCGAATAACCCTTGGCAACTTTCCATATTTCCATGCTTCCATGGTGGCTTATTACCATTGTTAGAGCATTATGTGTCGCTATGTATGCATACGACATGTTTCAATCCTTGACAAGCTTGGAAATATCCTTCGCTTTGTCTCGTACCTCAAAGGAAAACATTGTGTTTAAGCTGGAGACCTGGACAGATTCACCGATTTTCCTCCAAAGATTGGCGGAAGTCATGGATCAGGTCCCCGACAGCAACAAGTCGGCTGGTACGAGAATCCGATGAAGAGGCATCAAGAATGTTGAGAGGACCTACGGATAAGAAAACAAGGTGAACCATATATCCGAGTAAACAAAGTCAGAAAAACAACAATTCAGAGACAGTGAACTTACCAAAGATAGTTTCATCTACTTTGGTCTTCTCCTCTCGAAGGCTTTGGAGTTCATTTCGATGAGCTTCGGTGGTATCTTTTTCTCTGTCCAATTCATCCTTCAAGTTCGAGATAGTTTGGTCTTGCTTAGCTATGGTGCGGTCGCGCTCTATGGTCACCATGTTACTGGATTCAAGAACGCAGTTGATGTTGTGATCATGGTCTACCTTGAGTTTGTCCAGCTCAGCACGCAAGTTGGCATTTTCAGCTTCCAAGGCTTTAAAACCTTCGGCTTGTTCAATCAGCTTACAAGACTACTTGACAAGATCTAGAACAGTAAGAATTAAAAGTCGAATCAACATTCGGCCACAACTCAAAAAACAGACTATGAAAATGAAGTCGGAAATGTTTACCCTTCATCTATTGCAACTTTAAGTTGCACATTTTCAAGTCAGAGAGCTCTGATCTCTCTCTGCTTGTGACAAATATTCTTCGATAATTCCTGGTTATAATCATTTACTTTTTATAAGTCAGAAAGGTACCTAGAGTCAGAAGTCTACTAAGACTTGGGCTAATATTTTAACTAAGTTAAATATCAGCACGAGCCTTGTGGGGGCTATACTAGTTCATTCTTTGGCATCCTATAAAAGCATAAATCCAGATTCCTATCCAACTTCATGCTTGGGGGCTAAAGGATATGATAGGAAATATAATAAAAAGAGTCAGATTATGAATTACATAATGTTCATGAGTTAGTTTGTTGAGGCTCATGTTCAAATCAGAAGAAACCTTCTCAGTGAGAGTTAAAGGAATCACTGGTTGGGGAGGAGCCACACCGGCCTTCAACTTCTCGTCGCAAAGACGAACTTGGTCAAGAAGCTCGACGAGTTTGATGTGCTTTGCTTCTGGCGCCTCCTCCTCGGATGTGATATTTCGGGTCTCTAGGCATTGGAGGGCCAGCTTCTAGATTTCTGATGTGCTCTTCCGAGTAAGGCCAAGTTTGGCAATACCCGGATTCTGCAAAACGTTCTCTACAAATGTCTCAATTGAGGGTTCACCCTTATCAATTGTTGGGTCACTCATGGTGATGTTGATTTGCGAACTAAGGTTCACTGGCTCTACAGATTGAGTCGAAACATCTTTAGCACGAGGAGATAACAAATCCTCCGGTGCTGATGATGGTTTGGGGTAGGAGTTGGAGGCGGGGTAGCAGGCGAGGCCAGAGTCAACATTTGCTGGCAAAGTCTTCCCTGGATTTTCTTTTGCCTTGCCCTTGGCGATTGTTTAGATCTGGATGGTAATAGAGTAAGATCATTGCAATTTAGAAAGAATACGAATTAATATACAAAACCTTGTGAATAAGTTTACCTCTTTAAAATGGGCACTTTCCGTGTGCCGACAGAAACAGTCGGAGTTTTGCGCTTCCGGGTAAGCGCCTCAAGCAAAACTTCAAGTTCTTCATCCTCCTGAGGAACCGGATACTCAAGTGGATATCCCTCAAGAGGAGCAAGCTTCGACTCGAGGAGGTCAGCAAGCTGAAAGATAGATTAGCTCACTGTTGCAAATAACAAAAAATAGAGTGTGAAAAAATCACTCAGAAAACTTACTAGTGTTAAGGGCTTGTCACCTGTGAACATGTCCAGTGAAATCTCTGGAATCTTCTTTTCCACCCGCTCCTTGATTAATCATTTGATCCGAGTCTCATACTCCTTATCTGGGATTGGGAGTGGGCTAATGCTCAGGTTGTCTTTCTTGCTCTTGGTGACCGTGTGCATGAGGCGGTCACCATGGTGCTAGAGGTGTTGAATCTGACGTGCCAGCCAACAGTGGACTAGGTCGGATCCGTTTAGTCCTTTGTGCTTCATCAGATATTCAATCTGCCTCTTGGCGCGTATCAAATATTCAGTGAGAGCTGGAGCATCTGCATCCCAAGACTCTTGGGGGCGGCGGCACCATCGAGAAAAGCCGGCAAATCTCCTTGATTGTTGGGAGCCGGTTTGTCCTCATGATAAAAGAACATGGACGAACACCTCTTCACCGACTCACTAGCTATAACCTTGGGGTAGACTCGATCTCTCCTAAGGGTCAGGCTTAGTGTTCCAGTAATGTAAGGATTACTGGCGGTGATGGAATTTCTCTAGGTACCAAAGTAATACCGGAAAAAGTGAGACTTCGCTTTATTCTGAGATAACCCTCGTAAAGGGATACGTGGGCACTAAGCTCTAGAATCATATTGGGGGATTATGGAGTTAAACTTCATAGTAATCTATAACCTCGGAGAAGAACTCCGAGGGAGGAAAACTCAAACCTTGGTCCAGATGGGTGCCGAAGTGGACCCTCTCGTCGGTGTGAGGGGTGGGGACGATTTTGTTGAACCCGCTCCGCCATTCGTCGGCACAGAGGAGACCTTCCTTCTCGACACCGGGTAACTTCTCATCGTCGAGCACGCAGGATATCTAGACCCCGTGGAAGTTCTCTTTCTCTACCGCCGTAGTTGTCTCCGTCGTCGTTGCCGCCACACCAGAAGAAGATGCATCAGCCATTTAGTCAGGGGCAGTGAACTTTGGTGGGCGGTACTGAGGAATTGGGGGAAGGAAAAGGAAGCAGGGGCAACGTGTCGCTTGGAGGAAGAAGAGGGAAAAGGCTGGTGAGAGGAGAATGAGAGGATCTCAACCCCTTATGTACCATGCCTGCGTTAAGATTCGTGTGAATGAACAGTATTTTGTGCCACGTGGCACAGTAGGAGATGATAAACTTTCTCGAGAAGATTACGCCTCCTTGATCTCCATGCGCGCATCAAACAGTGCCTCGGTTCCGCGTGAAGCGGACCCACCAACGGTCACACTGACAGGACTATCTGTCAGTGACAAGACTTGACCTTGACTGATATCAGATTATGTCAGAGACCAATTTCTGGCTTAATTTGAAATCAAGCTGGGGAAAACCGTAATGGAATACACACATGTCCGACTCAATTTGAGAGCCAGATTCTACTTTTGTTTTGGAGTTTCAGGAACCCTTCAAGACTCTACAGCCAAAGAAGAATCAAGCTAGACGATGAAATCCGACTTTGGATCTTGGAGACTTCCATGAGCTACTGTCGGGGATATACTTTCTGAGTATACCCACTATGACTCGCTGATCAGGGTGGCCAACTTCGGGTTAGAGATTTGCTTCACGGATGGCCCAATCAAGGAGAGAAGACGGAGGTCCAACCAGTTACGGAAAGGGCTAGAAGACTACCGACTTAGACGTGTATAGTTACTTGTAGTCTAAGATGTACTCTGTAACCGACTCTGTATTATAGCTGGATAGGTATCTCCTGTAACCCTAGTCCGGACATCTATATAAATCGTCCTAGGGACTAGCCTTTAGGGCACACACAACTTACAACATCAACTCGCACATGCGAAACCTCTCTTGTAATCTGTGCGTTCGGCTCTGCCGTATTACTGGATTGCTAGCAGGAGTAGGATCCGTCCACCGTCGGCGGATTTGAACATGGGTAAATCTTGTGTGCTCACCGTCCAGGAACACCATCGCCTCACACCCCCTTTCTCCACACGCCTCGAGGACCCCCTCTCGGTGTACATGTCTTCAATCCGACGACAACACCCTCTAAGCAAAAGGAGAGCGTACATCCGGATTAGCAGACTCTTAGCGAGCACCTTGTGTGCACGCCACAGAAGCCGTCACCGCCTCCGAATCTCTCAGAAATCTTCACGGTTAAGATCCGTATAAACTTTTCTGGTCTTCCCGACGACGCCACCATGACGCCAGTCAGCGCCCCGCCCTGCGCGAGTCCATCATGACACGTCTGCCACAGAGACTCAGCGGCACCACACCACCGAGACTCGCCGTCATCGATGAGGTAGATGTACACCGCTCCACCTATCTGCCACCACCATCCAATAATTGCTCCAAACGATGCCCCATAGATGGAGAGCGACGCCCAGAGCGCCGCCATCATCCGATCCGGAATACCCCGGTATGGGTGGTTTCCCCGGAGTAGCACGAGAAGGTAGATGTCAGCTATAACGGCGATGCTTTCAACAAGGTAATGACGAGAAGACGCTGCCATCGCATGCTATGAATAGGGTCATAGCACAATTTTCACCGGCATTCGCGCCTCCCCAACTCGCCGTCGGTACCGAAAGTGGGATAAACACCACAACCAGCTCTGGCCGACCACCTACGGCGAAGAAGGAGGCCGCCATCGCCATGCCCAGTGTTGCTGCCCTAGGCATCCTCGTGCCGTGGAAGTAGCCCAGAAGCGCCTTCATGCCGTCGAAGGTGAGATGTAGTAGGCAGCAGTTTGGATAATGGCCTGCCTGATACCTGGGCTAGATCGGATCCATCCACCGCGCCGCCACCTGCTGATCCTGGCCGCCGCCGCACAGCGCAACCACCCCTGGCCGCCGCCACTCCACCGCGATCAGCCGGTGTAGGAACGCCGCTACCACGATCTAAACCTTGGCCAAGGAGAGCCGCCGCCGCGCCACACGGGCTTTGCCCAGCGGCGGCAGCGGTACACGCGGGGCTACGCGCGGAGGGGTTGGTGAGGTGGCCGGCGGCGGCGCCCCAGTGCGGCCCTGGGCGGTCGAACGGGACTGGTCGGGAGAGTTTTTTCAACCTTTCTCGTGGGTTGTACTGAAAAAAAAAGCCTAGCCATCAAGGTGGATGGTACCTCCGCCATGGGCAAGCTTCTTCCAGCTTAGGGTTGGTAAAAAGCACAAGGAGTGCGCCAGGAAAGAGTAGGCTTGTGAAAAGAGACGTTGGCGTGGTCTGCAGATACTCGGTGAGGATGACTTCTTTGATCTAACTATTTCTTATGATTTTTGTGTGAAAGAGTTCTTTTATGGATTTGGTACACCTCCATTCTGTTCTCCTGTGCATTAAACAAACAAAATTTCTTGTTAATTCGTGTTAATGCATAGTATTCTAGGAAGTTCTGCCAGACGCAACCTGATGTTAATTTCATTTTACCAGCCTCTACCACACGGTAAACACCCATACATACCTCTAACACCAAATTCTAAATTACACCACTATATACATCTTACACCTCAATTACCATGAGCTTATTGCAGACACAAAGCTCAAAACAAGTTGCGGCAAACCGCAAACAACGACTTAAATAGCATTCGAACACAAGGCGAAGAAGATGCAGATTAAGAAGCAGGCATCACATCATGAAGGCCATGGAGTTGAGCCTGGCCAAGCGGGTCCACATGTCCTCTTCCCGCGAGGTGATCACCAGCCTCGGCACCGTCATGCTCCGGTACAGCTCCTGGAGCCTCGTCAGGAGGACGACGATGCGCCGGCATGGGACGAAGACGAGGGTCAGCGGGATGACCCATACGCCTAGTTCCACCACCGGCATAGCCGTTATTTCTTCGCCGCTGCAAAAAAAAAAAAAAAGTCTGGAGTGGAGTGTGCTTTGCTCTTCACCCACCGGTTTGGCTAGCTCCCTGTTCTTTATATGTAGTGGAGCTAGGTTCTAGTGGAGGGCACGCCATCCGATACCAGCCACCTTGATTTCTTGATATGATGTTGGCACCATGTACTACAGCATGTGCTTTGTACTAGCTCAGTGAGGTAAAGCCTAAGAGCATCCTCCACCAGCGCATCCAAAAGTTGCCCAGCAAGCGTGCCAACAGTAAATTTGGGGGCCGTCGTCCAAACCGGTAATTTGGGGAGCCCGTCTCACACCAGCGTCCCCTAACCATCCCAAAGAACTTTACAAATAAGTTTTATTCAATATTTAGGCAAATTTTTACATAGAAAAGATTAAAATTGAACAAATAAACAACTACCGGTGCTAGCTATGGGCCGCGGCGCTTGGAGGTACCCTCTCTAGGACGGTTCGACGACAGCGGCCGCACATTGAGCCCCCACTCCTCTTAAAGAGAGCGGAAGATCACACTTTCTGTCTCCAACTCCTCCCTAGCTAGCTTGTTCGAGGCGGGCACGCACGGCCGCGTCGCTGGGTTGACACACGCGGCGTGTTAGCACTCTTTGTAAACATCGTCGAGTTCTTGCCGCTGGAGATGATGCGGCAGGAAGACTATGTTGAGGACGTCGAACACGAAGTGTTGGCCTGCGGTATGGTTAACTGGTCCTTGGTATGGCCACGTCGGCCTGCGCGAGCTCCCGTGCTGCTGCGCCCGACCGCACGTCGCTTGGATATCGACCAGTATCACCCGCTGGTCGATTGGCCTATCCCTCGGCTCGTCGAAGTCAGACAATTCATTTTCATCGTCGCAGTCATCGGCGGCAGCGTGGTGGGTGTGGGTGGGGGCATGGAGAGGCTCCTGCAGCTCTCCATCGCGTGGGTTGTGTGTGGGAGTGTAAGAAAGATGTCAGCCAGGCATGCTTGTTTTGGAGGTCTAGAGCGGCCCTTTTTATAGCAGAGCAGCCGCCCCCGCGGGAAAGCTCGCGAGTTCCGGCGGGAACCCACTGAAAATGGCCGGAAATGGCTAGAACAGGTACGAAGCGGTGCTGTAAAAGGCAGGGAGGAGGAGAAACCGGCGGGAAACGATGGCGGCGGCGACGCCATTTCCCACTGTCGGAAGGCGAGCCATCACAGACGGTATGTTTGGGTCACTGGCAAAGGGGCCCGGTGTGGCCTTTCTAGTGTGGCGCGTGTTGCCGGCACCCCCATCCCAGTCGTGGTTGCCGGGGACGGTAAGGGAGTGTCGGACAGATAGGTGGACGGTCTAATCTGCCGGCAGGGGTTGGGGTCCACTGGTGCGGACCGATTTTTGGCTTACACCCCAACTCGGTTGAGGGATGGGTCGAGGCGCCGGTGGCGATGCTGGATTTCCCTCTCCACTCCACTTGGTGGTGATTGGTGTGTGATCTGAAATGAACTAGCGCATTTAGGGTAATAAACTGTCCTGTCTTTTCACTGCTTTAGGTAGTCTGGGATAAGCAACCTCTTGAACCGGTGTCTTTTATGTGTACCACTAGGTAGGTTTGTTAGCACAGGACAGGAGGGGTGCTTGTGCAAAGAAGAAAACCCCAAAAGTAGCAAGCAATTTGGTGCAGGGCTCCTTTGTGCTTTATTGATTAACTTGCAATTTTCCCATTGTGTTTAGAGAGGGACGCAAGCAAGAGGCTTTTGTGTGGCTTCGCTTGAAAAAGAAAAAGAAAAATCAGATCTAGAAGGCGCCGATAGTGATAGATACAGTAGATCTCATCATCTCTACCAATCAATGGATTCAGCATGGAACCGTTTGCTAGCAGAAACAATGGATCGGGTCGTTTTACTTCCTACAGCCTGTGTACCTTTGCTGCCTTAATTCATGACTGTTTGTAGCACCGTGACCTGCCCACAGAAACAAGAGGACAACTACAAATGGATGAACAGGCAAAGCATGGAACCAGTTGCTAGCAGGAACAGGAACACGATTTGTCCAAGTGCTGAGTGCGATGTGGTAGGTCTCTCCCTCTATCTCAAGATTCTCTTTACCCACAAACCAAATCTGGAACGGCGCCAACCGACGATTCCGTCACTATTCGCCATTCTTGGATTTTTATGAGGTTCAATGGTACGAATACATTTACTAGTACTAAAATATATACATATACGATCGTGCATCTGACGTGGGGTATGTTTTTGGTTACACATGATATGCGGGCATGGCCATAGCGAGGGGAATCGATGAATCATCGATGGTACCGGCACTCCTACGGAAGAGGCCAGATACCGTAAGCCCCTTTTTGGTGGCTTGTGTTGCTGGACATGAACGCTTTATGTCGATCCGGAAGCAGCGGCCATGTGGCCTGCGGTTACAGATCGATCCGGCAAGATTGCGTGACATTGGCGGCTAGTATGTCTCTGATCCATTCTCTAACACGACGGAGGCGTGGGATCAAATATATTGGCCTGCGAGGAATGCAGGAATGTAACAGGGGATGGTTCAGTTCCCATTATCTTCTTTAACTGCGATCCCACAACGGGATTCCGGGTTCGCCGTTGAAACAACGGCGTGCAAAGACCGATTCATGCTAGGTTCGTCTTCTCGGGTATATTACCTTTCGTGACATTTTGATGTTGCGACTCGATGTTTTCTTCAAAATGGATATGGCCATGTTCGGGATGGCAGCCATGTTCGGGATATGACCAATGCATCAGGCGCAACCGCGCAAGCCTAATCAGGGTATTAGACGGATGGATGGGCGGTGACCGGTGGCTGGCAGTGGCCCCGAAATGTGAAATGAGACCAACAGAGGAAGAGCCTGGGCTTTTCACCACCTGTTTCTTGTACTAAAACTTCTTGACTAATGAGATGAGGCGAAATTATTGCCTACGTTTTGAGAATAAAAAAGTAAAAGAAGGTGTGAGATGTATGTTACTTGTGAAATTTAACTAGACTGGTTAAATAATGGCCACATGGTTGAACCCGTGCTAGCACGAAGCTGAAGGGCTTTGCAGTAGAAAACAAAAAAATACTAAGGCGAGAATAACATAGCCATGATCTATCTATGCAGATGTAAACTAACGAGAGGGATTATGTGTTCATACTCTTGAACACCGAAAGCGGAATTACGCTCCTGTTCAAAAGTTGGTGATGTAGTCGTACGACGATGCCAACATCAAGGTCGTGTAGACGCCCAAGCGAAGAGCACCACAACTGGCGGTGCCTCCGCAGTTCTACACACGTGTAGAGAAGTCTCACGGGCTCCTTTCCAGTGAAGCAACGGAAGAAGAAAATACGGACCGAGATTTCAGTGACACGACGGTGTGCGTATAGTGGAGAAATATCTATCTCGTTGTGCATGTTCCAAACTTGAGAACACACACGTGAGGAGAGAGGGAGGGGGAGAGAGAGCAAAAGCTAATGGAATGAATGGGGAGGGGTTCCTCCTCACTATATATAGGGGGAAGGGGAGCACCACCACCAAGGGAGTCCCGGGATGGGACAAAAGGGAGGAGGAGGAGATGGTCGGTGGTGGAGTGGGCCCCACCCGTGCGCACCTTGGCCCCTCCTTGGCCGGCCGGTGGCCAAGCCCTCCTGGGGCGCCTTGCTCCTCATGGGACCTCCTAGGGCGCCGCTCCTGGAAGGCCCATGTTGGTGGCCTACCCTTTTAATTAATAAAAATAATTAATAATTAATCCATTCAATTAATATTAAATACACATTATTGAATTCATCTCACTTCGAAGCCCTCCGAACATGTTCAGATTCTCCCGGAACGATTCCGGTTCTCCCTTTCTCTTTTCTTTTACGATCTCGAATCAACGCTAAGCGTCTCTACCGTTAAGTGTGCTACCTTACGGTTCAGGAACACACAAACATGATCGAGACATCTCTCTGATCAATAACCAATAGCGGGATCTAAAAACCCATGATGGCCCCCATGCATTCCACGATTTACTTGATCGCTTGAACTTTAAACGTTGAGTCTCATTCCCATTGCTATTCGATGTCTGGTTTGTCCAAGATATGATCGTCGGTATCTTCATATCTAGTTCGATATTGTTATGGACAAACACATTTACTCGTTCCTGTGATATTACATCCAGGTGACCTAGTCACATGCTTGTAAACTTTCATAGATGTAGTCTCACCGAGTGGGCCCAGAGTATCTATATGTCACGCATATAGGCAAATCCATGAATACACGTCAACCTACCCCTTTGGAATACCTGACAGACACATTTATGACCACCCTATTACACTGTGACGGTCGATGATCAAAAGCAGTCTCGAGTGATAGTGATTAGATATGATCTCACAGTCAAAAGAATGGGTTACTACATTTTACTAGATACCGTAATGTTGAATTTTTTGATTGGATCTCATTGCAATACTATGGTTGAGTGTGTGTCCATCACATCATTCATCCAATGACATGATCCTATTGTCAATTGACATAAATGTCCATGATCGGGAAACCTCGATCATCGCTTGACAAGCGAGCTAGTTAACTAGAGATTTAGTAGGGACTTGGTTTGTTTACATACCACACGTGTATTAATATTTCCGCTTAACACAGTTATAGCATGGTATAAAACTATTATAAACATACGAGATATTACAATAAAAAAATCTTTATTAATGGTCTCTAGGGCATATCTCCCATATTAGAGGCACCATTATGCTCTGCGCTCCTAACTTAAGTGTTCCTGTTTCCACATAATGCACATATTTATTTTTCTTATTTATCTCTCTTATTGCAAAATACACAACGTTTTTAAGGAAATGTTGTAGGAGAGACTCGCATAGTGAATTTTTTTAAATAATAAAACCCAAATCCGTGTCTATGAAACTTAAGCCTGGGTGGCTGGGTCATACAACCACTAACATTAGTTATGGACATATTACTAAATATGTAGACATTTTATTTCTTTTGTATATAGTTATGTTGCTGAAATAACAGAAATTTATGAGGACTTAAAAAAAGATATTGATTCCTTTTTTCCCTATAACTTGTTCATATAGTCATGACTGGAGTTAAACTAAACCAAAAAATATCACGCCAGCTAGATCAACTGCTATGCTCATATGTTTGTAGGTTTGCGTATTTAGAATGTGCATGATTATACAGAGTAAGTAATCCAGTCGGAGGTTTCTCATTCTTTTTTAGGTTATTTTTTATTGGCTTCTTCGAGATGGTGAGGCAACGATGTGTCTTGAAGTCATGACAATGTCCTTCCCGCCCTATCGTCTCTCCGGTGGTGGACGTGCGGAGTCGTATGTCTGGGAGATCTCTTTGGATTCGGTAGTTTTCCGTATTCGTTAATGTGGTTTGAGGTTAGTCTCTTCCGATCTACGGTTGTCATCTTCGGCGATGGTTATTGCTCTCGTATACTGGTCCTTTGGAGTCTTAGCACGATGATTTTCCGCGTGTCTACTATAATAAGCTCTACTACGATAAACTTTGTCTAGCTGCAGAGATCGAGGGCAAAGAACGAAGGGGCGTCTTCGGCTCGTGCTAGTGTCAGTAGTCGTCGCCAAGTGGTACAACGACCTATTTATAATTTTTATTAATTTTAGTCCTTTTTGTACTGATGTTGATGATTATTAATAGATCGGTGGAATGTCGCAGAAAAATACAAGTAATCGGTATGATTATTCCTATCCTCATTGCAAAACCAAAATAGTTGCTTGACTTGAGTTGCTTGGATATACATTTTGATCCATCTTTTATAATATTTTTTACAAAACAATGACCAACACTCCCTCAAGTCTTCGATTCTAATAACTAACTCTTGTTTACATACTCCTCCCATGATGCTAATGTTGCTTTCCGGTCACACTCAAACATTTTTGGCGTATTACTCCTTATGACTTTCGAGTGTTACAGATAATACTAGTTGTCAAAGCATAAGACGGTAAAGCATGGAAATTTTAATTGGCTATGATTTTTATAGGGTCCCAGTCATACATCAATCTGCTTCATTATATTAGCATTTGTGTGTGTGGTGAGTAGTAACATTTTATATCGGGTGTATCATATACTTGTCTTTATTGTCCAACTAATGATTAACATGAATACTTGAAACATTGTCTGGGATCTCTCTTAGTACAACTAAGATGATCTACAATTGTGATTTATTTTGCTATAGTTATAAAGATCTACCTTATATGATCTATTTAAATATAGTTATGATTAATGTGTGTTATATGTTTAGTTTTTTTGAAGATCTAAGGATGTGACATGTTTCTGTATGTTTGTGTAGATCATGCTATGCTTAAAAAAATTATGACGATCCAAGGAGTGAGATATGTAGGTATATTTTTGATAAATAACTTACCGTTGATATTACAACCATGAAGGCATCGTGAATATAATAGAGATGGGGTAGGAGTGCAAATGTAGGAATTCAAAATCGCCGGTGAATGGCTGCCGGCGGCCTACGCCTAGCGGCCGAGCCTCCCCATCCCTGTCTTGGCCCCTCCTACCGCCATGCTATGGCTGGCGCGAGACGCCGCGCCGCCGCTCAGATGGAGGGCCTCAGCTTCATCGGCTTTCCCGGGGTGCCGCGCGGGAGCCTCTCTGGCGATCCTCCTGCTCAAGCCGGTGGCGTGCCGCCTCGTCCTCCTGAACCACCGGAGATTGTCATCGACGCCCGCATCAGGTAAGGGTTGGCATCTCCATTCGGGCGCCAGCGGCGAGAAAGACGGTCACTTTCCCCTCTGCCCGACCTCCCCCACCATGCCTTCCCCCGCGTCGGCGGTCCTGCCCACTCTTCCTCTCTCTACCGATGAGATGGCGCCCATTGCTAACCTGCAGGGCAAGGGATGGGCAGATGTTGAGGATGAACCCGCGGCCCAGCCATTGGCGATGCCTTGAGCCAGTGCAGACATCAACGCTGGCCTCGTGGGGAGCCACCATGACGTGCGGGAGGAGGGTGTCGCGACTGTCCGGGAGACCTCTGCCCTGCAGCGCCCTACGCTCAGGGAATTCCTCCTCCTGGCTAGGCCTGAACGGCAGCAGAGATCCCCTGGTAGTCCTGACGTGTCTCCTCTTGCTCCACCGTGGCTGCCACCGGCACGTGGAGCTGCTGTCCTAGTGCGTCCAGCGGCCGACACGTGCAGCTGTTGTCCTAGCACGGCCAGTGGCGTGGCATCTTCTCCCTAATCGGAGCGTGGTGGACGGCTGGGGGTTGCTCCTGCCATCACCGGCGGGACGGACCGGTGCGCTTGGGGCAGCGGCGGCGCTCAGCACCAGGAGACCCCTCGTGAGCCTCTAGTTAGGCAACCTGGGGACCATACGGCCCAGTACCGGCTCATCCTGGTCCTTTAGTGTGCCTCCCGTACAAACCCTAGCTCCCAGCGCGCCTCAACACCAACCTCTCGCCCCCGTCGCTATTGTAGCCCCCGCCGTTGCCAGCCACCCTGTCCCGGATGCCGGTAAAGACCTATCTAGAAGCTCTGATGTCCAAGCGAGCCTGAATCCCCCCGACACCTCCCCTGCACCGCCTCGCCTCCCTGAGCCCTGACCTCCCCACGCCGCCAGACTGCTCGTGGCCAGCATGGGTAGCAAGGCGCCTCCTATCACTCCCCTAGGACGGTGCTCCCCGCCACCTCTCCGCTTCAGGGAGTCCTGTTGCCCCTCCCTCTCCTCTCCGCGTGACAGGCGCAGGATGGAGGCGCCTCTGCCCCATTGTTCCTCACCTTGTCTTCCCTCGCCTGAGGCTGCGTGTCGTTAGGCGTCTCTTCAGCAACAGGAGTTTGCGGGAACGGGGCCTGTTGGGGAGACTCGGCCACCCGCGGGACATGCTAATGTGGCTTCCTGGCTAGATGGGAAGTCTCAGGCTAGGAGTGCACAGTTGCCTCGCCTAAGGTAGGAAGAGGACGTCACGGAGCCTGGTGTTGCATAGAAGAAGAAGAATAAGAAGAAGAAGAAGAAGAAGAAAGGCAAGAAGGACTAGCCCACTATCACGGCCCAGCCGGGTTAATCCGTTGCCCCAGTTGCAGCTACCTCAGTTCCGCCTGTGGGTGCGAGTCCCGGGGCCTCTGTCATCATCCCCCGCCTACCGCTCCCTACTGGGGGCAGGAGTGCCTAGATTACTACGGGCACGCTGTCGATGGTGGATTCTATTACATCAACATGGGGGTGCTAGGATGACGACCCCAGAGACTTTTGCAATGGTGGTGGTGCTCCCAGATCAAGATCATCTCTTGTATGTGGAGATCACGGAGGCCCTGATTCGCTCGAAGTTTTGTGAGGTCCTGCTAGGCCATGAGTGGTTGTTCTGGAGGATCTCCCCCACGGAGTTTGCAGTTTCATTCCCCTCTGTGGTGATCCTGCGCATGTGCGCCTAAGGCTCCTCGTTCACTCTATTGATCCACCAGCTGAAGGTCTCGATCAGGCCTTCCTCGTCTGACCAGGAGTCCTCGACCACCCTCTCCCCGGTGTCGGTGTGGCTTCAGGAAGTTCCAGCAGAGGCCAACACCAAGGGGATCACCACCCTCATCTCATAGACAGTGGGAAAGTTCCAAGAGGTCGATGCTAGCACCCTCTCTAGCCTCGGCGTTGTTCGCTTGTGGATCCTCTGTCTAGACCCCTCGGTGTTTTCAGTGTCCCTGCCATGTTTCTTCTTCGACGGGGAGGGCGGGAAACTGCTTGTGGAGCTGGACGAGGAGCCCGGGCCCCAGCGCTCGGTCGCTGTCCCCTTGTCCCCCTCTGGAGGACCTCGGGTTAGGGTCTGGGATGCGCTTCTGAGGACGGGTCCTCGGAGGAGGAGTCTGAGTAGGATAGGTCTTCGCCCCGTGCTAAGATCTCTCCACCCCACCCTAGCCAATCGAGGGTGGAGGTGGAGGCCCACAGCAGGACCAGGCAGGTTTAGGCCCATTCTTCCAGGGGAGGAAGTCCCTCTCTCTGAGTGCACTAGCCAAGCTCGCCCCTATGGACATCCCTCGATGCTACCGCCCGACTCGCTGGCACCAATCGAGTTCCACATCGCCTAGTATGGCTCTAACCTCGACGGCACCCACTTTCCGCTGGAGCTCCAGAAGGCTAGGGCAGAGGCGCCCCCTTCGCCCTCGGTCTCGTCGCCTTCACTGGAGACCTCGGGGAGCATAGGTTTGGACATTTTCCCTATGGACTCCCCACGTTCTCCGAGATTGGTGTGCTACTCTCTGGCACCTGACACCCCGACCTTGGTTCCCTAGGAACATGCACGGAGTCCACCAACCTCACCGTTCCTGGGTCCAAGGCACGTTGCTCCTGGGGACCTCGCCAGCCACCCCCTCCCCCTCATGCCACCGTGTGCGCATTGCTGGGGCGAGGGCAGGACTCCCGAGACCGGTTACGATGATCATCGAGCAGAATTCCCAATGCGCCTCAGCGTGTGACAAGTTCTCAGGTATGACCACGGACCCCACCACGTCCATTTTGTGTGATCCTATTATTTCTGGTTCTAGATACTTGGTATTGGCTCTGGTACCTTTGGAGCACCTTGGCATGGTTCCAGATGACTGTGCGATTGTGTTTCGCAGCGAGAAGGGACCTCGTATTTAGCAGTTGGCTGCCATTAAGGCTAGAGAGGCTTATCAGGGGGGCATCGTTGATGCTCGTGCTCGAGATGAGCGGGAGCGAACAAGGACCCTGTTGACTGGACATGGGTCCTCCGACCCTCGACCGAGTTCAGCTCCTCCTCTTAGGCCAGATGGCAGGGAGGATTCTCCGAGGGATCCCTGATAGGGAGACCCTAGGGAAGACCTCCCAAGGCTTGGTCCTAGCCCCAGCCGTCTAGCGCTGTCCATTCTGCCCCCACTAAGGGGACTGCCTAGATGATAATTCCCTATGAAACATCCTTCGAAAGATCAGAGCATTCATCTGGAACATCTGGGGGTTCGGGCAGGACGGTCGTTGTCACCAGTTGAAGTAATATCTACGACAAGAGGATGTGGACATCGTTGGCCTCCAGGAGACCATTCGGTAGGATTTCACCATCTCAGAGTTGGAGGGCCTGAGCCGCCATCGCTTCATCTGGTCCTGGCTACCAGCCACTGGACACTCAGGGGGTATCCTCCTAGGTTTTAAGGAGGGAACGTTTGAGATAGATGATATGGACCACGGGGAATTCTTTGTGAGCATGTCGCTCACCCGTAGAAGATTGAACCTCAAATGGGAGGTTATTATTGTCTATGGCCCCATGGACCATAGGAGGTCCCCTGCGTTTTTGCTCGAACTGAAGTCCAAGGTTGAGAGGACGGATATCCTAGTCATAGTAGCGGGGGATTTCAATCTGATCTGCTAGGCAGAGGACAAGAGTTTGGCAAATGTAGACCTCCTTGGGATGCGGATGTTCGACAACTCCATTGCAGACCTCACTCTCAAAGATATTATGTGAGTGGGTGATAGATATACGTGGACCAACAAGCAGTTCGACCCCGTCCGTAGCATCATGGATCGTGTCTTTGTCACCATGGAGTGGGATTTGGCATTCCCCCTATGCTTCCTACATGTTGTCACTAGGGTCGGCTCTAAACACACTCCCCTCCTCCTTTCTTTCGGAGGAGGACCCTCCCTCCCACCCCGATTGAGTTGTTTCCACTTCAAGTCCTTCTGGCTTCAACAAACAGGCTTTGTGGAAGCCATTCGGGCACGACAGGTGGAGGCGGCGGCCTCTCCTCCACGAGTGTTTAATGCGGTGGACGTTTGGCACCACTGTGCCGAACTTTCCCGCCAATTCATGCACGGGTGGGAAGCGAACCTAGGGACGGTGTGTAGACTGCAGAAGGACACCCTCCTACTGGAGATGACTTGACCAAGAGGCGGACCGGGTGGGCCTCTCGGCGGAAGCGTAGGCCCATAGATACTCCCTTGAGACCTCCATTTTGGAGATCTATAAGGGAGAGGAGGCATTCTAGTGGTAACATAGCCGCTAGAGCTGGACGATCCAAGGGGAATCAAACATGGCCTACTTCCACGCCATTGACAATGGGAGGCATAGGAAGTGTTTGATCCCCTAGCTCTGGGAGCAGGGATCCCTTTTGGAAGACTCGAAGGAGATCTCCTCCCATATTTACACCTTCTATAAGGATCTCTTCTCAGCTAGTCCCTGTTCTAGGACCTCCCTGGCTTCCAACTTCTATACCGTAGGAGCGACGGTTACCTCCACCGCAAATTTGGAACTCGCATTTCCATTTTCCCAGAAGGAGGTGGCAGTGGCGATCAAGTCCATGAATACCAACTCGGCCCCTAGCCTAGATGGTCTTCTAGTGGCCTTCTTCTAGACCTTCTAGGATTAGCTACAGCTGGTCTTCATGCCAATGTTCCAGGAGTTCTACTCTAGGACGTTGGTCATGTCTAGAGTAAACTTTGGGGTGATTACCCTGATCCCCAGAATTACGGGGTCTACAGATATATGCCACTTTAGACCAATCACGGTGATAAATGTCATCCAGTGGATATTTGCAAAATTAATCCCCACTAAGTTGGCACCGGTCATGGAGCACCTCACACACCCCCTCTAGTTCGCCTTCTTGAAGCGGAACCTCATTCATGACGGGGTCCTTGCCATGCATGAAATTATTCATGACGTCAAGGTTAGACATCAGAAAAGGGGTGTTCCTCAAGTTGGCCTTTTAGAAGGCCTTTGATCGCTTGGACTAGGCCTTCCTCCGTCTGGTTCTGGAGAGGCGGGGCTTCGATGATTGGCTAATTTGCTGGATAATGCAATTCGTGATGAGTGGAAGCACGGCCATTAATATCAATGGGGAGGTGGGTCCGTACTTTGGACCCACTTATGGAGTGAGACAGGGAGATCCGATCTCACCTCTCATGTTCAACTCTATGATGGATGCCCTTGCAAAAAATTTGGATAGAGCCAAAAATTCTGGCCACATAATGGGTGTGGTAGGGCATCTTATCCCTAGAGGTGGTATTTCCACCTCCAATATGTAGATGATACCATGGTCATGGTTCAAGGCATGGAGAGTGATATTGTTAACCACAAATTCCTACTCCTTTCCTCTGAGTCCATGTTCGGCCTTAAGATCAACTTCGATAAGAGCGAGGTTATGATCCTAGGGTATTCTGATGAGGATAGAGAGCACATTGCGGACAACCTTAACTGTCGGCAGACAAATTTCCCCATTACCTACTTGGGGATGCCGATGCAAGATACCCGAGTGCTGATCAAGGATCTAGTGCCCCTGGTCACGAGGTTTCGGTCGAAAGCTAAACCCTGGCGAGCTAGACTCATGACCAAGGGCATCAAGACGGTCCTGATCAATTCTTGCATATCTAGCCCCTTGATGCATGTAAAATGCATACATGAACTTTGCACTTTATTACTTGATATTCCAACATATTTACATCATATATGGGTTATATTCATGTTTTATAATGATTACTGGGAATAATTCACACTTCCCATATTGCTTTGTAATTAACCCTATTGAGGCAGAAAACCCATATTTCAATGTTTTTGACTTTCAGGTACCCAAACGACGTCCAATTGACCTGAAGCTTCATGGGACCTAGCATTTATCAGGATGAAGAACAATGGGCCAAAGATCTGCGAGAAAAGAATTCCGAGGAGGGAACGGGCATAGTAGTCGTGGCCCACCCCCTGGCCGCGGCTAGTATGCTCTTTCCTCCCTCGAGTCTCCGATGTCGTCGATTCTTTTGCCAAATGACTTGTCTTGACCTAAAACCTACTATATATACCCCATTTCAGCAATCCTCGATAGAGACGGAGGCAGAGATCGAAAACATAGAAATAGAGTGTCAAGAGGCTGCCACCGGAGAAGATCGGAGGGGGGAAACACCGCCGGAATAGCCTCCGGAGGGATTCATCCCCCTCCGGCGTGTTCATCATTAACACCTACAGCAAGATCCTCTCCATCCCCCTATTGTAATCTCTTTGCAAACATGATGTGTGAAGTAATATTTTATCTTCCCTTGCTCTATTGTGACTCCATGTCTTTGTTTGAGTAGTGAATTGTTATGGAAAAGTAAAATAGTTTGTTTATTGGTTGGATTCAGTGTTGTTATCTTTTATGATTGTCTTCTTATACAATATATGAGTGCACACATATGTTGGGGAATGCATTTAAGGTGATCACCATGATTTAATGGAGTGGGGGTGA
The DNA here is from genome assembly GCA_910589775.1 of Avena eriantha. Taxonomy (NCBI): domain Eukaryota; kingdom Viridiplantae; phylum Streptophyta; class Magnoliopsida; order Poales; family Poaceae; genus Avena; species Avena eriantha. The sequence continues at coordinate 271,651,391 of OU342740.1, read as the reverse complement.
CCATGGAGGACAGAAAACCGTGGTTTAATCCATAAATTTACATTAGGGGGACATATATCAGGGACCCTAGAGTTTATAGCTATGGTGGGACAATTATGTCTTAATAATTCCTATGTTTGCTTAGTAACATGGCCTTAGGATCCATCATAAGAGTTGTGTATCCACATTTATTTGGCTGCACCTAATTAAGGATCCGTCCTAGAAGAAACAATAAACAACCAAACAAACGAATGAAATAAAAATTTCCTAAACATTTACTCCCTTAGAGAAACTTGCTACTTGAGAAACTTGTTACTTGAGAAAACTTGCCACCACTCCACTCCACTTCATTTGATCAATTTAAATTGCACTAGTTTACTTGTAGTTTCCACTGACACATACTTTATTTATTTTCTACCTAGTACCAAAACAAAACACACACTTAGATCCTAGCTTTGCTTAGAAGGACATATAAGAGGGTTATATGGCTTTAGATAATATATAGTTTACCTTCAGCTCCTCATGGGTTCGACACTCAAATACTTATTGAATTGTACTACGGTGATCCCCGGCACTTGGGGGCTATCACCTCCTTGTGTACTAGATGGGGTTGTACCTATTACCGAAAGGAACCCATGCTAAATTTGCCAAAGAGTTATCTAGATTCTTTTGGGTAGTGAGGGACGGCCACCAAAAATATCACATGGTTAAATGGGTAGATTTATGCATCCCCAAGAGCCTTAGGGGCATTGGGATTCTAGACTCTCACCCTTCAACGTGGCGTTCATGGTCAAATGTGTGTGGCGCATCCTTAAGGATGATGGTGGATTGTGGCTTCAACTCATCAAAGCCAATTACCTGCGGGGCCATCCCCTTTTGGCTTGTGAGCGTCGGGAGGGCTCCCAATTCTAGCGGGCCATCTAGGACACGAAACATGGCATCCGGGGTGCAGCCTATTTCACCCTTGGCAATGGGCAAGAGGTCCTCTTCTGGTTGGATCCCTGGCTTGCAAGTTCGCCCCTTAGGAAGACCTTTCCTGCCCACTTTGCCATTTGGCCTCCCTATTTGGGTTTGTGGCTGAGATGGTGCAGGAGGGAATCTGGAACATCCGTTTCGGAGAACATTTAGTATGGAGGAGGCCACGGACTTTGATAGATTGCAGAACTCTCTCACAGCCTCCCTCTCGGAAAATAGGGACTCGATCTCCTAGAGGCCCTCTCTCCAGGGAGGTTTCTCCGTGGGCTCGGCGTACTGGTCCTTGCTCTAGGGACCATAGCTGGAGTGGATGACCCCACTTTGGAAAACCCCTTGCCCCCTAAGTCAGAAGATTTTCGTCTGGCAGCTTCTCCATGGCCGCCTCCCTTCAGGTCTGGTGAAGGAGATATGCCCTAGAGGCAACTAATAAATAGGTTTATTTTGTCATATCTCAATTAGTTCATAATAGTTTCATACTATGCTATAACTATATTAATACGAAACGTTAATACACGTGTGGTATGTAAACAAACTATGTCTCTAGTTACCTCTAGTGAACTAGTTCATTGGTCATGAGGATGATCTAGGGTTTCAAGATCATGGGCATTTATGCCAATTGATAATGAGGTCACATCATTAGTTGAATGATGTGATAGAAAAACAACCCAACCAGCTGTATCTTAATGAGATCTAGTTACAATGTTCACCATTAATGGTAAAACTAAGGAAACCTTGCAACCCATCCTTAGACTGTGAGATAATGCAAATCACCGTTCTAGAGGGAGCTTAGATGGTTATCAAGTATCACTTCGTGACTGGGTGATCGAAAAGGTGCTACTCAGGTTTCCCAAAGGAGCGTGTAGAGTAGTACATATCAAGACCAGGATTTGCCAATCCATGTAACGGATAGATACATATGTGGCCATCTCGGTGACGTTGCATTAATGAAGCTTGCAAGCGTGTGACTGGGTCACAGAATGTAACGACACGGAAACAAGAAAACAATTTCATTGGTAACGAGATCGAACGAAGGTATGGAGATACCGTAGATCAAATCTCGGATGAACTAGCTATCAAAAGGCAAAGGGAATGGGAAACGACTGTTTACGGTTCAAACGACATTGTCATCGTGGAATGCACAGGGGTCAATATGGGCATCCCAGTCCCGTTATTGATCATTGATGGAGATCATGTCTATGCCATTCCCAAGCCGTGGGGAAATACACTTAAGGGTACGATGAGCTAGAGATCCTCTGTAAGTTGGAATCACCATATGAAAGAGAAAAGGAAACCGGAAAAGTTCCGTGAGAGAACCGGAATTGTTCCGGGAAAGTTCCAAAGTCGTTCGGAGGAAATCAAAAGGGAACCAAAAGGTGTTTCAGGTCAAATCAGATTTTGTAATATGTATTTACATATTAATTAATGTAATTAATATTAAATATAATATTAAAATCTAATTTGAAGGGGTATTCCACTAATGGGCCAAACATCCTAGGGAAAAAGGGCCCATTAGGGAAAACTGAAGGAGGGAAGGGCCAAGGCCCAGGCGCCTCAAGGGGGCCCACCCGGCCAGCCTAGGGCTGTGCGCGGGGTGGGGCCCACCCCAGGCCAGCTGGCCCATGCCCCCCCTCTCCCTTGTTTAGTCCCACATGGGAAACCCAAAGGGGAGGGCACACCCCCTCCCCCTATATAAAGGGGTGCCCATGGGTGGGAATTGACACACCAATATTTGGAGAAGTCCTTTGGTTGAATTTCTCCTTCCCTCTCTCTCTCGTCTCCATGCGTTGGTACGGTCCCAAGTAAGGATTGTCCGAGCATGAGACACCGCACCTACAGCATGCCGTTGCGCTGCAGGGATTCCAAGCCGGAGATCTACTTCCGCCCTCCCAGCAGGGATCAAGGAGTCGGAGGTCGTCATCGTACACCGTATGTGTACGAAACCACGAGGGGCCTCACTTGAGGCACCTTGGATGTCGTGAGCTGGAGCTGCTTCACGATGAAGAAGGAGCAAGGGGTGACCTGCGAGGAGTATCGCGACCTTGAGGTCGGCTACGGCTTCGACTACTTCAACCACATTCCCCTCGGAACGCTAACCGCGTACGGTCTACAAGGGTATGTATTCTATACGCTCCGTTCGTTACTGCATTACTACATAGATAGATCTTTGCAGTATTAGGCGGTGCCAACGTAGGAAATTTTTTGTTTTCTGCTGCGGAACCCTTCAGTGGTATCAGAGCCGATCTATGCGTAGGAGTGCTGTACGGCCAGTACGCACATGAATTGTGCGGGCATTGATCCCTTAGTTGTTACCCTCTAACATGTACTTGTTTATATCGCGGTATTGTTTGATGAAGCGGCCCGGGCCGACCTTACATGTATTCGTACGCGAGACTGGTTCCACGCTCAACATACGACTTGTACCGTATAAGTGGCTAGCGGGTGTCTGTCTCTCATTCAATAGTTGATATAGCATTTACAATGGAGGGCCCCGAAAGGGGTGTAATAGAGACAACTGTAGGATCTATGTTGTGGTTGGAAGTTCGTAGATTAGAAAAGGTTCTATAGCGAAAGCCCTAACAACCACGTAAAACTTGCAAAGATAAAGTAGAGGCGTCTAACTTTGTTTTGCAGGAGGGCTTGTGTTATGATATGGCATTGGTCGTTACGAAGGTAAAGTAGTTTACTTTTATGTTACTAAGTTAAGTAGTAATAGCCATCGTTCAGATGGACGACCGGGGTGGTGGCGTCGTGGACTTGGCGTCAAACCAGGGGCAAGATAGAGATCATGCTGGAGCGCTCGATGGAGATCAAGGCACAGGAAGAAGGACCATATCATATCACAAATTTACATGTGATGTTGATACCTGTTTTATATCTTATTATATGCTAGTATTAGATACTCAACGATAGCAAATAAGATAATCCCTATATAATTCCAATGATAGTGTTCCCCTTGTGTGTGCACCACCAAGAAAGTTTGTCGTTATGAAGCCGGCCGTGATGATCGGGGGCTAGACATATCTACATTCGCATACAGTGGGTGTAAGCCATGTTGCACAACAAATACACACAAGTTAGATTTGGCGAGCCTAGAATGTGTAGACATGGCCTCGGAACACAAGAGACCGAAAGGTCGAGCATGAGTCACATGGTTGATGTGATTGACATTGGGGAAAGTCTACCTTTGATGCTGCACTGATGACCGTGACGATCGGGGGAGGTGCAGATGATTGGGATCATGTGATCACTAAAATCGTCTAGGGGATGAGAATTTTAGTGGGAGCTCAATTAGGATTGACCTCATATTATGAACTTAGTCTAGATGTCTGTTTGCAACTATCTTAGTAGATCATGGCCTATCCCATTGAGGTCCTTTGCGACCATGGGAATATACTTCTTGATATGAAACTTAGCAAAAGGGTCCAACTTCATAGATTAATACCCACGCCCGAGGGATATCCTCGTAAAAGGTGATCTTCTCTTCTTGATACTATGACCATTAGGAGATAATACGATGACTCTGCAATGTTTGCGTGTTCTCCATAATCATCCAACAAGCCATTCTCCATTCGATGGAGAGTTGGATTACAATCTTGTATTCTGCAAGATCAGGCACATAAAGTATGAGCCGTTGGATGAGTTGTCTTCCATGATGGATGAAAAAGGGAACATTTGGAGAAACACTTAGCAATCTTGCATTAGAGTTATGAACTCTCAGAAGGGCTTGATTGCAATGGAGGTCATGAATGAAAAAGGGTATATGTTAGATATACAAAGTTATAAATGTAATTCTTGCAAAACTCGTTGCAATTTATATAAGTATTGGATACTTGTCCCGTTTTGTGAAAACAGGATGGTCTCCTTGAGAATTACTAGAATTGAGGCAATGTGGCTTGATGACGACAAGCAAAATAGTTGATGGTCAACATCACCCCCTTTCCTCAAAGGTTTATCATTTGGATTAGTGGACTTGAAAATAATTTTGTAATCCTTGTTTGTGTGTCTTGCTTTTGGCGAGACGATTGTTCATATGAATAAGTTACAAGACAGTTGTACTATTCTTATGAACAATACCTTTATGGTCACATTACGATTATAAATGAAATATTATCATCACTATGTTAATGATAACAGTTTAAACATTTATAAAATGATTAGAATGCTAAAAGATATCCAAAGTTTGATTATGATATGACACTAGTGTTTAAGTCATTTTGGTTATTGCATGTTCTTCATTCTAAATGAAGATCGGGGTCTTAGATGCTTGATCTAGAGACTTTGCAAAACCATGCCTCGTTGGGCAGAATGACTAAAAATTTCGCATTCTGGTAAAATAGTGATATGCGAAGAAATGTTGAACTTTATACATAACGATGTATCGTATTTTCAACAAATAGTGGAAATCATTATTTCAAACTTCATTATGGATTTCAGTGAATATGAATATTTACTTAATGAAGCATAAGTTTGAAACTGCTTTGAATTGTTCAAAAGATTTCAAAGTGAAGGAGGATATTGAATTAACAAGAATACAAAAGTCTTTTCGATTTGATCAACATGACTAAAGTATTTAAGTTAATTTTAGCATAAATGGACATGTGAAAGAGGTTTCACAAATTATGATAATAGGGGCAGTTTCAAAGTGTATTGAAATTTCTATATCATAATCATTATGTATTAGATACATATGTTATAATATTATCTCTTATCAAGGTTATAGTTATCGTTTAGAGTTAGAGATCGAAATGAGCAAACACTCGGTTGACATACAAAGGAACATCTAAAGATTCGTGGAAACAACACCATAAGAATTATGCATGTTCGAGTTTCTAGAGGTTTCGATAATTCGAAATCGTGGCGAATAAACAAGTCTTTGTAGCGTATTCTTAGGAAACTATGAATACATGTTCCACAAAGGGTAAACCTGCTGTTGTCCAAAGTTGATGTGTCTTGATGAAGATATAGGTGGAACAAAGTAAAAGATCAAAACAAGGTATTTGACCTTGCCTCCGAATTGTTGAGTGGCGCAGTGGAATTAGTTTCGTGAAACCGAACTCTACAAATAGATGAGAAACTAATGATAATGATCATAAAAGTTTCAGCGAATAATTTTATTAAAGAAAGTAGGATTCAACAATATATACTCTACAAGTTCGTGGAAATATATTATTGATTCACTTGTCATGTTTATGAACCTAAGTGTGAGAAATGACAAAGAAGCATGATGGACCTAAGTGCGAGAAATGACTAGGAGTCATAAAATCCTATATTAAGTTACATTTAAGATTGCAAAGTAATATGTTACTTGATCTTTTAAAGTAAAGTAGTTTACTTGATATTTCTGAATGACTTCAAAGTCATAAGAAGGAAATGAAACTTAATGGAGACGTGAAGCTCGATTTATCACATAGTATGGACAAATTCAAGGAGTTGACTACAAATGTAGCGATGCTTGAGTCTTTTGGATTTAGTAATATATGGATATTGAACTCTCGTAGCTGGAATTCTCAATTTGATGATGATCAAAGAATTTTGGAATGTCCAAGATTATAGAGAGGGAGCTAATTAGCTTGGCCAAATCTTAATATGTAAGAGACATATTTTGAGTGGGAGCTAAGTAGCTTGGCTGAATCATAATATGTATCTGACATATTTTGAGTGAAAGCTAAGTGAAATCCCTAGATCTCAAATATGGATGTCATATTTGAGTGGGAGCGTGAGATCATTCTAGGATATGTGGAGGACATATGTGAATGATGTGATTGGTATTGATAACATTTAAGTTAGTAAATATGGATGAAGTTGAACAAGTTATTAAACAATAAGATCTATCGAGATAGATTGGTAAGTTTAATAAACATCACAGTTGAATGCTTCCTAGACTTGATTCTGAAGATGTTCAGAATATCCTAGATCAAATTCTGAAGTAGTTCAGAATGGAACAAGGAAAAGAAAGAGGTTCTTACTTGTATGAAGAATTGAGTTAGTCTTAGTATTGCAACGATGGTTAAAATGAAGAAAGAGATGTGTTGCATCTCCTATGCCTCAGTCATAGGTTGTCCCATACAACCATATTGTATACTCGACATAATGTGACCCGAAGTTCTGGTTGGAAGGACAAGCTCTTAACTATAAGAACATGTTTTGAAGTGATCCTTGGGTTAATCACTGGACCAGAATTAAGTTTGTACTTAAATGGCAAGAAGCAAAGTAAGTGGCATAGTTGCATTTCATGCACTAGGATCTACATAGATATAGAAGTATAAAGGCTCCATCTGATGTGATGTATATTGTTATGGCGGGGCTAGTTCGCTTTTAACGTAGAATGATGTGTCCCAGGGCACAGTGCCCATGAGAAAGCCCTCGAGATTGATCAAAAGTCACTGTAGGCTCCTGGAAATCGGCCTCGTTCTGCTGCCATAACTGCCGTATATACACAAAGGATTGCAAAGTGTGTTTCGAAGTTTAGATGACAACAGTGAAAACAACCTTCATTATAAATAGTAGAAACAAAGTCTCACTTTGTTGCCAAACGAATACTTCGACCCATTATGAGATAATGGTGTGAATGTGAAAGTTAGGAAGACATTAACGATTTGAAAAGACATAATGATCTAGTAAAACAGAACATGGACAGGACGTTTTCCATAAGCATGCATGATCAATAAACACATATGTGATATGGCTTATGATGAGTAAAATGCAAGCTAGATTATTTGTACTCTAGTGCAAGTGGGAGACTGAAGGAGACATGCCCTAGAGGCAAATAATAAATAGGTTTATTTTATCATATCTCAATTAGTTCATAATAGTTTCATACTGTGCTATAACTGTATTAATACGAAACGTTAATACACGTGTGGTATGTAAACAAACCATGTCTCTAGTTACCTCTAGCGAACTAGTTCATTGGTCATGAGGATGATCTAGGGTTTCGAGATCATGGGCATTTATGCCAATTGACAATGAGGTCACATCATTAGTTGAATGATGTGATAGACAAACAACCCAACTAGTTGTATCTTAATGAGATCTAGTTATAATGTTCACCATTAATGATAAAACTAAGGAAACCTCGCAACCTGTCCTTAGACTGTGAGATAATGCAAATCACCGTTCTAGAGGGAGCTTAGATGGTTATCAAGTATCACTCCGTGACTGGGTGATCAAAAAGGTGCTACTCAGGTTTCTCAAAGGAGCGTGTAGAGGAGTACATATCAAGACCAGGATTTTCCAATCCATGTAACAGATAGATACATATGTGGCCATCTCGGTGACGTTGCATTAACGAAGCTTGCAAGCGTGTGACTCGGTCACAGAATGCAACGACACGGAAACGAGAAAACAAGTTCATCGGTAACGAGATCGAACGAAGTTATGGAGATACCGTAGATCAAATCTCGGATGAACTAGGTATCAAAAGGCAAAGGGAATGGGAAACGACTGTTTACGGTTCAAACGACATTGTCATCATGGAATGCACAGGGGTCAATATGGGCATCCCGGTCCCGCTATTGATCATTGTTGGAGATCATGTATGTGCCATTCCCGAGCCGTGGGGAAATACACTTAAGGGTACGATGAGCTAGAGATCCTCTGTAAGTTGGAATCACCATATGAAAGAGAAAAGGAAACCGGAAAAGTTCCGTGGGAGAACCGGAATTGTTCCGGGAAAGTTCCGAAGTCGTTCGGAGGAAATCAAAAGGGAACCGAAAGGTGTTTCGGGTCAAATCAGATTTTGTAATATGTATTTACATATTAATTAATGTAATTAATATTAAATATAATATTAAAATCTAATTTGAAGGGGTATTCCACTAGGGCCAAACTTCCTAGGGAAAATGGGCCCATTAGGGAAAACCGAAGGAGGGAAGGGCCAAAGGGCCAAGGCCCAGGCGCCTCAAGGGGGCCCACCCGGCCAGCCTAGGGCAGTGCGCGGGGTGGGGCCCACCCTAGGCCAGCTGGCCCATGCCCCCCCTCTCCCTTGTTTAGTCCCACATGGGAAACCCAAAGGGGAGGGCACACCCCCTCCCCCTATATAAAGGGGTGCCCATGGGTGGGAATTGACACACCAATATTTGGAGAAATCCTTTGGTTGACTTTCTCCTTCCCTCTCTCTCTCTCGTCTCCATGCGTTGGTACGGTCCCAAGTAAGGATTGTTCGTTGCACTGTAGGGATTCCAAGCCGGACATCTACTTCCGCACTCCCGGCAGGGATCAAGGAGTCGGAGGTCATCATCGTACACCATATGTGTACGAAACCACGAGGGGCCTCACTTGAGGCACCTTGGATGTCGTGAGATGGAGCTGCTACATGAGCAAGGGGTGACCTGCGAGGAGCATCGCGACCTTGAGGTCGGCTACGGCTTCGACTACTTCAACCACGTTCCCCTCGGAATGTTAACCGCGTACGGTCTACAAGGGTATGTATTCTATATGCTCTGGCCATTACTGCATTACTACATAGATAGATCTTGGCAGTATTAGGCGGTTCCATCATAGGAAAAATTTTGTTTTCTGCTGCGGAACCCTTCATGTGGAGGTCTCTAAGAGGAATGGTTTGAGCCATGGCTTGTGCCCCCTATGTGGAACGCCAGAAACCGGTGCCCATATTATGTTTACTGGCCCTGCCCCTCAGTTTAAATGGAGCTTCATACAGGAGTCCCTAGGGCCTACTTAGCATGCCTAGGACCTCAGGGAGTTCCTAGAAGCGGAGGCAAACCATGTCGGGAGGCGGCGGCGCCTCTTCTGGCTAGTGTTTGCGGCCTTGACCTACACCATGTGGAACATTCGTAATAAGATGGTGGTTGAGCGCGTTTATGCACGATGGGCCTCTGACTCCATTTTTTCTTTTCTTGGTTTCCTCCAACAGTGGTCCCCTCTAGCTAGGAGGAAGGATAGGGAGCACCTGTACAACACTCTTCAGTAGCTGCACGGACATGTGATTCTCTTTGTATCCCTTGCTCCACCATGATAGTGTGTGGTTCGTCCTGGCTCCGGTGGTGGTTGTTCCTTTTTTGGTTTCTTTGGGCTATGTTGTGCCGAGGCCCCAGCGGTACCCTTTTATTTTTCCTTTTGACGTAGCTAGCGTCGGAACTGTTGTATGTCGGGCTGGTACTTGATTGTTGCTTTATTTATAAAGCGGGACGAAAGCATGTTTCTAGAGTGCAAATGTATCTTGTTACAGACAACAAACACATGCTGGCTTACCCGCGTTCATGCCCGATAGTACATTTTGCATCATAAATTAGCAAGTAAACATGTTATTTCCATTTTTAACTCATACCTATCAAAAATACTTTCAATAAGTCATGTTTATTGTAGAGTTTTATCATAGAAACTCTAGAAGGCTACAAACTATAAAAGGAGAAATATTAAGAAAATGGCAAGGGGTCCATTCACTGCCTACTTCTCTATTGCAATGGAAGACAAACTAGAAAGAGTGTAAATATCCTCTATGTCATACTAAGAAAGGAACCCCACTATCTTTAAACAGTTATAATAGAATTATATCCATTCCACACTGGTGTTCGCTAGAGGGCTCTTTTATTTTCAGGATCGATAGAGGTGTTCTCCAGGTTAGTAGTTCTTTTACCAAATTGGGTTCGAAGAAACCATGTATCGACTTTCCTTCCTACGCTCTCAATTAAAGTACTGATAAGAATTCAAGTTCTTACTGTTCTTGTGTAGGGATTTCTCTATAAGAATCATTGGTCTATTTTCTAGATTTTTTGAAGATACAAGACAAATAATTTAGATATTATGCATGAAAACGGAGCTGCAAACAAAGGGGCATCGACCTTGCGTGGCCTGATGGTGCAACACCTAGCCCTAGGTCATCCTAGGAGCTCTAATATGGATTCCCTTTTTATGAGGTATTCATATCGTATGAAAACCCTACGCTTATTTTTTGGATTTTTCTAGGGTGGCAGTGGAATACCATAGCCCTTCCTTTGCTAGGAGGGGCTTGAATCTGCCATCTCTTCCATCCCCTCTATAGGAAACCATCATCATAACCTTCATCAACACAAAGGCAACATGGGTAGCACTATTATCATCACCACCAACCTCCACAACACCATATCCATCTACATCCCGTCTTTGTTGTCATCCACATGCGATTAGTGTAGAATGAAGTCTATAATCACTTCATGACATTTCTATTTATTATTATTGATACCATGTGTTTATTTGGTGGATTTGTGTACACTGATATCCCGTAAAATTTCCTACATGCATCTGTTTGTGAATTGTGAGTAGTTAATCACGTTCTTGAGCACATGAGAGAACCCTAGTTGATGGGTTTCTTATGAAGTTACAGTAGATATTGGTTTGTTTAATCCTTTTGTTGTGATTATCTAAAGATAATTTGTGAACATCGAGTGCATGTTACTTAATCATTGTGCTCGATGATGAAACCGTGGATCAATATTCTCACCATTGCGTGCATTGGTTGTGAACTTATGACTTCTCTGGTAGCCCATCAAGACTACCCGTAATCCGTCAAACACATCATAAAACATAAAATTCATAGGGAATTTTATTCAAGAGGAAGGATTAAAAATGATCCCATAGTCTTCCCTATGAAAATTCAAATGGTCAGGATAAAGCTTCAAACTAGATTATGGAAGTGGCAATGTTGAAGCTGCGCTTCTCCTTGGAACATATTTCGATCTAGGAATTTCCTTGTATGATTGCTGCTTCTGTTTGTTCTCCCTTCGCAATAATTCTTTAGTTTGATAAGGTAGAGCTGATGGCCAGTTTTGACCAGAAGAACGAGTGCATGCAGCCATACTGAGGCTGATCTTATCTTCTGCAGACGCCTATATGAAAGTGCATTTGTGCCCCATGTGTGGTTTTGGTAATTAATGACAACATCTATGGACTAATGGTTGATTTGAGTTTCAGTTGTAGGATTTGTACATTTGCATCGCTTGAGCCATGTGTTGGTTTCAAGGTTGAAAAAGAAGAAGAAATGTCCAAGGGCTTTGTGCCTATTGGAATCATGTAGAAGAAGAAGAACAAGATTAAGATGTATTGACGAAGAAGAAGATGGATTTCCTTATGGCTATGTTCAAGACATCATCAAGAAATGAAGGGTGATCTCAAGATGCGCCATCTCTAGAAGATCTCATGCTTGAAGCTTGCCATCCTCGGTGATCATGGAGTGATGAAGATAAGTTCAAAGAAGAGGGTTCCCCATGGAGTAAGGGGGAGCAATTCACAAGTCTTCATCAAGCAAAGCGCGAGCAAGAGCAATCAAGAAAGGTGTTCCATCTTGAAGGAGACAAGATCATCTACATCAAGCTCAAGTGGAATGCTCAAGGCAAAGGTATGATCTTGATAGGTTTTCTAGTTTACCGATCTCTTGTAGTTGTTGGGAGACTGGGTTTAGGATAGATAGTCGTAATATCAAGAGGGTATCTCGAGTGAGTAGCTCGTTTGATCTCTTTGGGGGAGCTCAAACCTTTGCATACATAGCATCATCTTTCTTGGTTGTTATTTTGATCTTGTCCATGTAAGGATCTAGAGCTTGTGGTTATCTCCATAACAAGCTCTAGTTCATCAAAAACAGATTTCCTTTGAATATATTATTGTGTTTTTGATATTCCAGGTTTTCTGATTCCACACTTTGGGAGATATCACATATATATTCATGGTATTTTCTCCCTTGGTGATACCCAATATTTCGAACAAAATTGGTTTCATCTCGTTTGGAGTTCGGATGTGAAAGTTATTGCAGATTTGGTTCTGAAGTTTCCAACAAAATTGGTTATCTACATGTCATTATATTTCCACACCTTGGGGATAATACATGTTGTTATATTTCCAATAAAATTTTGTTTTATCTTGTTTGGAGTTCAGATGTGAAAGTTATTACAGATTTGGTTCTGAAGTTTCCATGGGCGGAAGTTCCAGCGCGCCACCGGTAGTACCGCTAGGGCATGTTTACCGCTCGTAGTACCGGGTGATGTACCGAGCTAACTTTATCTCAAACTGGTTTTGGGTCAGTAACCTCTTTGTATGTTGTGTGCTATTTGTCGGAACTTTAATCAAAAGTTAAGGCAGTAGTACCGTCCTCGGCGAAAGTACTGCTGCACCGCCGGTAGTACCGGTGGTAGTTTCGGCCTTGTTATTTTTTCCTCTTTTGTGTCGCTTCTTGTGACCATTAGCCAGGTTCCAGCGGTAGTACTGGCCATCCACCGGTACTACTGGCTAGGGTCGTAAATATCCCTAACAGTCGGATTTGGGAGCCCTTTAAAAGAGGCTCCTCTTCCCCTTCGTGGGCACTTGTTCATTTGGTCCGTTTTTCACTCTCTCTCTCTCCTCCATTGTTGAATTCGAATAGCTTGTCCTCTCCCATTCCCCCTCCTATGATTCTTGCATCGTTTTGAGGGATTTGAGATAGGAGATCTAGATCTACAACCCCACCAAACCAAATCCCTTCTTTGTGAAGGAATCCTTGGGATCTAGATCTTGGAGAGTTTTTTATTCTCCTCTTGTGTTCTTCCTCTCTTATTCCCCCAATAGCTTTTGTAGATTTGGTGTAATTTGAGAGTGAAGGACTTTCCTATTTCATTTGGTGCATAGGTTTGAGTTCTTCTCAGAGATTCGGTGAGTTCAAGCTCTTGGGCTTGTTACTCTTGGGTTGTTGGAACCCTAGACAGTTGTGTGGAGTTGTGGTGAGTTCTTGGGGCCTCCAATTGAGTTGTAGAGATTTCTCAAGCTTGTGGCCTGTTTGGCATTGTTCTTGGGGCCTCCAATTGTTGTGGAGATTCCTTAAGCTTGGTATTTCTTGGGATCCCTCCACTTGAGTTATGGAGATTGCCCCAAGCCTTGCACGGGTTCGGTGATCTCCCTCAAGTGTTCCATAGTGGATCAAGTGACCACCTTTTGTGGTGCGCACTCGGGAGAATAGGGTGAGCCTTTTGTGATGTCGGTGAGTTGCGTGCGTTTGCATCTTGGGGTCAGGCCTAGTGTGGCGTTGGGTGAGCATTGATCCACACCTTAAGGTGAGCCATTTGTGACGTTCGGAGAGCATTACACCGTCGTACCTCTCCAACAGAGACGTAGCTTCTTTGTAAGTGAACTTCGTGATAAAAATCATCGTCTCCGCGTCCATCGGTTACATCTCAACCGAGCCCTTTACTTATGCAATTTACATTGTGATAGCCAGTTCTTGAAGTATTATATCTTGCTGTCACCTTGTTGCTTGTCTTGCTTAGCATAGGTTGTTGGTGCACTTAGTGAACCTAGTGGTTTTAGGTTTTGTACTTTGATAAATTAAATATTAGTTTTATTACGCATTTATTAGAGCCTAAATCGTAATTGTTTTAAAAGACTATTCACCCCCCTCTAGCGGAGTCATTTGTCGTTTCACTATATTTGTATGCCACCTATGGAAATGCTCTATTTTTTGCATCATCGATGTGTGGCCATTTACTCCAAATTAGCATTAAATTTGTAGCCATAATTTGAAATAGGGAGATTTGCAAGCTTGATATGAGTTAGTTACTAGTAAAAATATAGGAATTGAAAATAAAATATTAAAAATAACAGTGTTAAATTTTAAAAAGGATGAGTACAACGTATACTCATCAATTCCTCTTTAGTTTTGTGTGCGAAATTCCTCTCTTAGTTCATTCTCAGCGTTGTTACTTTTAGTTCTGTGGGGGTATAATACATGATTAGGGTGCAAGTGTTTCAACAATTTCTAAAAAATTATTTTAAAAACTAAACCTAGGGTCATTTGCAACTACTGAAATGAGACTCCATCTTGCTGATTCAACTCATAAACTAGCTATTGGGATCACGGAAAACATAGTAGTTGAAATTAAAGGATGTCCTGCTCTTATTGATCTTATTATAGTGGACATGCCTAAAGATCCCATAGCACCTATAATTCTAGGTAGGGCATTCGTAAGAAGTATTAAAGATCTAATTAATTTACATGAAGGCAATGTGAGAATAGGATTACCATCTAGAGAACTTTTCATAGTCCACTTCTCTAGGAAGAAAAAAGCCAAGCCTAATGATGATTGTGTCATTATTATGAAAGCTAACTATTTTGGAGTGGGTGTTCCACTTCCGAAACCCAAATGATCATTGTCTTGGTCAAGCAAATTGACCTTAACTAGAAGTGCTTCATGGGCGGCAACCCATGTGAATTAAAGTTTACTTGTGTAAGTTTAGTTTAGTTTAGTTTTTGTTTTTTCTTTTAATAAAGGAGTGTTCAATAAGATCCTTTAAAGAGAGGATAAGAAATCAAGGTAACCCTCACTCTATGATATTTTCTAACACTTGGCCAAAGAAAGTATTGTATTTTAGTGAAGTATTTCTGTTGTCATTCTTTTGTTAAAGTAGATGTGTAAAGGCGTATGAATTTTCTACTGAATTTTTTTAAGTTTTGATGTTTTAAGAAGCTTTAACGACCAGAAGGACGACCGGAGTTTCCTATAGTGTACCCCATAGAAAAAAAAATCAAGAATTAAGAAAAGGTACTACACACTTAACAACCAACAGTACATGCCCGTGCGAACGTACCGCGCGCCTGTACCGAGTGCACCGCCTGGAGTATGCTTCGACCCCAAGGTAATGACACCTGGTACGGGTGGACTGCGACCATATCTCCTGCCCGTACCACCTGTTTGGCTGCGATTTTAACCCCATGGATGAGGTAAACCTAAACCTAAAACTCTTATTCTCTTTCTTCTTCCTCCAAACCACCTCCACTAGATCTTCAATTATACTTGTTATTTCTTTGATTCCTTGCACACAAATGATCCAAGGTATGTTTCGCCTTCTATCCCCTACTTATTTGCATCAAAACCTTTCTCAATCCTTTGCCATTATCAATCTAGACTTAGTTCTTGTTCTTGAACTAATCTTGATTATGAGAATGCTTAATTTTTTTTTAGAGGAGATTCTTTTGTAGAAAGTGTAGAGGACTACTTTTATTGGATCAAATCTTTAATTATCTTTAATTTTATTTACTTTTATTTTTACATGAACACAAGGAGCCGTACACGTGCGATGGTTGCGGAACAAGCCGCACCACCCATTGATGAACTAACCCTCGAGTCACTTAGTATCGAGTTCACTGAGGAATACCACCTCAATTGTTTCAACCATCTCAAGATCCGAGAAATCAAGTCGACCACATGGGTGTGTTCTTATATTCTTAACCAATTAGGCCTTGGCCACGATTTCAATTTACTATGCAACAATGTTTGTTTGTTTCACTTTGTTTTTCAGGACATTGCTACTTATTGCCGCTTGACACTTGAGTTCCTCAGCACCTTGTCACATGCGGTGTGTCCACTCTATTGCTCCGAGGAAGATAGCCCGGGAGTTGATCACATCACCTCCCGCCTAATGAACCATGAGTATGAATTAACACTCGATCAATGGGATCAATGTTTTGGGTTTGATAACAACACCACCAACATCTTCTCCACTAGTTTCATTCTGAGTCCTACGCCCTTGGAATATTTTAACTCTGTGAGAGTTCCTTCAACTATGCCCAAGGGGAATCAAATTGAGTGTCCTGCTTTTCATCTTCTATGTTTTTGCTAGCACTTTGCAGGCATGTCGTGAGTTTACTCATTGATGGGGACATGATGATCCTTGCAAGAGCTGCTATTCCCGATTGTAACTTAATGCCAATTTTGGGCACTCTTCATGTGTTTATCTTAACCATCAAGCTCTTCAAGTCCATGGTCCCATATGCGGAGGAGGAGTTTTCACCTCTCTTCCTCGAGCACTCCACCTCAACCTAGGTAATATCCAAACATCGATAGGTATTCGCCGTCTCGGTTTTGCTACTCCCAAATCTTGTGGTATAATTTGTAAATTACATGGTATATACTTCTTTGATATACATGTAGCCGATCACTTGATCCCTGCTCCTTTTCCTAATGGTTTGTTCTCTATCGAGAATGGACGTTTGCATTATGACACACAGGTTGAACCAGGAATACCCCAACAAGAACAACATGTAGATGAAGAAGGAGAAGATGAAGAAGTGGAACAAGAAGGCCCCAAACAGGAGTAGCAGCCACCAAACTACTACACCACCTATGAAGATATCTACATGCTCGAAGGGAACATCCAGAACATGAGCAACCTCTCCATCAACCTTAAAGACGCCACCACGAACCTCTCAACCTAGTTCACCAGTTGGAGCAGCCAATGGAACTTGGGAGATTATCCAACACCACCACAATGAGCAACAAAAGAGCTTGTAAAACAATGCGCTTCGGGATGTGTTCCCTAAGAAATTTTATTTGTGTAATAATAAGGTTATACTCTAGCTCTGTGAGAGCTTTGAAACACTAGTGTTGGGTTGTCCCAACACTTTGATTTTTTGTTTGCTTTTCACTTTCGTTTTTCTTTTTGTTTGTTTATTTCTTTTCTTTAGTATCTTGCTTGGTCGCAAGTATTTTCTATTCTTTAATCCCCATCCTAAAAAATACAAAAGGGTTTTTCCTTTTATCCTTTTCTTGTGAAAGTGGATTTTCCTATTGCCTCTTTACTTTCTTTATTATGAGAGTGATTTGACTTGAGTTTTGAGGGAACACATCCCCATAAGGAAGAGAACCGGTGAAGTCACTCATGAGAGGTATGTCCTATGTCTCCCACTTTAGAAATTTGAAATATTTATCCTAGTTGTTAAGATCCTATTCTGATGGGTTTAATTCTAAATAGTTAGAGTAAAGCTTTGTATGGATAATTAGTTGGAATCTTTTTCTCAAGTTCTTGTAGTTAACCGAGCCTTGCCTTAGAATTAATATTGCCAAACAAGTACAACGAGAAAAGTCTCCAATTATGACTTGTATGTTGAGTGATTTTCTTAGGAGTTTACCTTTTAAAATACTTAACCCCATAGATATATTGATAGACTTGATGGAACTCTTGAAAGGAGTTGTTTGATTGAAACAAAGTCTAGTGGTAATTGAGATGCATGCTAAAGCTGAAAGTTGTAAGTCAAAGTATGTTATTGCTGAAATTTTTGATGCACACCTTAGGGATACCAACAACTCTGATAGCCTACGAACGATCAATGGTACAACCCCTGATTTCGGCTATTGAGTTGACAACATGGGTAGCAATTTTTACCATAATGGGCAAAAGTATTGGTACTCTTGAAGGTTGTGCAAAATATTGCTAAAAAATTCATTCAATGATCCTTGTTGGAAATTTTGTTTGAAAGAAACTCACACGAAGAGTCTTTGGCATGGTCTCATTACTACTACATGAATTTTCTTGAAAGACAATGAATGGAATTGTAGTGTTTTGATATTCTTCATCTATTGATGTCAGTGTCAATAAGACACTTCATTGTTAAGCTACTTTGGACATGATCTCTCATACTTAATTTTTCTAAATATGTAACTTCCTAGTGTTCCTTGGCAAGCTAAGAGTTAGCTAGAGGAATTAGAATGATTGTTACACCTCTAGTTGATTATACTTATATCAACTCTGCTTTGATTGTTTTGAGTTACCGAAGCATGTATAATACTATTGGCATTTCTCTAATTTTGGTAAGCTTTTCAGATGGAAGAAGTGGTGGATGCATATGACTACCAATCGTAAGTGAATTCATCTTCTCGTTATTTCAGTTTAAATACCGAGTTGTTTCTTTTGTTTCTTCCTAAAGGACGATCAAGGTTTGAGCTTTGGGAAGTTGATGGCTATGAAAATAGCCATCTTCCTCTGTGTTTAAATCGCATTTTAAGTCAAGAAATTGACCAAGAATCTCTATAGCCTTGCTATTAATGACTAATTATTGCAAAGATGTGCAATCCTTGGTTTTTGTGTTATGTAGGAAATCGCATTTTTTAAGGAGAAATCAGGAACATTCGTTGAAGAATATCACGTCATCAACTCGGCCAAGCTAACTGGGAGAGAAATGGAGTTGACTACAAGCGTAACGACCAGCCGTATGGATAAGGCCCGCCCGTATGGCCAACCCGTACGGTGTGGTGTTGGCTTCGTTAGGTCAAATCCTACAACTTTCGTGAAGACACCTATATATTTCGAGACTCCAACCGTCGTGCAAAGGGCTGCCATTCTCAGATTGCATCACAACACCATCGAAGGAGATCCACCATCATAGTTCATCCTCTTCATCCTCCATCAAATTCATAGCCATAGCCATTATCTTGTACTTGAGATCTCCTTATGATTCGGTGACCATTGTAAGAATATTTAATTTCCTAAGTATTTGCACAATGTTTTCTATCATTGATCTTATTGTTATGAGTGAGTAGTCCTAACGAGCTGCGGGTTGGGGTGAAACCACGCGGGGATTATGTGCATCTAATACATGGAAATATTGTGTGGTGATTTAATAGGAAATATGTATCTTTGTTTCTTTGTCTCTTGTCTTGATTCATGGACTTGTAGGTACCCAAGATCCTAGGGATTGATAAAGGCTAGAGGTAAGATGAGTGGTGAACAACGATCTCACGTGAAACCAAGTGACAGAAATGGGAGTACGGTTTTGGTTTCGGGATCCACTTGGGAGTAACAGCAACATCACCATTCTTAATACTTTGATCTATATTTTACTTAATAATTGTTATAGCCCAGTGCTTCGTGGTATAACAGTTGGATCAAAAGACTTTTGTTATGACTGTGGCTCACGGGGGCTCTAGTTTTTATGGATGCGCTGCCCACAACACTATCTATATTATATCATTTCACACATGAATGTGCTTATTATTATCTATCCCATATGTGTTGGAAATATTTCGTAGAGACAAATAATAATATGGATTATTATCATATTTTATAAAGTTTATGATTAAGTTTTATATCATGCTATAATTCTATTGAAAGGAAACGTCAATACACGTGTGATATATAAACAACCAAAAAATTCTCGGTGAACCTCTAGTCACTGGTTCATTGGTCAACAGATGATCAAGGTTTCCTAATCATGTGGAATTTATGCCAGTTGACAACGGAGTCACCTCATTGCGAGAATGAGATGATGATGAACTATACCCAATCTAAGCATCATGAACCGATGATGTCACGAAGTTAAAGTTACGATGATTAGGAGACATGGTGTCTTGTTTCTTAGATCGTGAGGACATATCAATCACGGCCACCTGAGAATACTTTGATATCATCAAACATCACTCGGTTAAACGGTGATCATAAATGTGTCTTCAGGTATTCAGAGGGCATTTAGAGGAATTATGTGTCAAGAGCGGGATTTTTCCATCCGCGTGACGGAAAGATACTCAAGGGCCCACTCGGAAAAGTTATATCGAAAAGTTGTGCAGACATGGAATTATGTGTCAAGAAGTTATTCAAAGTTAATTAGCTATGGGTGCCTTGTCCCTATATAAGGAGAGGTATTTTGAGAGAATAAATACACCAATAATCAATAAAGGTTCCCTCTCTTTTGGGGAGACCTGATGACCCACAAGTATAGGGGGTGTATCACAATATTTTCAAGGGAAGTGAAACCCAATTTATTGATTCGACACAAGGGGAGCCAAAGAATATTTATCAGCCTTAACAACTGAGTTGTCAATTCAGCTGCACCTGGAAACAATCTTGCTCACAGCAGTTTATCAGTAGCAACAGTTTTGTAGTAGGAATAGTAAAGTAACAGCAGTAGTAAAGCAAAGACAGTAGTAACAAAAGCAGTAAACAGTGGGATTCGAGTGCGGTAGGCATAGGGATGGATGGACGGGCGTTGCATGGACAAGAAAATTCACATAGCAATAAGAACATAGGGCAATTGCAGATAAATAAGATAAAGCACCCAAGTACTAGACAATCCTAGGCATGTGTTCCATATATAGTCATACGTGCTCGCAATGAGAACTTGCACAACATCTTTTGTCCTGCCAGCCCGTTTGCAGCGGGGCCTCTAGGGAACTACTAGCAATTAAGGTGCTCCTTTTAATAGAGAACCGGAGCAAAGCATTAACACTCCGTGAACACATGTAATCCTCACATCAAAGCCTTTCCCTTCCGGTTATCCCGATTTCTATCACTTCGGGGCCATAGGTTCCGGACAACAATGTGTGTATACAACTTGCAGATATGACCAAGAACAATACTATCATAATGAATCAATAATAAGTTCAGATCTGAAATCATGGCACTCGGGCCCTAGTGACAAGCATTAAGCACAACAAGTCGCAACAAAGTCATAAATCACTAATAAAAGATACTAGGCACCATGCCCTAACAATCTGATGCCATTATATGAACGATCTTATCCAATCCCTACCATCCCCATAGCCTACATCGGGGGATTACTCACTCATAGATGGGGGAAACATGGATGGTCGATGGAGAAGCGGTAGTGATGATGATGATGGCGATGATCTCCTCCAATTCTTCGTCCCGGCAGGGTGCTAGAACGGAATTTCTGGTGCTGTTTCGTGGAATCTGGTGGTGGCGGCAGAGCGGAACTCCTTCTGGAAAAACGTCGAACCCCCTTTAGTTTTTAGGTCAGAAGGCTCCTTATAGGCGAAGAGAGAGGCCGAGGGGGTGCCTGGGGGGCCCACACCACCCCCTGGCGTGGCCTGGCCTGGCCCGCGCCACCAGGTGGTGTGGCCACCCCAGGGCTCTTCCCCGTCTCGTATTCTGCCTCCTGGAGTGTTCGGGTGAAATAGGATTTTTGGCATATTTTCCGGGATTTTTCCTGATAGTTGATTTCCTGCACAAAAAGTAGACACCAAGGCAATTCTGCTGAAAACAACGTCAGTTCGCATTAGTTGCATCCAAATCACACAAGTATAGAGGAGAAACAATAGCAAAAGTGTTCGGGAAAGTAGATACGTTTTGGACGTATCAACTCCCCCCAAGCTTAGCTTATTGCTTGTCCTCAAGCAATTTAGATGAAAACTGAGTGTGATAAAAGAACTTTCACGAACACATTTGCTTCATATGATTTAAATATTTTCAGCAATGTGATCAACTACTTAGACAATTCATAATAAAGAGTATGCAACTGAGTCTACTTAATAGTCATTGCAATCTATGAAGAGATTCCAACTCAAGAATAATAAGTAACATGAAGCACGAACATAAGCAACATTACAATGCTCATAAAAAGGTATGATAGAGTGGTATCTCGCTTGCCTTTGATTATGAATGTCAAGGCACCTCTGAAGTTCAAGTGATGACTAGAAGTAAAGATATCAAGAATACAAGCATCAAATTCATAACACAAATAATCAAGTAATGGAACAAACATAAAGAATGACAACTATGCTCTCAAGAAGGTGCTCAAAGAATATGTGGAGACTCAACAAGTAGAAGAAAAGGTTTTGAATAATTTGAAAGGCTTCCAAATGCTAAAAGTATGGTACTCGTTAGCTTTGAGCTCTCATTGCCCCTACCATAAGCATCTTTAATGTGGTTAAGGTGAAAGTGACACAACTAAGAGGATATGCTTGACAAGTTATAAATCGAAGTCTCATGCCCCTTACTTACGAAGACCGATCCTCATGCTACTCAACTTCAGTCACAAGTAAGCTCTTGTCATTGTAAGTATATACGTATCATAGAGAACCGCCAATGGGGTACCCCTTGCACATGACACGGGAGCTATCCCATAATCAAAATAACAAGGCAAGCAGACAATGAGCATCTCGGCGATCTTTTTATTTACTATGTGCATAGATTTTTATTGAGGATGCTTCATAGAATGCTCATTATGGTTATGCTGCAAGTGTCCACCATGATTAGGCATGGCTTAGGCTAACGGCCCAGGCGTTTCTCTAACATACATACAAACTCCATGATCTTACAAGTTCCACTTTTATTTCACACCGCCGGGATCCATAAGCAAAAGAACATGATATCAACTAGGTACAAAGTACCTATGAAGTGTTGAAAGCGGTCCCCGTGATACATGGTTCTGCTAACTTCAACTCATAAAGCGCAATCATAAGCACAACAAAGAAGGACACAATGGTTCAGGTTTATTAAGTGCAAGAAAATAAAGTGTGCCATCAAGTTCGTGAGAGCTTTACTAACTAACTTTCTCATAACAAGCAAACATTTTATTCGGAAGAAAACAAGGCATATTGAATATGCACGGAAGTAGCAAATGATGCTAATGGGTAGGTATGGTGGACACTTTGGAAATGTTTGGTTTAGGGAGTTGGAAACTTGAGTAAAACATACTCAGTGGAAATGAAGGCTAGCAATAGTAAGGGAGCGACAAATGAGAGAGCAATAACTGCATTATCATGCTTGCAACAAAACAGGACTACTCATGGCATGAAAGTGATTCAAGATCCTCAAGGCAAAATAATTCATCGAGGCTTAACTGATTATTACAGTCATGTGCATGTGTGAGCATGTGCCAAGTCAATCAAATGAATCATTCAGAGGAGGATACCACGGTGTCATACCAATTTATGAATAGAGTAATGCAAGCAAACATTCATGGGACATGCTACAAACTATTAGCGGGCTGGAGCTAATCACAAGAAAGCAAGAACTACTAAGCATCCAAAGATAACATGCACCCTACATGAACGGACTAAGCAAGCTCACAATGATGAGTATATGTACAAAAATGAAGACAAATAGAGTTCGTTACCAGCCTCTTACCACGCCTCAAGTTGTCATTAATCCTCATTATTGCTCTTCACTTGTATGTCTTGAATAATAATATGAAACCAATAGTCCACTGAGAACTACCGAACCCTGAAGCAAACTCGCAAAAACCAAAGAAGAATGGCAAATATTTTTGGTGTTTTCGATTTTTTAAACAAGAACCAAAAGGGAAAAACAAGCAAAGCAAAATCTTTTTGGGTTTTTCGAATAGTTCAAACAAAGCAAAAAGGAAAAAACAAACCAAGGCAACAAGAAGAAGCAAACCAAAGAGAAACAACAAAAATATTTTTGGTCTTTTTGTGTTTTTAGAAAGCAAAAACAAGGAAGAACAAAAAAATAAAAAGAGAACGAAAACATGAATATACAAAGTGCTGACGCAACATGATATGGAGATGAGTGCGGTGTCGGTGTACCTCCGCCCAAGCTTAGGCTTTTGGCCTAAGTGGGAATCAATCCCAAGCTAGCCAAGGTGAAGTGTCACCGGGGTACGACGAGGAGGTACCCTCGTCCTGGTGCGAGCTCGAGTACGCCCCTCCGTAATGTGCGGAGTAATCATAGGAGAGCGCATCCTCCTGGTGCTGCTCGTGGAAACCCAACAAGCGAAGCTGCTCGTCCACCTCCTCCTTGGAGCGCGACCACGGTCTCCTGTCAACACTAAACAAAGCAGGTTGTGGCAAAAGGATCTCCCTTTCATCCCCGTCAGTGAAAAGCATCCTATATACTAGATTGTTCAAATCAGAGGTAGCAGTGACAAAGTGATGAGTTTTCATGGAAACAAGGTCAAGCCTCTGTGGTGCCAGCATAGCATCATCGGGATCCACTGAAAAACCTAATGCATTGACCATGCGCGATGCAATGTTGCCCCCATAGATAGGCCCCCTAGCAGCTAGGCGGCGAGCAATAAGCGAGCCAAGATTGTACCGAGTATCATTGTTAAGCGCAGCAGCAAGGAAAGCTAAATGATAGTTGGAGATGTTACTAGTGTTCTCCCTACCCAACACACTAGTAGCAAGATAATATGCAAAGTATCTAAGAGCAGGGAGTTGGATGTTTCTTATCTTTCCGCGCTGCGCCACACGGTCATCATCATTGGTCACCCCTCAGTATAGCTCCAGCAAATCAGCGGGTCTCCCTTGAATTTTCTTCACGGTCCCTGTCATACGCACACCTACAATACTGCAAAATCTCTCCAAAGGCATGGTGAAGGGCATATCATAGATTTTAAAAGAGACAGTAGATTGATAGGGTGTGTTAGTAAATGAGAAGCTCTCAACAAAAGTTTTGGTGAGCATAGCATATTGTGCACTCTCATCTTGCATATAAGAGGTCAAACCAACCCTCTGAATCAGTAGCAAGAAATCATCAAGAATACCTGCAGCTTGCAAGAAAGTAAAACAAGGAAAAGAGGATGGGTGAGCATCTCCATCATCCCTTTCACTGCTAATGTGTGTTGCAATGAGGTCTTCATTGTATGATGGCCTAGCTTGAGAGGCTGTTCTTGAGGGCCTCGACCTCCTAGGTGCATCACTCTAAAATATCTCTCCAAAAGTATGGTTGTTCATGCTTGGTATTCTGAAATTTAAACACCCATTAAACAAGTGATTGCAAAGTAAATATAATGAAGGATTCTACTCATAGGGACTTGCAAGAGGCCTAAACATGCATCAAAACTATATAGCTTACAAGCTCTCAAAACCAGTCACCTACAGCAGCAAAATACTCAACATATAATTCACTAAACACAAATCTACTTGGACAAGGGGAGGAGTCACATACCAGGGAACAAATGCTCCAAATTTTAGCAAGAAAGATGGGTTGAGCAAGGAGATCAAAAAAATCGAGAGCAAACACAGAAAGAACGCGATTTTGAGCTATGAACTGGAGCTTACTCGGGAGAGAGAAGAGAGTGGCAGGGGAGAGAGTTAGTGGAGGGCCAGGGGTGGCCCACACTAGGGCATGGCGCCACCCAGGGCTGGCCGCGCCACCACATGGTGTGCCTGCCTGGTGGGCCCCCCTAGTACCTACCAGGTACTCCTCTGCCCTTTTTTCACGTAAAAATTTAATATGAATTTTCTGGAATTTTTCGAGACACTTTATTTTGGGGCAATTTTCAGAAATAGAAGAATGATTTTCTGACAGACGGTTTTTTTGGAAACATGATGCAAGGACAAAACAAGGCTAGGACTACAGAAGTTCTAGCATGCAAGCAACTAACAACAAAAATAAAACTAAACGAAAGCAAAAACTAAAATGCAAAGGATAGAAATAAACAGAGATAATCATAATGAAAACATTATTTTGTTCAATGGAATCCTTTTGTTAGCAAGGTTGATCAAGTCTTGCTACCAAAACAATTGCATATGAGACAAAAACTTTGTACTCCACTAATGATTATGTTACCTCAACCTTGATAGCAATGGTCCCAATCATAATAGTTTCAAATTTTTCTCTTGGTATGGGACAATATATTTCTCCAACTTGAATGCCTTCAACATGTTCAATTGAATTCAAGCCATAAGTCCTTGATTACAATTAATAACAGCTCCTGCAGTATTAAGAAAAGGTCTCCCAAGAATAATAGACATATTATCATCTTCAGGCATTTCAAGCACAACAAAATCAGTTAATATCAAGAAATTATGAGCCACCTGAACAGGTACATCCTCACATATACCCACAGGAATAGTGGTAGATTTATCAGCCATTTGCAAAGATATATCAGTTGGTATCAATTTTTCAAGCTGAAGCCTCTTATAGAGAGAGAAAGGCATAACACTAACTCCAGCTCCCAAATCACACAAAGCAGTTCTAACATAATTGTTCTTAATAGAGCAAGGGATAGTTGGAATCCCTGGGTCTCCAAGTTTCTTAGGAACCTTACCATTGAAAGAATAATTAGCAAGCAAAGTAGAGATTTCTTCATTAGGGATCTTCCTTTTATTCGAGACAATGTCCTTCATATACTTTGACTAAGGAGGCAATTTAATAGCATCGGTCAAAGGAATTTGCAAAAATAAAGGCTTCATCCACTCACAAAACGTATTATAGTGTTCATCTTCCTTTGACTTTTGTTTCTTATCAGGCAAAGGCATAGGTTTTTGGACCCAAGGTTCTCTTTCACTACCATGTTTCTTAGCAATAAAATCTTCTTTGGTGTATTTAGTATTCTTAGTGTGGCTTTCAGGTTCTTCTTCAACTTTTTCTTCATTAGGAACTTCCACTTTTAGTTTCAGCATCAGAGATAGATATACTATTAGGTCCTATAGCAGGTTCAGAGGGTTCTACAACAGTTTTATGTTTGTTTTTCCTTTTCTTATGAGTAGAACCACCATTTTCAGCTTGTTGAGAATCCTGCTCAATTCTTTTGGGATGCCCCTCAGGATATAGAGGATCCTGGGTAGCAGCACCGCTTCTAGTTCTAATTTCATAAACATGTTTTTCTTTAGCAGCATTAACTAGCAAGTCATTTTGCACTTTAACGAGTTGATCTATTTGAGTTTGAACCATTTGAAAGTGTTTAACAATCATTTTAACATCATTAGAGGTTCTTTCCACAATATCTTTCAACTCAACAATAGCTCTAGTGTTTTCCATTAGATGATTTCGCACCCTTTTATTAAAGTTATCTTGCTTAACAATAAAGATATCAAATTCTTCTAAGCATTGATCAGGAGGTTTCAAGTAAGGGATATCACCTTCATCAAAGTGTTGGAGAGAGTGTACCTCAATAGTGGGTGAGTAGGGAATAGGCTTACATAATTCTTCTATAGGAGGTAAATTCTTGACATCTGTAGCTTTAATTTCCTTATGCTTAAGACATTTCTTAGCTTCCTTCATCACTTCATCATTTAATTCAATAACTCCCCTCTTCTTTGATGTAGGAACAGGCACATGAATAGATGGTTCTGGTATAATTACTTCAGGTATAGCTTGTTTAGGAGGAGTCCAATCTTCACAATTCTTGCTTATTTTAGCCATTAATTCCTCAGCTTCCTTAGGAGTCCTATTCCTAAAAACACAATCAGCACAACTATCTAGGTATGTCCTAGATTCCTCGGTTAGTCCATTATAAAATATATCAAGAAGCTCATTCTTAGGTAGCGGACTTCCAGCCTGTGCATGAATCAAAGCACAAAACCTTGCCCAACATTCGGGCAATACCTCTTTTTCTCCCTGTTTAAAATCAAAAAGTTCCTGCAACATAGCATGTCTAGCACTAGGAGGAAAATATTTCTGCAGGAAAGTACTAATCAAGCACTCAGGACTATCAATAGATCCAGGAGGAAAATTACTAAACCAAATTTTAGCTTCTCCTTTCAGTGAAAAGGGGAAAATCTTAGCAACAAAGTAAGTACGCATCTTAATATCATCATAAAACAAGCCACTCATAGTAGAAAGTTCATTCATATGTGCTACCGCACTTTCATTCTTAGTCCCACAAAAAGGTTCTTTCTCGACAATAGCTATGTAAGATAGATCGAGAGAGAAATCATAATCTTCATCTATAATGTTTATGGGAGAAGCAGCAAACTTAGCATCAAGAGATAATTTGGGTCTAATAGTATGCCTCTCAAGGAGACTCTTAGCAGCACTCCTATCATGGGTGTTCTTACATTCTTCAATAAACTCACCGGTCATCTCAACATAATCTTCTTCAGTATCATAACTCTCACTAGACTCAGGTGAGATAACAGGTGTGGTAGTGTCCTCATTAGGAGTTTCTGTATTTCCACCTATAGTTCTAGCAATCGTAGCATCGAGGAAAGGACCTAATGAACCACTCTTATCAAGCACAGTAGAAGCAGCATCATAAGTATCAGAAGTTTCAGATTCAGCAGTAGTAGCAGTGTGTGTAGCATGTGTATGTGGTGGTGTAAGGAACTTACTCAAAACAGACGGTGAATCAAGGGCGGTAGAGGTGTTCATAACCGTACCTCTTCTTGTAGTGGATGGTAAAATAGGAACCTTGCCATCACGAGACTTACCCATGATGGATGGATAGCAGCGAACAATAGAGAATCCAAGTGACCTTGATAAATAAAGCTATTCTCCCTGGCAACGGCGCCAGAAAATAGTCTTGATGACCCACAAGTATAGGGGGTGTATCACAGTATTTTCGAGGGAAGTGAAACCCAATTTATTGATTCGACACAAGGGGAGCCAAAGAATATGTATCAGCCTTAACAACTGAGTTGTCAATTCAGCTGCACCTGGAAACAATCTTGCTCACAACAGTTTATCAGTAGCAACAGTTTTGTAGTAGGAATAGTAAAGTAACAGCAGTAGTAAAGCAAAGACAGTAGTAACAAAAGCAGTAAACAGTGGGATTCGAGTGCGGTAGGCATAGGGATGGATGGACGGGCGTTGCATGGACAAGAAAATTCACATAGCAATCAGAACATAGGGCAATTGCAGATAAATAAGATAAAGCACCCAAGTACTAGACAATCCTAGGCATGTGTTCCATATATAGTCATACGTGCTCGCAATGAGAACTTGCACAACATCTTTTGTCCTGCCAGCCCGTTTGCAGCGGGGCCTCTAGGGAACTACTGGCAATTAAGTTGCTCCTTTTAATAGAGCACCGGAGCAAAGAATTAACACTCCGTGAACACATGTGATCCTCACATTAAAGCCTTTCCCTTCCGGTTATCCCGATTTCTGTCACTTCGGGGCCATAGGTTCCGGACAACAACGTGTGTATACAACTTGCAGATATGACCAAGAACAATACTATCATAATGAATTAATAATAAGTTCAGATCTGAAATCATGGCACTCGGGCCCTAGTGACAAGCATTAAGCACAACAAGTCGCAACAAAGTCATAAAGCACTAATAAAAGATACTAGGCACCATGCCCTAACAATCTGATGCCATTACATGAACGATCTCATCCAATCCCTACCATCCCCATAGCCTACAGCGGGGGATTACTCACTCATAGATGGGGGAAACGTGGATGGTCGATGGAGAAGCAATGGTGATGATGATGGTGTCTCCTCCAATTCCCCGTCCCGGCAGGGTGCCAGAATAGAGTTTCTGGTGCTGTTTCGTGGAATCTGGTGGTGGCGACGGAGCAGAACTCCTTTTGGAAAAACGTCGAACCCCCTTTAGTTTTTAGGTCAGAAGGCTCCTTCTAGGCGAAGAGAGAGGCTGAGGGGGTGCCTGCGGGGCCCACACCACCCCCTGGCGTGGCCTGGCATGGCCCGCACCACTCGGTGGTATGGCCACCCCAGGGCTCTTCTCCGTCTAGTATTCTGGCTCCTGGAGTCTTCGGGTGAAATAGGATTTTTGGCATATTTTCCGGGATTTTTCCTGATAGTTGATTTCCTGCACAAAAAGTAGACACCAAGGCAATTCTGCTGAAAACAGCGTCAGTTCGCATTAGTTGCATCCAAATCACACAAGTATATAGGAGAAACAATAGCAAAAGTGTTCGGGAAAGTAGATACATTTTGGACGTATCAAGACCTCCAATTGATCCTCTCTCTCTCTCCCCCGTAACCGCGGTCTCAAGTTTGGATTGCACGATCAGGAGACTTCTTCACCGCGGAGCACCATCACGCTGCAGGATTTGGATCCAGAAGGTGTATTTCCACAATTTCCGCTAGATCGGAGGAGCGGGAGTCATCGTCAAACACCGGATGTGTGTAACTCCCCACGAGGTGCAACACTTGGGGCACTAGGAGTCATTGGA
Organism: Avena eriantha; assembly: GCA_910589775.1. Lineage (NCBI taxonomy): Eukaryota > Viridiplantae > Streptophyta > Magnoliopsida > Poales > Poaceae > Avena > Avena eriantha. The sequence goes on along the minus strand of OU342740.1, from coordinate 271,621,136 downwards.
GCCGCAGGAGCCATCAGACTTCAACACGACTACGAGGTCAGCGTCGGTACGACTACATCAGCCACACTCTCCCGAGTGTTGACAATGCTTTTCGGTCTTCAAGGGTAAGTTTGCAAAAATCCCCTCCCGTTATTGCATTAGTAATAGATTGATCCTGGCATTAGGGTTCTTGGCGTAGGAAAAATTTATTGTTTTGAGGCACAAACCCCTACAGTGGTATCAGAGCTAGATCTATGCGTAGTATTGCTAGTACGGGTAGAACACACGAGTTATAGCATGTGGGCGTTGATCTTGTAGTTGTTATCCTCCCACGTGTACTTGTGCATGCCGCAGTAATGCTTGATGAAACGGCCCCCAACCAACTTTACACGTTCATTCGCGAGACTGGTCCACGCTTGACGTACGGCTTGTACCATATAAAGTGGCTTTGGGGGTGTCTATCTCTCTCGCATTAGTTGGTATGCCATTTTCAATGGAGGGCCCCGAAAGGGGTGTAGTATGGAAAACTATTTGACCAACAACGGTTCTTGTGAGAAAGCCCTAACAACCATGTAAAACATGCAAAGATAAAGTAGAGGTGTCTAACTTTGTTTTGCAGGGACATTGTGATGTGATACGGTCGTAGTCAAGGTAAAGTAGTTTACTTTCTGTTGCTAAGTAGTAATGGTCATGGTGATGGTGGACTACAATATCGGAGACGCCAGAACCCCGGTGCCCACGGCACCAGAACCCTGGTGCCAGATCCAGAGACACGGGTTGGAGATCATAGCGCGATGGACCATATCGCATTGCATTTACATTCAATGTTTATTTTTTTGTGCATCTCATTGTGTGCTAGTATTAGATACCCGACGGTATCCTAATAAGATGATCCCTAAAAAAATACTAGCAAAAGTGTTCTCCCTTAGTGTGCACCACCAAGAAAGTTCTCTGTTCTGAGGCATGATGTGATGATCGGGTGTCAGACATATCTGCGTTCGCATATGGTGGGTGTAAGCCATGTTGCATAGCAAATACACGTAAGGTTGAGTTGACGAGCCTAGCATGTGTAAACATGGCCTCGGAACACGGATGATTGAGCACGAGACGCATGAATGATGTGATCGATGTTTCAGCGTCCACCTTTGCAACTTTATCGCCGGCCGTGATGATCGGAGGCGATGTAGTGAATGGGGATCATGTAATCACTAAAACCTTTTTGGGGGATAGTAGTTTTAGTGGAATTATTGTTTAACTCACATAATGATGCCTACGCACTACTATTCTTGTAGACAGTTGTTGGGCCTCCAAGTGCAGAGGTTTGTAGAACATCATCAAGTTTCCCTTAAGTGGATTACCTAAGGTTTATCGAACTCAGGGAGGAAGTGGTCAAAGGTATCCCTCTCAAGCAACCCTGCAATCAAGATACAAGAAGTCTCTTGTGTCCCCAACACACCCAATACACTTGTCAGGTATATAGGTGCACTAGTTCGGCGAAGAGATAGTGAAATACAAGTGGTATGGATATAAGACAACGGTGCCAGAAAAGAGCTTGACGGGAGGAAAAGACTAAAGGCAAAAGGATGGAGGCAAGAAAACATGTAACAGATCTAGTTGCAAACGGTGTTTCAATTATTAGAAACAAGGCCTAGGGATCATACTTTCGCTAGTGAACACTCTCATATAAATATCTTCTTTTCATGATACTACTCTGAACTACTCTCCAGTTGGACACTCTAATCCATGGTAGGGCTATAACAGCACTCCTCAAAGTCCGCCTTCCCCATCTAGATAATGCCACACTGTCACCTTGAGCGCTAGATGGTTCCAACAAACACCACAATTTCATAGAGACATCCAACTCTAAATATAACTCATAACAAGTATTTATGTAACCTTAGACAAAGTGCCACACGGTGTGCACACTGTCAACTTCACACACGTGGGGATAAGCAGAGATTCATTGAAGCACTTGAGTAGCAGAACAGATCTATAGATTACAAAGCTCATGATCTCAATAAGATCACGCATAGAGAGAGAGAGATGAACACATAGCTACCGTTAGAGCCCTTAGCCTCGAGAGAGAACTACTCCCTCCTAATCATGGGAATCAGCAACAGCGATGGAGATGGTGGTGGAGTCGATGGAGATGGCTCCGGGGGCACTTCCCCATCCCGGTAGGGAGCCGGAACAAAGACATCTGTCCCCCGAATCTCCTCTTCGGTGGCGGTGGTGCTGTGGAGGTTTTCGTGGCTTTCTCTTGGATTATTTAGGGTTTCTGCATCAGAGGCTTCTTATAGGCAAAATGGGAGGCCGAGGGTGTGCCCGAGGCGGCTGCACCCCCCTCCCAGGCGCGGGCCAGGCTAGGCCGCGCGGCCAGGGGTGTGGCCCCCTTGAGGCCCTTCTCCGTCTCGTCTTCTGGCTCCGTGTTCCCCTCGGTGAAATATTGACTTTGGCTTTTGTCCCGTCCAATTCCGAGAATATTTCAGTTTCTGGCTTTTCTGGAACAAAAAACAGAAGAAAACAGGCAACTGGCACTGTGGCATCTTGTTTACATGAGACTGATACATTGCAAATGTATCTATAATTTTTGATGTTCCATGCTTGGTTTTATCTACTTTCTTGTGTTTTGTCCACACTTTTGAGTACTTTTCATATGATTTCTTGGACTAACCTATTAACAAGAGCCACAGTGCCAGCTACCTGTTTTCTGCTGTTGTTGGTTCCAGGAAGTCAGAAAATGAATATTCTCGGAATTGGACGGGACAAAATCCAAAGTCGCTATTTTACCGGAAGACATCTGGAGCCAGAATACGAGACGGAGAGGAGCCAGGGGCGGCCACACCACCTGGCCGCATGGGCCTGGCCTGGCCGCACCAGGGGGTGGTGTGGCCAGCCCAGGCACCCCCTCGGCCTCTCCTTCCACCTATATATTGCCTTCGGGACCAAAACCCTAGGTACTCGATCAAAAATCCACGAAAGAGTCTGTAGCCGCCGTCATCTCCATCCCTAGATCGAAAGGGATCTAAAGCTCTTCCCGACACCCTGCCGGAGAGGGGAATTCACCCTAGAAGCCTTCTTCATCATCATGCAAGCCTTCGGTGTGATGCGTGAGTAGATATCTCTAGAATACGGGTCCATGTAGTAGCTAGATGGCTGGTTCTCCTCCTTTGTGCGTTCATGTCTAGATCTTGTGAGCTCTGTTCATGATCAAGATCATCTATTTGTAATTCTACATGTTGTGTTTGCGCGGATCCCATGGATATTGAGATGCTATTTCAGATTGATTATTGATTCTATCATGTCTTTGTTATTTGTGATGTTGCATGCTTTCCGTTGTTAGTAGCTATCTTGGACAAGTAGATGCTAGCAACTCCAAGAGTTAGTATTTATGCTCGATAGTGGGTTCATGCCTCTGGTAATCTGGGGAAGTGACAGAAATCTCTAAGGTACTAGATGTGCTGTTGCTACTAGGGAGAAAACAACAATCCTTTGTTCATAGAACAATCGTATTGTTTACATTACACGCAATTCGTAAAGCAATAATCTATTGCTTGCAACTTAATACTGGAGGGGTTTCAGATGATAACCTGAAGGTGGATTATTAGTCATAGATGCAGTTGGATGGCGGTCTATGTATAATGTTGTAATGCCCAATCAAGTCTCAAAGGAGTCAAGATGATTAGTATATGTGTGTATGCTTTCTCGATGTTTGTCAATTGCCCCGCTGTAATTTGTTCACCTAGCATGTTATGTATCTTAAGGAGAGCCACCTCTAGTGAACTATGGATCCCGGTCCTTTCTTTTACATATAATCTACAAACTGTTTACTGCTTTGTGTTTACTTTCTGCAAACTATTACTTCCTTCCATTCGATACATTTAATCCTTTGTTTTTAGCAAAATCGGGAGATTGACAACCTCATCGCAAGTTGGGGACAAAGTTCTGTGGTTGTGTTATGCAGGTATCCACGTTGCTACTAGCACCGGTAGTGCGCCCTGCCAAGGCTCAGCTAGCAACACCTTTGGGGTGTTTCCTTGATCCTACTGGTTCGATAACCTTGGTTTCATAACTGAGGGAAACTTACTTCTGTGCTCATCATACCTTCCTCTTGGGGTTCCCCAACGAGCTCATCAATCACGAGCCATCAAAGTATTTTTCTGGCGCCGTTGCCGGGGAGTCAAGGACATCTTCACAAGGGGAGTCCCTCATAACCAATCTCTTTACTTTGTTATTTTTGTTTTGCTTTGTTTGCTTGTTTTGTTATTCAAAAACACAAAAAATTTAGTTCTACAAGTTTGCTTTCTTATTCAAAAACACAAAAAATGACTACTCTTGAAAACACTAAGTTGTGTGACTTCACTAGCACCAACAACAATGATTTTATGAGCACACCTATTGCTCCACCTGTGCCTGAAGCTACTTTCTTTGAGATAAAACCTGCTTTACTCAATCTTGTTATGAGAGAACAATTTTCTGGTATTGGTAATGAAGATGCTGCTGCCCATCTAAATAACTTTGTTGAACTTTGTAAGATGCAAAAGCATAGGGATATAGATGGTGATATTATTAAGCTCAAATTGTTTCCTTTCTCTTTGAGAGGAAAGGCTAAAGAATGGTTGAATTCCTTAACTAGGAATAGTATTGATTCTTGGACTAAGTGCAAAGATGCTTTCATTGGAAAATACTATCCTCCTGCTAAGATTATATCTATGAGAAGTGAAATAATGAAGTTTAAACAATCTGATAATGAACATGTTGCTCAAGCTTGGGAAAGAATGAAATCTTTGGTTAAGAATTGTCCCACTCATGGACTGACTGCTTGGATGATCATCCAAACTTTTTATGCAGGATTGAACTATTCTTCAAGGAACCTATTGGATTCTGCTGCTGGAGGTACCTTTATGACCATTACTTTGGGTGTTGCAACTAAGCTTCTCGATAATATGATGGTTAAATATTCTGAATGGCATACTGAAAGAGCTCCACAAGGTAAGAAGGTAAATTCTGTTGAAGAAACCTCCTCCTTGAGTGATAAGATTGATATTATTATGTCTATGCTTGTTAATGGGAAAGCCCAAATTGATCCAAATAATGTTCCTTTAGCTTCTTTGGTTGCTCAAGAAGAGCAAGTTGATGTGAACTTTATAAGAAATAATAATTTTGGCAACAATGTTTATGGTAAAAACAATTATAGGCCCTACCCTTCTAATAGTACTTATGGTTATAATGGTAAACCTGGATTACCTAGTGAAGGAAGGATTTTAGAAGTTGAAAGAGCCATTAAGAACTTCATGCAAATGTAGTATGAGCAAAATCAACTATTTACTAAAACTGTGGAGGAACAATCTACCATTTTGAAGAACATTAGCCATCAACTTGAGAGTCTAAATAGGGAAATTCCTAGTTTACAATTGAAACTTTATAATGGTGAAAGGAACATATCATCTTTGTCTAAAGCTCAATCTTCATTGATTAATAAAATGGCTGCTAAACCTGAAACTAATGATAATCCCTTTGCAACTACTAATGCTATACAAGTAAGAATTGATGAAAATGTTAGACTATTAGCTGAATTACATGCTAAGTGGGAAAGAGAAGATGAAATTGCTAGAAACATTAGTGTTTCCACTATCACCACCACTAGTGTTGAGGCTAGTAATAGTTCTACTACTTTAGATGATAAATTTGATTTTGATCTTGATGGTTGCAATATCTCTGAAGTTATCAAGTTCCTACAAAAGTTTGCTAAAAGTCCTAATGCTAGTGCTATGAACATGGCCTTTACAAAACACATTACTGATGCTCTCATAAAGATTAAAGAAGAAAAGATGCAACATAAAGCTTCTATTCCTATAAAACAAGAAGATGGTTGGAAACCCATCATTAATATGAAAGTGAATGACTTTGATTTTAAAGCTTTATGTGATCTTGATAGTAGTGTTTCTCTTATGCCTAAAAGGATTTATGATATGCTTGATTTGCCTCCACTTGAAGATTGTTATTTTGAATGTCCCACTTGATAATAATGCTAAAAAAAACTCATGGGGAGTCTTAATAATGTTCTTATTATGGTTAACAATGCCTATGTCCCTGTTGATTTCTATGTTTTGGATGTTGTATACAATGCTTCTTGTCCTATTACTTTGGGAAGACCTTTTCTTAGAACTGTTGGTGTCATTATTGATATGAAATAAGGCACCATTAAATATCAACTCCCACTCAAGAAAGGTATAGAACACTTCCCTAATAAGAGAGAGAAGATTTCTTTTGCCTCTCATATGAAAACAAAATTTGCTCTTAATGCTTCTTCATTTGAGAACACTTGATTCTTTCTTGCTTCTTATGCCTAACTTAAAGGCGTTAAAGAAAAGTAGTTATTGGGAGATAACCCAAAAGTTTTAGATGAGTCTTGGAAGTTATTACTTCAGTAATAACCGCTCCTTATCCTTTTAATTTGCTTTTTGTGCCAAGAGTAACCTCTAATGAGAGAGAAGTAATGATTGGGAAAGTTGCTGTCCCGAAACAGATTTCTATGCTTCACCGTAAAAATTCGTGTAAAATATCTGAACGTCCTTTTGAGGCGTGAATTTTTTTTCTTCTGCCCCAAGTTGTTATCTAACTTTCTTTAGTTCAATACTTTTTGATTTGAGCAACAGAAGGTCTTCGAAAAAATTCATCTTACCTGTTGGTCTGTTTTGACAGATTTCTACCATTTTCTGCATTTGCTTCTTGTTGGCTCCTTTTTGAGTTCTTTTAGGGAATTAAGATTTTTGAGGGAAGTGTTACAGTAGCTAGTGTTCTAATGGAAATTTATTGGTGTTAGAACTAACCCTAAAGACTTATTATCTTGAGTGCACTAATGTTGCTCATAAAGATTGTGTGAAGTTTTGTATGAAGGAAAATTTTCAGGTGTATGGAAGGAATAAGTAATGAGATGAAGGATGGACTAAATCTCAAGCTTGGGAATGCCACGCATGTCACCCCAATAAATATCCAATAAGTACAAGCGTCAAAGCTTGGGGATGCCCAAGGCATCCCCCTCTTCATCAATAAAAATCCTAGGTTTCTTCCAAACGCTTCATTTTTATTGTTTCATGCATAGTTGTGTTGTTCTTGGAGTGTATTCTTTTTTGTTTTTGTTTTGGTTTTTTGTTTTCTTTGTTTGCTTAGTTTTATGAATAAATTGGTTGGACCCCCTATTTGATACATTGGATTTCAAATAGTTTGGTTTGGTTTGGAAAAGAGTAGGAAAGTTCATGCTTAAGTGGTAAAGAGAGCTCGTTTTTGACTGTGGCCTATGCTTTGTCATGCCATGCTTGATATTGTTTTGGCTTTATGATTAGTATTCTTTGTTGTAGCATGACTTGTTATAAACAATTAAGATTGCTTAATGTGCCTTGGATGAATCATGCGTTTTTTAGCATATTAAAGCATAGTATAGTGGTATTATCCTTTGATGCTTTATTTGGGTTGACTTGGCACATGCTCACACCATGTTATGACTATCTAAAGTCACCATAGCCTTTATGATCCTTTAGTTTTCAAATTGTAGTATCACTTTATGATTTGATCAATGATGTTTTGTCGCTCTACATGATTATGGCCATTATTGCTCTCTTAGTTTGTCGCTCCCAGTCTTTTGCTAGCCTCCGCAACCAAGTATGAGTTCCACTCATGCATCCAACTCCTTAAACCAAGTTATTCCAAAGAGTCCACCATACCTACCTACTAGCTTATGCTATTCCAAGTATATTCATGTTTTTGTTTACCTTCCAAATTAAACTTGTTATGAGAAAACTAGTGATTAAATCTCTCACGAACTTGATGGCACACTTTACTTTTCTTGCCCTTAATAAACTTGAACCATTGTGTCGTCTATGTTGTATATGCTTGCACTTATTTGCTGGGGATTAGCAGAACCATGCTGTCAAGAGGAACGCTTTCAACATTGCACGCGTACTTTTTACCTAGTTGATATCATGCTCTTTTGTCTATGGATGTCGTCGGTTTGAAATGAAAGGGGAGCTTGTAAGTCCATGGAGTTATGTATATGTGTTAGAGAAACGCCTGGGCCGCTAGTCTAATCCATGCTGACATGGTGGAAACCTGCAGCTTAACCATAATGAGCTGTCTATGAAGCATTCTTCTTATAAGAAAAAGAGTCCTATATTGAGAAAAAAGAGAAAAAGAAAAAAAAAGAGATTATGAAAAGAGGAAAGAGAGAAAAAAGCACCATATTCCCATGGTAAATAAGAAGATTGCTGAGATGCTCGTTGTCTGCTTGCCTTGTTATTTTGATATGGGGATTCTTCCGTATCATCGGGCAAGGGGTACCCTGTTGACGGTTCTCTATGATACACATGTTCTTTTTCGAAATGGGGATAAAAACCCCGGCCTCTACATTGAAAGAATGCATACGGCCTTTATTTTGATTATTAGGACCAAACCATCCATACTTAGCTTAGTGGCTAAAGTTACACTTATTACAATTCAAGGATCAAAAAGAGTCTCGGCATGAATCAGCCACCTAAATAAAGCAGAAAGAGTGTTGTGCCTATGTATCAACATGTGAGTCTACGATCAAGCTGCCAACCACACCGGCTGACCAAACGCCGCGCAACCGAATCTAGATGGCTGCACCCAAAATCCATGGCCTGTCTGTGCGCCTCCGGCTGTAGACATAACCACGTACGGGTCCAATGCGTAGCAAGCGGGATAACCTGCAAAAAAGAAGCACCTTCTGATTTGTCAAAAGTTATCTCATCTCAGACATGCCGAAAAGCCCATAACAAAGCACAAACCCCAACTCTAATTTGGCTTTTTATGACTTTATCAATTCCTTGCAACCAATTCCCAAATAAATTATTGATGTTTCTAGGAGGTGCCAACCCAAAAGCCATATGGACAACTCGCCAGACTATTTTCGCGAGTGGGCAATCAAAGAATAAGTGTTGAATAGTTTCATCTTCATTACAGAAGCAGCATGATTGGTCACCATGCCAGTTCCTTTTAAGCAGATTATCCTTAGTTAAAATAACTTTCCTATGTAGAAACCACATGAAAATCCTTATCTTCAGTGGCACTTTGATTCTCCATAAATATTTTCTAAGGGACGTGGTGTGCCCATTCAAATAATCGAGATACATAGACTTCACCGAAAACATACCAGATGAGGTAAGATTCCAAATAAATTTATCGTCTTCATGGTTCAGATTAACATCTATTAATCGACCTAGAAGATGTAACCATCGCATCCATCTGTTTCCAGTAAGGTTCCTTCTAAATGCCATATTAATAGGAACCCCCGATAGAATATTTGCAACAGTTACATTTTTATGCTGGACAATATTGTATAAGGAGGGATATTGTTTGGCAAGAGGCTTATCCCCCAGCCAATGATCCTCCCAAAAACAAGTATCCATGCCATTCCCTACTTTAAAGGAACCCATGTCGAAAAAATCTTCTTTTACCTTCATCAGGCCCTTCCAAAAAGGTGAGTCATCCACTTTAATTTTAACTTGTGATAGAGTATTTGAGTGAAGGTATTTATTTTGAATCAGCTCCTGCCATACCCCCTTCTCATTCAAGAGTTTAAACAGCCACTTGCTGAGTAAACATTATTCTTAACATGTAGAACTTCTATCCCAAGTCCCCCTTGATCTTTGGGGCGACAAATGATGTTCCACTTAGAAAGCCTATACTTTCCTTTGTGTCCATCACTTTGCTAGAAGAATCTCGACCTAAATAAATCCAATCTCTTACACACCCCTATGGGAATCTTAAGAAAGGATAACATAAACGTGGGCAAACTAGTAAGCACTGAGTTGATAAGCACAAGACGATCCCCATATGATAGTAACTTACCAATCCAACTACTAAGCTTGACTTCAAAACGGTCATCTACGGCTTCCATTCACCATTCTTTAGTTTTCTGAAGTGAATTGGGATCCCCAAATATCTAAAAGGGAAGGCCCCCTCCTCACAGCCGAAAATATCCATGTACTGTTCTTTAACATCTTTTGCTTTACCAAAACAAAATAACTCGCTCTTATGAAAGTTAATCTTCAACCCGGAAAGTTGCTCAAAAATACATAAGATTAACTTCATATTCAAAGCTTTTTCTAGATTGTATTCCAAAAAGATTATTGTATCATCTGCATACTGGAGAAGCGAGATTCCTCCCTCAACTAGATGAGGAATTAATCCATCAACCTGACCATCTTATTTGGCTCTAGCTATTAAGATTGCTAACATATCAGCCACCGGGTTAAACAAGATCGGCGAAAGGGGGTCCCCTTGCCTAAGCCCCTTTTTGGTCTAAAAATAATGCCCTATGGCATTGTTTACTTTAATGCCGACACTTCCTTTGTTGACAATAGAATTAATCCAGTTGCACCATAAAGGATCAAACCCTTTCATGCGAAGAGTTTGTTGCAAGAAATTCCAATTGACTTTGTCATATGCTTTCTCAAAATTTATTTTGAGAAGAACACCATCCAACTTTTTTTGATGGAGTTCATGAATTGTTTTGTGAAGAATAACTACCCCTTCTAGGATATGCCTACCCGGCATGAAAGCAGTTTGTGTCGGCCTAATAACCGTATGAGCAAGGCTAGTAACTCTATCTGTCCCTACTTTTGTGAATATCTTAAAACTCACATTAAGTAGGCAAATGGGTCGATATTGTTGAATTTGTGTCGCATTTTTTCTTTGGTAACAAAATAATTGTTCCAGAGTTTAGTTGAAAGAGGGGTAAATCACTCGAGTGATACACATGTACTTACGATGACAAGAACTTACTGGTGACTAAACTTGAGTAGCATGAGGAGCGGCCCTTGTATTCATGGGACATGAGATTTCTAACTTATACTTCATCAAGCATGTACACCATAGTTTGTTCACTTTAACCTTAATCACTTCAAGATGCTTATGATAGGGGCAATGAGAGCTGAAAGCTATTAAGTACCATAATTTTTGGAAGCTCTTTATGAGACTTGAATCCCTACTTCCTTTTATGAAGGCCTTTCTTCCACTTATATATTGAGTCTCCACCTTCTACCTTTATGCACCTACTTTGAGAGCATAGTGGCCATTCTTAGTTCTATGTGCATTGTCCCAAGACTAGTTGATTGATGCATAACTCGATATTGCTTGTTTTAAACTATTTGTATCTAGTCACTCCTATGAACTTTGAAGGTGTCCTATGCATTTATACTTGCTACTCTATGAGGGACAAGCTGAATACTATTATGATATGTTTTCTTTATGTGAAACAAACAAACGTCTTGCAAAGCATTGTTATTCATGAATCTTTTGTTTGTGCCTTTTCATGTTGCAACATAGTTTCTTTGTCTTATTGCTAGAACTTTGTCTTTCATGTTATGATTGAAGTACTATGATCCCAGCTTTGAATGTTTTACAAGTACTTTGATCAAGTTTATGATGGTGCATGTCACCCCAAAAATTATTCTTTCTTTTTATCACTTACCTACTCGAGGACAAGCAGGAGTTAAGCTTGGGGATGTTGATACATTGCAAATGTATCTATAATTTTTGATGTTCCATGCTTGGTTTTATCTACTTTCTTGTGTTTTGTCCACACTTTGGAGTACTTTTCATATGATTTCTTGGACTAACCTATTAACAAGAGCCACAGTGCCAGCTACCTGTTTTCTACTGTTTTTGGTTCAGGAAGTCAGAACATGAATATTCTCGGAATTGGACGGGACAAAAGCCAAAGTCGCTATTTTACCAGAAGACATGTGGAGCCAGAATACGAGACGGAGGGGAGCCAGGGGCGGCCACACCACCTGGCCACGCGGGCTAGGCCTGGCCGCGCTACGGGGTGGTGTGGCCAGCCCACGCCCCCCGTCGGCCTCTCCTTCCACCTATATATTGCCTTCGGGACCAAAACCCTAGGTACCCGATCAAAAATCCACAAAAGAGTCTGTAGCCGCCGTCATCTCCATCCCTAGATCGGGAGGGATCTGAAGCTCTTCCGGGCACCCTGCCGGAGAGGGGAATTCACCCTAGAGGCCTTCTTCATCATCATGCAAGCCTTCGGTGTGATGCGTGAGTAGTTCATCTATGTACTACGGGTCCATGTAGTAGCTAGATGGCTGGTTCTCCTCCTTTGTGCTTCCATGTCTAGATCTTGTGAGCTCCGTTCATGATCAAGATCATCTATTTGTAATTCTGCATGTTGTGTTTGTGTGGATCCGATGGATATTGAGATGCTATTTCAGATTGATTATTGATTCTATCATGTCTTTGTTATTTGTGATCTTGCATGCTTTCTGTTGTTAGTAGCTATCTTGGCCAAGTAGATGCTAGCAACTCCAAGAGTTAGTATTTATGATCGATAGTGGGTTCATGCCTCTAGTAATCTGGGGAAGTGACAGAAATCTCTAAGGTACTAGATGTGTTGTTGCTACTAGGGAGAAAACAACAATCCTTTATTCAGAGAACAATCGTATTGTTTAAATTACACACAATTCGTAAAGCAATAATCTGTTGCTTGTAACTTAATACTGGAGGGGGTTCGGATGATAACCTGAAGGTGGATTATTAGTCATAGATGCAGTTGGATGGCCGTCTATGTATACTGTTGTAATGCCCAATCAAGTCTCAAAGGAGTCAAGATGATTAGTATATGCTTGTATGCTTTGTCGATGTTTGTCAATTGCCCCGCTGTAATTTGTTCACCCAGCATGTTATCTATCTTAAGGAGAGCCACCTCTAGTGAACTATGGATCCCGGTCCTTTCTTTTACATACAATCTTCAAACTATTTACTGCTTTGTGTTTACTTTCTGCAAACTATTATTTTCTTCCATTCGATACGTTTAATCCTTTGTATTCAGAAAAAACGGTGAGATTGACAACCTCATCGCGAGTTAGGGACAAAGTTCTGTGGTTGTGTTGTGCAGGTCTCCACGTTGCTACTAGCACCGGTAGTGCGCCCTGCCAAGGCTCGGCTAGCAACACCTTTGGGGTGTTTCCTTGCTCCTACTGGTTCGATAACCTTGGTTTCATAACTGAGGGAAACTTACTTCTATGCTCATCATACCTTCCTCTTGGGGTTCCCCAACGAGCTCATCAATCACGAGCCATCAGAAACATTTATGAATCAGTTGTCATGTTATCAGAATATGACATACCTACGAACTACAAAGGAAGTGATGGTAAACTAAAGTTACGAGGAATCCTAGAAGTGGATTTCACTTAAGATTAGAAAGTAAAGTGTTACTGAATCTTGTCAAGCAAAGGTGTTACTTGATTTTTCCAAAGGACTACAAGGTCATGGCAGAAAAGGTGAAAGACAAAGCACGATTCGCTGCGAATAATGTCTTGGACGGATTCAAAAGGATTTGATTCAGAAGTGCTGAAGTCTAGTGGATTTAATACTAGTAAAGTACTAGTATCTCGTAAAATAAACTGTCGATTTTATAATTGATCAAGGGATTTTGAAGTTATTCAAAATATTGAGAATATATACAATTTGCATGAAGTTGAGTGGGAGCTATAAAGTCTTCCTAAAGATAATATGTGAATGACATATTTTTTAGTGGGAGCAATGTAAGTTTCGGACTCAAATATGTATGAAACATATTTTGAGTGGGATCTTAATGTTAATTCTTATGTGTATACAACACATTAAGAATAAAAGCACAAGTACTGATAAATATTGATTTATAAGGGTAAATTTTAAAGAAATTATGTTACAATATTATGTTGGAATGTATTCCTAAAAGAGATTCTAAAGTAGTTTCGGAATAGGAATTTATTAAGGAATGGTCCTTGATGATTCACATTAGGAATGACATTAAGTATAACATCAATGGCTGAAAGAAGGAAAAGGATGATCTTCATCCACTCTTTTTTGACATAGGTTATGTCTTAGAAACCATGATGAGAACTCGGCATAATATGATCCAAGAAGAAAATTCAGAAGTGGTTAAATATGAATCACTGAACATTGAGCTTGGTTTTGTCCACAATGTCTAATGAGAACTGTAGACATGTTTTCCAGATCCATGAAGGATGACATACCTTAAAGCATAAATGGTTATGATATAAGGGCATATGTTGACCTTAAAAAGGATCGGAAATCTCTACATTGAAAATACCGACTTAAGTCAAAAAGGAAGCATGGTGACAAACATCGAAAAGGCACATGGTGCACTAGTGTTTCGTTAACTACATTTCAAATAAAAGTATAGGGATACTACTAAAGTAATGTATAATATTATGGCTAGACAAGCTTGTCTTTTCACAGAGAGTGTGTCCCAGGGAACCGTGCCCATGAGAAAGTTTGCATTGACTGATCTAACATTACTGCTAGCTCCTGGAAAATGACCTCACTCTGTTGCCATAACTACTATACATACACAAGATGTTACCATAAGATGATAAAGTATTAATGTTAATTAAGTTGACATTAGTAAGTTGCAAAGGATAAGAGGGGCTGTAAAGTCCATACCCTAGACTCAACCTCTTCCATGAGCAAGCATGATCAGAAGTGCTAGGTTATATGGTGCCGATGATTGGTAGACAAATGCAGCTGGTTTGTTTGTACTCTAGTGCAAGTGGGAGACTGTTGGAAATATGCCCTAAAGACAAATAATAATATGGATTATTATCATATTTCATAAATTTTATGATTAAGTTTAATATCATGCTATAAATGTATTGAAAGTATATATAAAAAACCAACAAGTTGTCAGTGAATCTCTAGTCACTGGTTCATTAGTAAATAGATGATCAAGGTTTCCTGATCATGTGGCATTTATGCCAGATGACAATGAAGTCACCTCATTGCGAGAATGAAATGATGAACTATACCCAATCTAAGAATTGTGACCCTATCATGTCATGAAGTTCAAGTTATGATATTTAGGAGAAATAATGTCTTATTTCTTAGACCATGAGGCCATATCAATCACGGTCACCCGAGAATACTTTGATAGCATCAAACGTCACTCGGTTAAACGGTGATCATAAAGGTGTATTCAGTATTCAGAGGGACATGTAGTGGCATTATGTGTCAAGAGCGGGATTTGTCCATCCGCGTGACAGAAAGATACTCGAGGGTCCACTCGTTGAAGTTACATCCAACAACTGTGCAGTGTGTGACTAGGTCACGTGGATATCACTTGTCAAAATGAGTTAAGTAGCATTTGTCAGTAACGAGATTGAATATGACATGGTGATGTCATTGATCAGATCTCGGACAATGCAAGTATCGAAGAGACAAAAGGAATATGGCACGACATTCATGGTTCAACTACAAAGGTTCGTGGAATGAACAGGGGTCATCATGGGCATCCATGTCCCACTGATGATCATTGGCATGAGAGGGTTCTCCGCCATGTCTCGAGT
Source organism: Avena eriantha (assembly GCA_910589775.1). Classification (NCBI taxonomy): domain Eukaryota; kingdom Viridiplantae; phylum Streptophyta; class Magnoliopsida; order Poales; family Poaceae; genus Avena; species Avena eriantha. Next base: position 271,605,774 of record OU342740.1, on the reverse strand, counting down.
GTTCCCAAACCATGGGGTATCATGCTTAATGGCATGATGATGCTCAGAGATCGTTTTGGCATCGGCGGAATCACCGTAAGTAAATGTTAAATATTGATTTAATCATTTATTTATAATTATTTAATAAAATAAAAGGAAATTAAAATGGTTAAATACCTATTGGGCTAAAATCCCTAAGGGAAAAAGGCCCATCAGGGAAAGACCAAAGGGAGGAAGGAGGGGAGGTGGCCGACTGGGCCAATGGACCGTGCATGGGGCCCATTAGGGCCCTAGCTAGCGGCGGCCAGCCCCCCTCTCCTCTCCTTTTGTTTAGTCCCACATGGTTAAGCTAATTAGTTATGTGGTGCCTTTTCCACTATATAAAGAGAGGTATTTTGAGAAACTAAATACACCAGTAATCAATAAAGGTTCCCTCTCTTTTGGGGAGACCTCCAATTGATCCTCTCTCTCTCTTTCTCTCTCTCCCGTGACCGTGGTCCCAAGTCTGGACTGTGCGATTAGGAGACTTCTTCATCGTGGAGCGCCGGTGTGCTACGGGATTCAGATCCAGAAGGTCTACTTCCGCAACTGCTGCTAGATTAGAGAAGCGGGATTCATCATCAGGCATCGGACGTGTGTAACCCCTCATGAGGTGCAACACTTGGGGCACTAGGAGTTGTCGGATCCGTAGGAGTCGTTGGACTTCAACACAACCCCGATGTCGTCGTCGGTACGACTACATCAGGCACGCTCTCCCGAGCATTGACAATTGTTTTTGGTCTTCAAGGGTAAGTTCGCAAAAATCCCCTCCAGTTACTGCATTACTAATAGATAGATCCTGGTATTAGGGTTCTTGTCGTAGGAAAAAAATTATTGTTTTCAGGCGCGAACCCCTACAATATGTATATGCAGCTGCAGGTGAATCTTCAACCCTGACCTAGTTCCATCCACTACAACAGCCAACAATTCGAAGTAAGCTATAAAGGTCTGGTAAATATAAAATAAATTGAGTAAACAAAGTATTGTAGACATGCCTTATTATTTCTATATAGCAATCGTTTTCCAAGGTTTGATAAACCTAGTCTATTAGGAAAAATGCTACTATACTATATCCATAATCCGGATCAAAGGTATCAAAATCTATACGTGGGTCTTTGGACTTGCGCATTATTTCACTTACACATGTTGTCCGCGTTGTTGTCTCTACACTTTCAACCCCTCCCACCCCCACCCACCCCTTCCATACATGGACGGTCCTAGCTCCCTCACAATGCTGAATTCAACATGAATGGCTTGTATGTCTTATCATCTTATCATTCTTAAATCACATGGGATTGGATAAAAATTCTTAAATCGCCTCACTCGTCTCCTTCCTCCACATGATTAAACATGAGACACACCTTTTTAGGGCAAAAAACGCTAGACTTTTTAAATTTGTAATGTTTACAGGAATGGGAACAAAACAGAGAGGATGAATTGGATAAAGATTCCTAATATCGTCTCACTCCTCTATTCCTTATGATGGTTATACATGAGTCACACATATTTTTTGAGAACACGATAGACATTTTCTTTGAAACGCCGTATCTACTAACACATACTAATGGAAAAAAACTCGAGAAGGGATTTGTTGCTCCCGAGCACCAGTGTTCCTGCCAGTTGTCCGATTGTTATTGGCTATTCAACACGTGGACATTTGTGCCATAATTTATTTTAAGGTAATACAAGGTGTTGGAAAATAGCTACACCAGGGGCACATTTGGTAGGTCGCACTGAGTCGATCCAAGCTCTAGAGAGAAGAAAACGGGACGATTGGATGGTTGGGCCTCCTCCACCTTGTGGCTAGCGCGCTACACAAAGTAGTCCCCAGCTAGGCCCGCTGGAAACTGCTGAATCGGTAGTTTCCGTGGAGCCAAACCCCGGGGAGCGCAAAAGAGGCCTTCCCTTGCACGCAGGGGAAGGAGCAAGGTACATCACGGTCTGTCTGCACCACGTGAAGTAATCCCCTCACCTCTCAATCTCCCTCTGCTCACTCCCTTGTGTGACTGTCGTACACCACCATCTCGCCGGTAGCAAATCTCGTAGGGCCTGTCTCGCCAGGGTCGCCATGCCCAGCTAGAATGACGGCGAGAGATCGACTGAGTCGCCTCTAGGGGTAAGTTCAATTTCCCATAGTTCCTTCAAAGACCTAGGGTTTGCTGGCGATTTGGGAAATTTTAGTGTGCGTTGGTTAAACTCGATTTTGTTGCAATCTCATGTTGGTTAGGACCTCACGGACTATGCTCTAGACTGCATTTAATACCCCACATTCTACAACATCGTAGTGGATTGTCCTTACATTTGTCGCATCCACAAGCTAAAACCTGTTAAATGTGTTGCATTTGAAGGGAGCAACACTGGACGTAGATTCTACCTTTGCCAAGTGCAGAATGTAAGTTCTCGACTTGTGTTCTGGTCGTTACTTGCTCATCCCATAGGTAAGAACATGTAATTTCCATTTGTAGGAAGTTGCAAACTGTGGGTTTATGGCATGGTTGGATAAGGAATGACCACAACCAGCGAAAAATGCATTAGGACGACTATGAAGCATGTATAACAACAATGCAAGAATGGATGAGAGGATACAGAATGCAAAGTTTGTGAAGAAGTTGGCTGATGAGAAGAACAACATTGAAAAGAAGCACTCAAGTCTTTTAGTTGATGTGAGGAAGTTCATGGAAGAAACTAAGAAAAAGGTGACGAGGAATAACTTGGCAAGAATTAGGGCTGAAGGGGAATCAGTGGAAAAGAACAAGCATATGTGCGTCAATCAGGTATAAGCATTGAAGAATGAAGTGGATATGCTGAAGCAGGTACAGAAAACTCAAGAAGAGATTATTATGAAAGTGAAGCAGAGTAAATGAGAGGAGGAAATTTAGAGTTTGAAAAAGTAAAAGAAGAAGATTAAGTGCGTCATCTACGAAATTCCCAATTCTAGCAAGGCTAACAAGGGTAAGATGAACCAGATCAAGGAAATATGTGATGATTGACTTCTACTTGCAATGACATTGTAACTATGTCCTAAAAACTTCTAATGGTTGAATCTTGGCATGAGGTGGTACATAATAACCCCTCATGTGATGGCGAGCTGATGGTGACATCCACTTTTGATGTGCTAGTAGGTTAACATCACGGTCATATGATGAGCTATGTTCCCCTTTTGCCAACGATCATGCATGCACTTGTTCGTGTTATTCCTGGCTTTCTTCTTTTGATATGATTCTAATGTTATGATTCTGATGTTCTGCTTGTGATATTCATGATACTATGCTTGTGATGTTGTTGATGATGTGCTTATGAAGTTTATGATGATGTTCTTGATGATGTGCTTGTGATGTTGCTAATGTTGTGCCTATGAAGTTTTTGATAAAGTTCCTGATGATGTGCTTGTGATGTGTTATTGATGTGCTTGTGAAGTTTCTGATGATGTGCTTCTGATGTTGATTTTGGTGTGATTCTGATGTTCCTGATGATGATCCTAGTGTTATGCTTCTGATGTTCCTGATATTGTGCTTCTGATGATCTGCCTAACATTGTGGTAGTGGTGTTTCTGCTGTTATTGCTAATGGTGTGTGATAAGCTCACCACATGTTCATGTGGTAACCATACATAAAGGAGATCAGCAAGGGGTGTAGCCCTAGTGGCTATTGTTCCTCTGCAGCAACATCTTCTCACGAGTAGTGGAGATCAGCAAGGAGAACCTATTTGCTTGCTACCATCAAGATAGTTTGGTTAATCCCAAAGTTACGTGGAGATTTTTCTAGAATGTTCATTTGATTCTAATACATTACGCTACTGGTGGTGTTTTGCTTCGTAGTGCAAATGAACCTATCATTAAGAATACATAAAATTAATTTTCAAATTGTTAAAATTTTAAAATAAAATTTTGCATATACAACCGGACATTCCGTGTTCACACACAAGTTTTCAGAAAAAATAATATTTGATGTAGCTTGTGTAAAAGATAAAAAAAAGTCTAAGAATAATCATATTGCAGATCAAAATTTATCTTTTTACACGGGACATATATAATATTATGTTTTCCTAAAAACTAGTGTATGAACATAGAATATCCAAATAAATAAGAAAATATGTTTTCTGATTTTAAATATTTTAAAATAGGTTTTCAAACGATAGGTCATGTACACCGCCGGCCGAATTGGATTTCCACTTTATGCCATCATAATCGAGAGCGAGCAGCCCACATGCTTTCTGACGAGTCTACACGTGGAAGCCCACACGGCGAACCATGCGCGGGAGCTGTCCCGACCGGTGCATGCACGCGAGCACAACCAAGACATGCATGCGAGGGACATGGGCATCACCCGATTACTGGTTCTATTTGTACCATTTAAAACCGTTGTCATTTCTTTTATCTAGAATCGTTCTCACTTCTTTTGTATCCTGAAAATGGTACGCTGCATGTAAAAGGATGCAAAAAATAAAAATAAAAGATAGAAGATAGTGCACCGACAAAGAGCAAAGCAGTGCACGATATCCGTCCGTGCACTACGACCGAAGGCAGTGTAACAAGGCAGTGCACTGCCAGGACACCGCACTGTGCACTGCAACTGAAGGCAGTGCAATCCAGTAGAACAAGGCAGTGCACGGGCACACACTGCCAGGATACCACGCCATGCACTGCAACCGAAGGCAGTGCAACCCAGTACAACAAAGCAGTACACGAGCGGTGCACTGCAAAGACACAGCGATGTGCACTGCAACCGAAGGCAGTGCAACCTAGTACAACAAGGTAGTGCACGAACGGTGCACATCAAAGACACTGCATCGTGCATTGTAACCGAAGGCAGTGCAATGTGGTACAATAAGGCAGTGCACCGCCCCGTGCACTACGACAGAAGGCAGTGCAACACAGAATAGTAAGACAGTGCACTGCTACTATACCGTCTCATGCACTGCAGAACATGAGGCAGTGCAAGCTAGGGACCGAAGGCAGTGCAAAAGAAAAAGTTTGTCAGAACATATCAATATGGGATCTAGTTTTATAGCTCTTGACGTGACTAGCATAGCTGAGAAAACGGATCTTGATTTGCACGCTCGTTTCGAAAGATATTTCATTTTTCGTATTTAGATCGGAAAGAAAAAGGAAACCATAACCAAGAACATCATCCGCAGTCGACACGTGGCGCGCAGGAAAGGGACAGGAATTCGCGGGATGAATCAGATTGCACCACTTGTCAGCACAAGGCGCGAGGTGGGGCGCCCTCTAGGAAGGGCGCCCTTTTTCTAGTGTTTCTGATCATAATCTAATCAAATTAATATAGTAGCTATATTTAAAAAGTTCCACGTCCATTTGATGATGTCTCGGCAAGCCCATCCTTCCGTCGAAGCCCGTGAAGATTCTTTTTCTGTTCAGGAGTCTAAGAGCATCTCCACTCCGGTTCCCAACAGGCCGTTTCTAGGGCGTATTTTTCGTCCGGACGCTGAAAATTGGCCCAGTCATGTTTCCAAGACGTTGGTTTCGTCCGGATTTGGCCCAAAATACATCCGGCCTTCCCAGGTCGAACCCGCAGCTTTGGGAACACGCTGGGAACGCCGAACATAGTGATTTCGGTGGGAAAAAGGATCTCGGCGCGTGGACCCGCCTAGTCAGCGACCAAAGGCCGTCCGTCGTCATCCTTCCGCATCGGTTCCCGCGAAGGACCGCCAGACGGACCGCTGGGCATTAACTTCATGTCTCGTTGACCACGCGTCGGCGTAATGGCACACCACTGTCGCCTCAGCTTCCCGCCACGCCGCCACACCCCTCTGCCTTCACCGCCCGCGCTCGACCTATAAAAGCCGGCCACCGCACGGCTCACGGCACACACTCTCCAACCCCTCTCCAACTCCGGCGAACAGTAGAGCTCGGCGAAAACACCCATGGAGGAAAGGTTCCCAGGCGATCCAGCGGCGGCCAACAGCTTCGGCCGGCGCACTCTGCAGCCGTGGGAGGCGCGGATGCTATACGTCGTCGGTTACATGGCGCCGCCGTATTGCTGCTGCCCACTTGGCTGGAAGCTCAGCGCCGGCGGCATACCGATACCGCCGGTGCCGGAGGACGACCAAATGGTCAAGGCGATCCAGGAGGCCATCGCGGCGATGGAGGACCACGGAGCTCGCCGAAGACCCTGGCAACATGGTCCCCTGGGAATAGTTCTTCGCCGAGCGGTGGCTTTCGCCACCCGACACGCCGCCAAAGCGCCACAACGCGGCCGGGCGCCATCGGTGGTGGAGTGTGTCGGGGCGTACCCTCAACTACATCCTCGAGCACATACACGCCGGCAAGAACCCCTGCCTCGGCTTCTCGCGCTCTCTGGCGCTAGCACTTCGCCGCGGGGCCGCCCTCCAGCGAAATTGATGCCTAGGAGGATGGGCAGCCTCACCTCCTCTTCCACCACGCCGCGTTCGTCTGGGACGGCGCCGGTGCAGTCGCCGTAGAGTAGTGGCGAGTTCTTCCGCCCCCCAAACGTGAGGCCGCCATGCCCAGGCACTCGCAGCCGAGGACATGCGCGCGAGGCATTGTCATCAACGAGCCCCGTGCGGCGATGCCACCAATAGGCCGGCTCCGCCTGCGGCAGCCGAAGCCAGAGCCCACGGACTGGGCCGTGCCTATCGACGAGGACTCCTTCGCCATAAAGATGGCAATCGAGCGCTCTCCGCGCGATGCCGCGCCTCCGCCGCCCGTGTCTGTCGACGAGCCAAACATCCTCGCCTGGTCCAGGACGAACTAGGAACAAGAGGAAGCACTCCACGTCCAGCGCCTGCAGGAGCAGTCCGAGCGCCAGGCCAGCTTGCGTCGTCAGCCGACCTACCAGGGCGCGCCTTTCATCGTCCTCGATGACGACGACGACGTCGGCCCTTCCTACCAGCCGTGGAGGTGCGGCGATGCAGGCCAAGGAAGCTCGTGCCCTTCGACGACGACAGTGACAATGATGGCAACGACGACGGCATGGCGGACCCAGACTACACCAGTTTCTACCGCAACTTCGGCATGTAGATACTGTCCACCGGCATCGGCATCTGCTTCAGCCTTTTTAAGTTTTTTTTAAAAAATAGCCTAGTTGAAGTCAGAATTCGGGTACCCACTCGAATTCGACGTAATAGGTACGAACCGGCCATCTATTAATAAAATCCGCCTATATTCGCTCAAAATTTGCCGAGTTTTGCTAAATTTTGTCCAAACCTGGGAACTCGGCCTGGGAACGCGAGTGGGAAATCGGCCATTCCTAGGCAGAAACCTTCCTCCGTCCGGCGCTAATTAGTTCTGGATTTAGGCCTGGAAACGGCCAACGAGTGGAGATGCTCTAACGCTCAGCTGAGCTGACGTCAGCCCCTTGTGTGCCAATGCTGGGCGCTGTTGAATTCCACATGCATGGTCGGCCGATGTTGTGCGCTGCTGTCTTGTTCCGCATTCTGTGGTCGGGCCCATGTCCGCTCATGCGCTGCTCTGCGTGGGCCTTTGCCTACGGTACAGACTACAGAGGATTGTTTGTCAGCTTTAGAGCATCTCCACTCGTAGCCCCCATGCGAGCTCATGCACAGCCTGTTTTTTGCCCGTATGGGGGGGCGCCGGTGCCATGTTGCCAAATGGGGGGCACCGGCTCCCAGCCTTGCACCCCATAACGAAATTTAAACATTTTAAATTTGGACAAACTGTTCAAAATTCACCGAAACATAGACAAACACTTTAAATTTAACAGAAATTTAAAAGAAAAAAACCGCCATCTAATGGCGGCCACGGCCGATCCCGAGCCGGCGGTACATCTCCGCGGCGTAGTCGAATAGGTCGTCCTCGTCGTTGTCGTCACTGGGCGGTTCGTCCCTCGCCGGCGGTAGGCGGCTGCACCCCTCGCCGCTGGTCCTGTGCGCCGGCCTCGTGGAAGGACCAGCCCCCCATGTCGCCATTGATGTCGACGACGAGGCCATGTCGCCTGGCGCGCTCGGCCTGCTCCCTCCGCCAGTCCTATGCGGACCACCTAGCCATGAACTCGTCGGTGGCCAGCAAGACGGCGTTGAACGATGCCCGCTCTAGCATCCTTCGGTCCGGAAATTCTTCCGGGTCCTCACCGTCTGCCAGCTGGAGCACTGCCGCCTTGTACTCCGTCGGTGGCATCCACTCCTTCTTGCGCTCGGGATTGGGCCTGCCCAAGCGGAGGCGGTGAGGCGGCGAGGGAGGCGCGCGACGCCTACATGGTGGGCTCGCCTGCTCGTCCTTCATCGGCGCGAGCATCCCCTGGTAGCGTGGCGACGACGAGGAGTACGGCGAGTACCGCGCTGGAGACACCGATGAGCGCGAGGAGGAGGAGGAGGCCAACGGCGCGCGGCGAGGCCCCCAGCAGTTGCTGGCGGCCTGCTGGCGATTGCACAGGAGACGCGGTGGCATCACCAACGGCGGGTTGTTGTCGTTGGCGATGTGGTCCAAGACCCATGAGAGGGTGCGTCCCGGAGCGCTCCACCATCGTTTTCGGCCTTCGCTGTTGAAGTTCGCCGGCGGCGGGCCAATTTCGCGCGGTGCCCCCAAAACGCTATTGGGGGCCTTTGAGGCCCCTGAGCGGAGATGCTCTTAGCTAGTGGGGAAATATGCAATCCTACGTGCAAAATTTCTACTCCGATCGATCTGAAAATAAATAGTCTACTAAAACAATAGTTGCAAGCTCATTTTTTAATAGAAAATACAACTCACTTCCAACTCTATTTTGCAACTAAAAAGATAACGCAGTTGCAAGCTCACTTATAACTGGAAATATAACTTAGTTGCAACCCTATTTATAATTGTCAAAATGACACAGTTGCAACCTAACTTGCGTGTCAAAATGGCACAGTTATAATCACCATTCTACCATCCCTGCAACAATGATATGTATACAATCAGGGGAGAAGGTCAGTTGCGTATCGAGATGTAATACGTCCATTTTGCATCACTATTCTATATCATGATTTACTGTTATTCATTGATATATTTCATATTAAGAGATGCTACTTATGTTATTTTATCTGTTTTTTGTATGGTTGATGACTTTTGGAGTATGGACCGCTGCAGTCAGGATTCTGATGGAAATGGTGCTGCTTGGAGGTAATTCGCGAAGATCGGAAAATCTAGGAAAATACATGGAAAATCCTATTTTTCCAGAAGACGAAGGAAGTGAGAAGGGGAGGCTGAGATGGGCCACAGGGGGCCCACACCACCCTCTGGCGCGGGCCAGCCTAGCCCGCGCCACTAGGTGGTGTGGCCGCCCTGGTCCACCCCTGGCTCTCCCCTCCGGCATATATTATCGTCCCAAAACCCTAAGACTCGGGGAGCGACCACAAAAAGATTTCACCGCCTCTGTAGGGTGGAAAACACCAAGAGAGAAAGATCTCTCCGACAGACAGAATTCTGCCAGGGAATTCCTTCCCGGAGAGGGGAGATCGTCGCCATCAACACCACCATCAAGCTGGACTTCATCGGGATCATCATCATAATCACCATCATCTCCACCAGCACCATCATCACCACCTCCATACCGCTGTAACAATTGGGTTGAATCTTGCATAGTTCTTAGGAGAAACTTTCCCGGTGTTGATTACTCCTTGTAGTTGATGCTATTGAGTGAGCTGTTGAATTATTGTTTATGTTCAGATTGGTATACATCATTATTTCATCTCTGATCACGATCCCTATGATGTCTTGTGAGTAGTTCGTTTTGTTCTTGAGGACATGGGAGAAGTCATGTTGTTAGTAGTGGAATTGTGTTGACAAAGATTTAATAGTTTGATATTTAAGTTGTGGTGTACTTCTTCTAGTGGTGTCATGTGAACGTCGACTAAATGACACTTTACCTATATGGGCCTAGGGGAATGCATTGTGTATTTGGCTACTAATCGTAGGGGTTGCCGGAGTGATAGAAACCTGAACCCCCGTTAGGAAACCATTGCACAAGGGACGTTAGGGTCTTAGAGTTTTAAGCTGTGGTTAGGTTTCTATCTTAATTACTTTCTTGTACTTACGGATGTTTGCAAGGGGTATAATCACAAGTATGTATTAGTCCTAAGAAGGTCGGTACATTAGCACAGGTTCACCCACACACCACTTAGCAGACTAAAGAAGATTGATCAACTATATGAAGCGAAGGCACTTGACGGTATTCCCATGTGTCCTCGAGAACGTTTGGTCATCTTAAGTAATACAACCGGCTGTCCTTTACTGAATAAAGGATTAGGCCACTTGCTCCATTTATTCTTATTGTCTTTTATTTAATCGTACTTTATTTACTTGCATTATCAAAAACCCCTAAAAATCCGTTTGCTAAGTATTTGCAAAGAATTCCTAATCCATACCACTAGCCAGCACCTTCTGCGCTTCGTTGGGTTCGACACTCTTACTTATCGCAAATACTGCGATACACCCCATATACTTGTGGGTCATCAAGACTATTTGTTGGCGCCGTTGCCGGGGAGTGAAGCACTATTGGAGAGTGGAACTGGTAATGGAAACTTCTACTGTGAGTATTGTTTACTTCTGTTAGTTGCTTTATTTTCAATATGGATAATTTGCTGAGTTTCTTATTTCGTAATGCTACTACCACTGCTAAGGTAGTAGATGAACCACCACCTGCTAAGAATGATACTTTTAAAATACTTACGAGAATTATTGATCGTGTTATGGATAACTACTATGTTGGGGATGGAACTGTCCATCCCGGTGATCATTTTCTCTTTATATACGAATTATGCGGGTTGTTCAAGTGTGCAGGTATTACTATAGATCAAGTTAAGAAGAAGTTATTCTCATTTTCACTGAAAGGAAAAGTTGAGGAATGGTATAAGCTGCTGAAAAATGGTCAAGCTCTTGAATGGAGGAAATAGTACCTCTCTTTTATTCAAAGTTTTATCCTCCTAGTGAGATTCATAAAGATCAGAATCAAATATAGAACTTTTGGCCTCTTGATGGAGAGAGTAAAGCTCAAGCTTGGGGGAGATTGAAGTTACTAACGCTCAAATGTCCCATTCATGAGCTCCCCAACAATATTATTATCAATAACTTTTATGCAAGGCTTTCTCTTCATGATAAGGATTATTGGATGCCTCTTGTGTTGGATCATTTACACGCATGGAAGAAAAAGTTAAATGGGATCTTCTAGACCGTATTCAAGATAATGCTGAGGCATGGGAGAATAATAAAGGAAGAAAGTTAGGTATAAATTATGATTATGAATGCATTGAATCTTTTATGGGAACTGACGACTTTCAAAATATTAAAAATGCTTATGGTCTAGACTCTCAAGCTATTGCAACTTATTTTAAGGCTTTTGCTTCCTACATTGAAGAGCCTAAAAAGAAGTGGAATAAGTATCATGAACCTTATAAAGATATTGCTAAGAGTGTTCCTGCAAGAAACACTGAAGTTTATACTGCTAATCATGTTTTATCTGAACCTTACATTGAGAAAATGTCTTTCGCAGTTAAGATAAAGGAACATTCTATGATACCTAGTATGGTTAATGAAAGTACAAATAAAGCTGTTGAACCTGATAAACAAATGGATGATGAACCTATAATAGCAAATGTGAAATACTTTGTCACTAAATATGTACAAGAGGGACACACTATCCTTTGTAAGGATACCTCTAATATTGTTTCACAAAGTAGTATTATAAGAACTAGTATTCCTGTGTTTTCTGTTAGAATAAGTGATCATTGTTATGATGGTCCTTGTGATAGTTATATTGTTAAGTTTATGCATGATACTGAAAGTTATTATAAGAGAGGGAAAAGTGTTCTTATGTATCTCAATAATATCAAGTTTCCTCGTTTTATGCTGAAAGTTTTTATGTTGCATTTCTTTTGCCTTCCTATGCTAGTAGCCTCTGCTTTCAACAACTTGTTTGTTTACAAAATTCCCTTGCATAGGAAGTGGGTTAGACTTAAACGTGTGTATTTTTGTTTCTTAATGCTCTCTTTCGCTTCAATTCATATTCCTGAGCATCATCAAAATTATCATGCCCATCTTAATGGCTATAAAGAAAGAGCTTTTTGAGAGACAACCCAGTTTATTTGTGTTTTCAATTTGTTTTTCTTTTTCTTTGAGTCTTGGAAGTTATTACTTCGGTAATAACATCTCCTTATCCTTTTTGTTTAGTTTTTGTGTCAAGATCAACCTCTAATAAGAGAGAAGTAAGATTTGGTGAAGTTGTTGTCCCAAAACAGATTTTTGTGCTTCACCATAAAAATTCGCGAGAGATCTCTGTATATCGGATTCAGCTGTAAATTTTTGTGCTTCTGCCCCAGGTGGTTATTTAACTTTAGTTACTTTTGCACTTTTTGATTTGAGCAACAGAAGATTTTCGAAAAAATTGATCTTTACCTGCTGGTCTATTTTGACAGATTTTGCCACTCTTGCATTTGCTACTTTAATCGATTTCCTTTTTGAATTCTTTTTGGGTTTTCGGAAGAAGTTGCTACAGTAGTTCTTTTTTTGATGGTTTTCGGTTGAAATTGGATTCAAAAGGTTTTATCACTTCACTTATACTAATGTTGCTAATGAGAACTATGTGAAGTTTTGTGTGAAAGAAATTTCTAGGTTAGTGGAGATAATGGTGTAATGAGAAAGTGAAAGGTTATGACTCACAATAAGTGTATGAAGATGAAGATACTGATGTTATTCAAGTCATGACTCCGGACGAATCTACTAAATACCAAATTCAGAGACCTGCAGAGTCCGTTTTCGAATAGGTAACAGTTCTGGTAAGAAAAGTTCCGCAAAAGATCTGTCCAATTATATTTTTGCAGTGTTTATCCAACAAGGAAAGCTACGAAGCGAAAAAGGGACGTAAACGGAGCCAGGGTGGCGTGGGGCCACCCTGTGGCGTGGGGCCACCCCTGGTCGCGCCACCAGGTGGTGTGGCCACCTCGAACTCCGTCTCCGACCCGTTTTCTCCCAGTACCTTCCTTTTGTTGTGAAACTTCATAATATATAATCTCCTGGATCCCCCGAGGTTCGTATATCTTGTTCTCGTCATGTTTTCGTTTCGATCTGTTTCTGACGGGTAGAGTCCTAGATTTGGAGCCACAATGTCTTCCTCTGGATCAGCCAAGGAAGATTCCTCTGCGGAAATCAACAACCCATACATGAGAGAGTTGAAGATTCATCCCAATGAGTTGTTGCTTGAAGATGGAGAGGTACGGATAAAGTAGGTTCAAGTCCCTAAAGGTGAAGGAAGTCTAGAAGACAGGATGGAAGTACTGGAGCAAGAAGTCTTTAGGTACAAGAAGATGGCGGAGCACGAAGTGGATATTATCCATAAGATTTGTTCCAAACTCATCGCCGAGCACCAAAAGGAGACTGCTGAGCTCAAGGAAGAAGTCCTCTCACTCTGCCAAACAACCAACCAACTGCAAGCACAGCTCTACGACGTTCAAAATCAAAACTGTGAGTACAAGGTTAGGTTTAAACGCATAAGTGCTACTGCAAGTTTCAGGATGCTGGAGCCCACGATGTCCTTTGCTGATGGGGAGCCCTTACCCTAGAAGTCGTATGATGATGACATATCTAACGAGTAATTCGTCATCAGGTTTTGGCATTCCCTTGGTGTGTTCCAAGATTGGGGGAGTGCCGCAGTATCACATCACTATCTTCTATCTTTTTTACCTTTTTAGTAGAGTCATATCATGAATAGATAAGTTATCATGTAGGACGGTTTGCATTGTGGAAGTGTCCCCTCTCTCGTTAGATATGTATCCCTTGGTGTGAGTTGTCGTTATGGAATATTAAGGAGAAGTTCTATCATTTACTCTTTTGCATACTTATATTAGTTTTCAATTTGTGGCTATATGATTGATCTTGTCGTTAGTATTGGTAGCACATTGGGATCTTTGAGTTAATATTAGTTGGTTTTGGCAAACCTGGCTCGGTCAGTAGCAACACTATTTTTGAGGGTTGAATGAAAAAGATAAAAGTACTCTTAAAGGAACATAATTTCATCATCTTTCTTTCTTGATTTGCTCATAAGTTTAGTATTCTCTAGTTAAGATCTTTTGTGCTTCCGAGGAAGTTTGCATGTTTGTTTTTATCACTTGTATGTTTGTTTGTTTCCTTCAACTCTTATGCTTGCTACCCAGCCTTGCTAGCCAAAAACCTGTACTAAGAGGGAATTCTTCTCGTGCATCTAATCCTTAAACCAAACCTATGCCATTTGTGTCCACCATACCTACCTATTAGCACTATTGCTATTCCAAGTAAATTCATGTTTTTATCTACCTTCCAAATTAAACTTGTTATGAGAAAATTAGTGATTAAAGCTCTCACGAACTTGATGTCACACTTTACTTTCTTGCAATTAATAAACTTGAACCATTGTGTCCATCTCTATTGTGTATATGCTTGCGCTTTATAAGTTGAAGTTAGCAGAACCATGTATCATGGGGAACGCTTTCAACATTGCACTGGTACTTTGTACCTCTTTGATATCATGATTCTTTTGCTTATGGATCCCGGCGGTGTGAAATAAAAGGGGAACTTGTAAGATCATGGAGTTTATATGTGTGTTAGAGAAACGCCTGGGCCGCTAGCTGATGACCCACAAGTATAGGGGGTGTATCGCAGTATTTTCGAGGGAAGTGAAACCCAATTTATTGATTCGACACAAAGGGAGTCAAAGAATATTTATAAGCCTTAACAACTGAGTTGTCAATTCAGATGCACCTGGAAACAATCTTGCTCACAGCAGTTTATCAGTAGCAACAGTTTTGTAGTAGGGATAGTAAAGTAACAGCAGTAGTAAAGTAAAGACAGCAGTAACAATAGCAGTACACAGTAGGATTCGAGTGTGGTAGGCATAGGGATGGATGGACGGGCGTTGCATGGACACGACAATTCATATAGCAAGCAGAACATAGGGAAATTGCAGATAAATAAGATAAAGCATCCAAGTACTAAATAATCATAGGCATGTGTTCCATATATAGTCATACGTGATCGCAATGAGAACTTGCACAACATCTTTTGTCCTGCCAGCCCATTTGCAGCGGGGCCTCAAGGGAACTACTGGCAATTAAGGTGCTCCTTTTAATAGAGCACCAGAGCAAAGCATTAACACTCCGTGAACACATGTGATCCTCACATCAAAGCCATTCCCTCCGGTTATCCCGATTTCTGTCACTTCGAGGCCATTGGTTCCGGACAACAATGTGTGTATACAACTTGCAGGTAAGACCATATACAATACTATCATAATGAATCAATAACATGTTTAGATCTGAAATCATGGCACTCGGGCCCTAGTGACAAGCATTAAGCATAACAAGTCGCAACAAAGTCATAAAGCACTAATAGAAGATAATAGGCACCATGCCCTAACAATCCGATGCCATTACATAAATGATCTCATCCAATCCCTACCATCCCCATAGCCTACAACGGGGGATTACTCACTCATAGATGGGGGAAACATGGATGGTCAATGGAGAAGCGATGGTGATGATGATGGCGATGATCTCTCCCAATTCCCCATACTGGCAGGGTGCTAGAAAGGAGTTTCTGGTGCTGTTTCGTGGAATCTGGTGGTGGCGGCGGAGCGGAACTCCTTCTGGAAAAACGTCGAACCCCCCTGAGTTTTTAGGTCAGAAGGCATCTTATAGGTGAAGAGGGAGACTAAGGGGGTGTCTGGGGCGGCCAGACCACCCCCTGGCGGGCCAGGCCTGGCCCGCGAGGCCAGGTGGTGTGGCCTAGGCCGAGCCCCCCTCCGTCTCGTATTGTGGCTCCGGGAGTCTTCTGGTGAAATATGATTTTTGGCATATTTTCTGGGATTTTTCCTGATAGTTGATTTTCTGCACAAAAACTAAACACCAAGGCAATTCTGCTGAAAACAGCGTCAGTCCGTGTTAGTTGCATCCAAATGACACAAGTTTAGAGGAGAAACAATAGCAAAAGTGTTCGGGAAAGTAGATACGTTTTGGACGTATCAACTCCCCCCAAGCTTAGCTTATTGCTTGTCCTTAAGCAATTCAGTTGAAAACTGAGTGTGATAAAAGAACTTTCACGAACACATTTGCTTCATATGATGTATATATTATCAGCATGTGATCAACTACTTAGACAATTCATAATAAGGAGTATGCAACTAAGTTTACTTAATAGGCATTGCAACCTATGAAGAGATTCCAACTCAAAAATAATAAGTAGCATGAAATATAAACATAAGCAACATTACAATGCTCATAACAAGGTATGATAGTGGTATCTTGCTTTCCTTTGATTATGAATGCCAAGGCACCTCTGAAATTCAGGTGAAGACTATAAGTAAAGATATCAAAGATACAAGCATCAAAGTCATAACACAAATAATCAAGTTTTGAGACAAGCACATTCCACTAAGAATGACAACTATGCTCTCAAGAAGGTGCTCATAGAATAAGTGGAGACTCAACAAGGAAATGAAAAGGTTTTGAATAGTTTGAAAGGCTTCCAAATGCTAAAAGTATGGTACTCATTAGCTTTGAGCTCTCATTGCCCCTATCATAAGCATCTTTAATATGGTTAAGGTGAAAGGGAGGTCCAATCTGAGTTATATGCTTGACAGACTATAAACTAGAAATCCCATGTCCCTTGAGTACGAGGGCCGCTCCTCATGCTACTCAACTTTAGTTACCGGTAAGTTCTTGTCATCGTAAATACGTGTGTATCATAGAGAACTGCCAACGGGGTACCCCTTGCCCGATGATACAGAAGAATCCCCATATCAAAATGACAAGGCAAGCAGGCAATGAGTATCTCGGCAATCTTCTTATTTACCATGGGAAAATGGTGCTTTTTTCTCTCTCTCCTCTTTTCTCAAATCTCTTTTTTTTCTTTTTCTCAATAGCTATCTCTCTTTTTTTTATAAGAAGAATGCTTCATAGATACTTATTATGGTTACACTGCAGGTTTCCACCATGACAGCATGGATTAGACCGGCGGCCCAGGCGTTTCTCTAACACACATACATAACTCCATGGACTTACAAGCTCCCCTTTTATTTCACATCGATGACATCCGCAAACAAAAGAGCATGGTATCAACTAGGTATATATTTACAGGTGTCGAAAGTGTTCCCCGTGACAGCACGGTTCTGCTAATCCCCAGCCTATAATTTGCAAGCATATAACTTTTATGGACAGTCACAATGGTTCAGGTTTATTAAGTGCAGGAAATAAAGTGTGCCATCAAGTTCGTGAGAGCTTTACTAACTAACTTTCTCATAATAAGCAAACATTTTATTCGGAAGAAAACAAGGCATATTAAATATGCACAGAAATAGCAAATGATGCTAATAGGTAGGTATAGTGGACACTTTTGGCAATATTTGGTTTTTGGGGACTTGGAAACACGAGTAAAGAAGACTCAGTGTAAGTGAAGGCTAGCAATAGTAAGGGAGCGAAAAACGAGAGACCAATAGCTGTCATAATCATGCTTGCAACAAAAGATGACTAATCATGGCATGAAAGTGATTCAAGACCCACCAGGCAAAATAATTCATCGAGGCTCAACTGATTATTTCAGTCATATGCATGCATGAGCATGTGCCAAGTCAATTCAAATGAAACATTCAGAGGAGGATACCATGGTGTCATACCAAGCTATGAATAGAGTAATGCAAGCAAACATTCATATGACATGCTACAAACTATTAGCAAGTTGGAACTAATCATATGAAAGCAAGAACTACTAAGCATCCATAAATAACATACACCCTACACGAACAGGCTAAGCATGCCCACAATGATGAGTATATGTACAAAAATGAAAACAAATAGAGTTCCTTACCAGCCTCTTACCACACCTCAAGTTGTCATTAATCCTCATTATTGCCCTTCACTTGTGTGGGTTAAATAATAATATGAAACCAAATCCCACTGAGAACTACTGAACCCTGCAACAAACTCACAAAACCAAAGAAGAACAACAAATATTTTTGGTGTTTTTGATTTTTAAAACAAGAACCAAAAAGGAAGAACAAGCAAAGCAAAATCTTTTTGGGTTTTTCGAATAGTTCAAACAAAGCAAAAAGGGGAAAAACAAACCAAGGAAAAAAGAAGAAGAAGCAAACAAAGAGAAACAACAAAAATATTTTTGGTCTTTTTTGTGTTTTAGAAAGCAAAAGCAAAGAAAGAATGAAAACTAAAAGGAGAACAAAACATGAATATACAAAGTACCAATGCAAAATGATATGGAGATGAGTGCGATGTCAGCGTACCTCCCCCCAAGCTTAGGCTTTGGGCCTAAGTGGGTGTCAATCCAGATACGGGTAAGGGTTCCAAGCAGGCGGGTCATTGTAAGAATGATCGTAGTTAGGCCCATGGGACGAAGAAGAAGCTCCCCAATCATTCGAGGGCTGGACCGAATCATCTGTGACCTCCCTTCTAGTATCCTGCTCCTGTTGGAAGAGCTCTCCCAAGTACGTATCAAGCTCCTCCTCCGTGAGGGACTATCCTACCATGTTATGAAGTTTAAACAAAGCAGGTGCAGGCAAAAGGACAACACACTCGGACTTGCTCTTTCTCCAACCAGCTTTGAGAAAGGTTATTTCATAAGACAACTCACCCAAACTAGCCCACGAGGAAACAACTTTATGCTGTATCATGGAATTAAGATCAAGCATTTCTATGGGAAACTATAGGTCTAGATGACGAGGCACTAAACCATGTAATGCTAGTAAACGAGAAGCAATGAGGCCCCCACAAATTCCACCTTTCTCATGGTTAGTAGCAAGACGGAAAGCTATCAAAGCACTCGAGTTGTAAGACCTATCTCATTTAAGAGCAGCAGAGATGAATGCTAGATCATATGAAGATAACTTATTGGCAGTTTTCCTAGCAAGAACACACTTGGCAATAAAGTAGGCAAAGTAGCGAATGGAGGGGAGATGAATGTTACGGATTTCCCCACTCTCCTTCGAGAAGCTGCTCCCTTGGCAAATTTCTGTGTATAAATCCATGAGTGGTGCAGGTCGCTCTTTAATCCTTCCACGTGATCCCCACTAAGGTACCTTAATAGCTGCACAAAAGTCATCGAGAGAAAGGTCGACAACAATATTGTAAATTTTGTAGTGGACCATGGGGTTAGGCAAAGAGTAACTAAATTGAAAGTCCTGCACCACATACATGGTTAGCTTCACAAATTGACAAGGTTCATCTTCCAAAAAGTGCTCCAATCCTGCATTAGAAACCAAAGTGTGGAAATCCTAGAGAATTCCTGCAGCTCTCATGAACTCAGAGCATGGATAAATGGAAGGAAAAACTTCCTCCTCCCGGTGAACCTTCATAACCTCAGGCACCCATAGTTCATGTTGGTTTAGTTGATGCTCATTCATCTTCTATTCTGAAATTTAAACACCTATTAAACAAGTGATTGCAAAGTGAATATAATGAAGGGCACTACTCATAGGGACTTATAAGAGGCCTAAACATGCATCAAAACTATATCTCTAAGCATCAAACAAGCTTACAAGATCTCATAACCTGTTACCTACCGCAGCAAAATACTCAAGATATAATCCACTAAACACAAATCTACTTGGACAAGAGGAGGAGTCACATACCGGAGAACAAATGCTCCAGATTTCAGCAGCAAAGATGGGCTGAGCAAGGAGATCAAAAAATCGAGGGCAAGCACAATAAGAACGCGATTTTGAGCAATGGACTGGTGTTTGGTCGAGAGAGAGAAGAAAGTGGCAAGTGATAGAGTGAGTGGAGGGCCAAGGGTGGCCCACACCATAGGCTGGCGCGCCCCAAGGATGGCCGCGCCACCAGGTGGTGTGCCTGCCTGGTGGGCCCCCTGGTACCTTCCAGGCACTCCTCTTCCCCTTTTTCACGTAAAAATTTCATATGAATTTTCTAGAATTTTTCGAGACACTTTATTTTTGGGCAATTTTCAGGTATAGATGAATGACTTTCTGAAAAAAAGATTTTTTTGGAATGATGCAAAGACAAAACAAGGCTAGAACTACAAAAGTTCTAAGACACTCTAACATGCAAGCAACTAACAACAGAAAAGAAAACTAAACGAAAGCAAAAAACTAAATGGATAGAATAGAAGTATGCGGAGATAATCATGGTGAAAACATTGTTTTGTTCAATGAAATCCTTTTGTTAACAAGGTTGATCAGGTCTTGTTACCAAAAAAAATTTATATGAAACAAAACTTTGTATTCTACTAATGATTATGTTACCTCAACTTTGATGGCAATGGTCCCAATCATAATAGTTTCAAATTTTTCTCTTGGTATGGGACAATATATTTCTCCAACTTGAATACCCTCAACATGTTCAATTCAATTCAAACCATAAGTCCTATCAATCTTCTTGGGGAAATAGACATTTTGTTCCTTGTCATTAGCATTGAAGGTCACCTTTCCTTGATTACAATTAATAACAGCTCCTGCAGTATTAACAAAAGGTCTCCCAAGAATAATAGACATATTATCATCTTCAGGCATTTCAAGGACAACAAAATCAGTTAATATCAAGAAATTATGACCCACTTGAACAGGTACATCCTCACATATACCAACAGGAATAGTGGTAGATTTATCAGCCATTTGCAAAGATATATCATTTGGTATTAATTTTTCTAGTTGAAGTCTCTTATAGAGAGAGAAAGGCATAACACTAACTCCAGCTCCCAAATCACACAAAGCAGTTCTAACATAACTTTCTTAATAGAGCAAGGGATAGTTGGAATCCCTGGGTCTCCAAGTTTCTTTGGAACCTTACCATTAAAGGAATAATTAGCAAGCAAAGTAGAAATTTCTTCATTAGGGACCTTCCTTTTATTCGAGACAATATCCTTCATATACTTTGAGTAAGGAGGCAGCTTAATAGCATCAGTCAAAGGAATTTGCAGGAATAAAGGTTTCATCCACTCACAAAACTTATTATAGTGTTCATCTTCCTTTGACTTGTCTTTCTTATCAGGGAAAGGCATAAGTTTTTGGACCCAAGGCTCTCTTTCACTACCATGTTTCTTAGCAACAAAATCTTCTTTAGTGTATTTAGTATTATTAGTGTGCTTTTCAGGTTCTTCTTCAACTTTTTCTTTGTCAGAAACATCATTTTCTTCATTACCACTTTCAGTTTCAGCATCAGAAATAGATATACTATTAGAATCTATAGCAGGTTCAGAGGGTTCTACAATAGTTTTATGTTTCTTTTTTCCTTTTCTTATGAGTAGAGCCACTATTTTCAGCTTGTTGAGAATCCTGCTCAATTCTTTTGGGATGCCCCTCAGGATATAGAGGATCCTGGGTAGCAGCACCGCTTCTAGTTCTAATCTCATAAGCGTGTTTTTCTTTGGCAGCATTAACTAGCAAGTCTTTTTGCACTTTAATAAGTTGATCTATTTGAGTTTGAACCATTTGAAAGTGTTTAACAATCATTTTAACATCATTAGAGGTGCTTTCCACAATATCCTTTAAGTCAACAATAGCTCTAGTGTTTTCCATTAGATGATTTTGCACCCTTTTATTAAAATTATCTTGCTTAACAATAAAAATATCGAATTATTCTAAGCATTGATCAGGAGGTTTAGAGTAAGGGATATCACCTTCATCAAAGTGTTGGAGAGAGTGTACCTCAATAGTGGATGAGTGGGGAATTGGCTTATATAATTCTTCTATAGGAGGTAAATTCTTGACATCTGCAGCTTTAATTCCCTTCTCCTTAAGACATTTCTTAGCTTCCTTCATCACTTCATCATTCAACTCAATAACTCCTGTCTTCTTAGATAATGGTATAGGCGCCGGTATAGCTGGTTCAGATATAATTACTTCAGGTATAGCTGGTTCAGGAGGAGTCCAATCTTCATAATCCTTGCTTATTTTAGCCATTAATTCCCCAGCTTCTTTGGGAGTCCTATTCCTGAAAACACAATCAGCACAACTATCTAGGTATGTCCTAGATTCTTCAGTTAGTCCATTATAAAATATATCAAGAAGCTCATTCTTAGGTAATGGACTTCCAGCCTGTGCATGAATCAAAGCACAAAACCTTGCCCAAGATTCAGGCAATATCTCTTTTTCTCCCTGTTTAAAATCAAAAAGTTCCTGCAAAATAGCATGTGTAGCACTAGGAGGAAAATATTTCTACAGGAAAGTACTAATCAAGCAATCAGGGCTATTAATAGATCCAGGAGGTAAATTACTAAACCAAGTTTTAGCTTCTCCTTTCAGTGAAAAGGGGAAAGTCTTAGCAACAAAGTAGGTACGCATCTTAATATCATCAGAAAACAGGCCACTCATGGTAGAAAGCTCAGTCATATGTGCTACCGCACTCTCATTCTTAGTCCCACAAAAAGGTTCTTTCTCAACAATAGCTATGTAAGATAGATTAAGAGAGAAATCATAATCTTTATCTTTAATGTTTATGGGAGAAGCAGCAAACTTAGCAATAGGAGACAATTTGGGTCTAATAGTACGCCTCTCAAGGAGACTCTTAGCAGCGCTCCTATCATGGGCGTTTTTCCATTCTTTAATAAATTCATTGGTCATCTCAACATAACCGTCTTCAATATCATAGCTCTCACTACACTCAGGTGAATTAACACGTGTAGTAATGTCTTCATTAGGAGTTTCAGTATTTCCAGCTATAGTTCTAGCAATAGTAGCATCTAGGAAAGGTCCTAATGAACCACTCTTATCAAGCACAGTAGAAGCAGCATCATAAGTATCAAAAGTTTTAGATTCAGCAGTAGTAGCAGTGTGTGTAGCATGTGTGTGTGGTGGTGTAACGAGCTTACTCATAACAGATGGTGAATCAAGAGCAACAGAGGTGTTCAGAATTGTACCTCTTCTTGTAGTGGATGGTAAAATAGGAACCTTGCCATCACGAGACTTACCCATGATGGATGGATAACAGCGAACAATAGAGAATCCAAGTGAACTTGATAAATAAAGCGATGCTCCCCGGCAACGGCGCCAGAAAATAGTCTTGATGACCCACAAGTATAGGGGTGTATCACAGTATTTTCGAGGGAAGTGAAACCCAATTTATTGATTCGACACAAGGGGAGCCAAAGAATATTTATAAGCCTTAACAACTGAGTTGTCAATTCAGCTGCACCTGGAAACAATCTTGCTCACAACAGTTTATCAGTAGCAACAGTTTTGTAGTAGGAATAGTAAAGTAACAGCAGTAGTAAAGTAAAGACAGCTGTAACAATAGCAGTAAACAGTAGGATTCGAGTGCGGTAGGCATAGGGATGGATGGACAGGTGTTGCATGGACAAGACAATTCATATAGCAATCAGAACATAGGGCAATTGCAGATAAATAAGATAAAGCATCCAAGTACTAAATAATCATAGGCATGTGTTCCATATATAGCCATACATGCTCGCAATGAGAACTTGCACAACATCTTTTGTCCTGCCAGCCCGTTTGCAGCGGGGCCTCAAGGGAACTACTGGCAATTAAGGTGCTCCTTTTAATAGAGCACCAGAGCAAAGCATTAACACTCCGTGAACACATGTGATCCTCACATCAAAGCCATTCCCTCCGGTTATCCCGGTTTCTGTCACTTCGAGGCCATTGGTTCCGGACAACAACGTGTGTATACAACTTGCAGGTAAGACCATAAACAATACTATCATAATGAATCAATAACATGTTCAGATCTGAAATCATGGCACTCGGGTCCTAGTGACAAGCATTAAGCATAACAAGTCGCAACAAAGTCATAAAGCACTAATAGAAGATACTAGGCACCATGCCCTAACAATCCGATGCCATTATATGAACGATCTCATCCAATCCCTACCATCCCCATAGCCTATAGTGGGGGATTACTCACTCATAGATGGGGGAAACATGGATGGTCGATGGAGAAGCGATGGTGATGATGATGGCGATGATCTCCTCCAATTCCCCATCCAAGCAGGGTGCCAGAACGGAGTTTCTGGTGCTGTTTCATGGAATCTGGTGGTGGCGGTGGAGCGGAACTCCTTCTGGAAAAACGTCGAACCCCCTTGAGTTTTTAGGTCAGAAGGCATCTTATAGGCAAAGAGGAGGACCGAGGGGGTGTCTGGGGCGGCCAAACCACCCCCTGGCGCGGCTAGGCCTGGCCCGCATGGCCAGGTGGTGTGGCCTAGACCCAGCCCCCCTCCGTCTTGTATTCGGGCTCCGGGAGTCTTCTGGTGAAATAGGATTTTTGGCATATTTTACGGGATTTTTCCTGATAGTTGATTTTCTGCACAAAAACTAAACACGAAGGAAATTCCGCTGAAAACAGCGTCAGTCCGTGTTAGTTGCATCCAAATCACACAAGTTTAGAGGAGAAGCAATAGCAAAAGTGTTCGGGAAAGTAGATACGTTTTGGACGTATAACTAGCCTAAGCCATGCCTAATCATGGTGGAAACTTGCAGCATAACCATAATGAGCACTCTATGAAGCATCCTCAATAAAAACCTATGCAAATAGCAAATAAAAGGATCGCTGTGATGCTCATTGTCTGCTTGCCTTGTCATTTTGATTATGGGATAGCTCCTGTATCATGTGCAAGGGGTACCCCATTGGCAGTTCTTTATGATACATATGTATTTACAATGACAAGAGCTTACTTGTGATTGAAGTTGAGTAGCATGAGGTTCAGTACTCGTAAGTAAGGGGCATGAGATTTCAACTTATAACTTGTCAAGCATATCCTCTTAGTTGTGTCACTTTAACCTTAATCACCTAAAGATGCCTATGATAGGGCAATGAGAGCTGAAAGCTAGTAAGTACCATAATTTTTGGAAGCTCTTTATGAAACTTGAAATCCCTGCTTCCCTCTGCAAAGGGCCTATCTTTTACTTTTCAGTTGAGTCAGTAAACCTATTCCTTTCTATCTTAAGCAAGTATTTGAGTTGTTGTGATTCAATCATTCATATGATGATTTATTCAATCATGTTTCTTATGTTCCTTGTTTTGCACACTACTCTTATCTTAGTGAATATTACTTTGAAAGCTATCATTGTTAACTATTCTTGCAAATTGTTAACTATTCTTTGACCAAGAACAAAGTTTTCCATTACCAATTATGATTTACTTTGTGTATCTTTATTGTGTTTCCTTTACTTATTGCAAGTTAAGTTATATAATAGTTAGTTGTTTTCTATTATGATTTGTGTATTAATTAATGTGATGCTTCTTGTCTGTATTCTCTTTATCGGCACTTCACCCCACCCTGGCCCACCTCTAGCATCGCCCTCTAACGCATATAATCCCCTCGAAACCCTAAGACTTGGGGAGTGATCATAGAAAGATACCGCCGCCTCTGCGGGGCGGAAAACTACAGAGGGAGAAAGAGCTCTCTGGTAGGCAGAAATCTGTCGGGGAAATTCCTCCCCAGAGAGGGGAGATCGTCGCCATCAACACCACCATCAAGCTGGACTTCATCAGGATCATCATCTCCACCATCATCTCCATCAGCACCATCATCACCACTCCATACCGCTGTAACAATTGGGTTGAATCTTGCATAGTTCTTAGGGTAAACTTTCCTGGTATTGATTACTTGTTGTAGTTGATGCTATTGAGTGGAACCATTGAATTATTGTTTATGTTCAGATTGTTACTTATCATTATTTCACCTCTGATCTTGATCCATATGATGTATTGTGAGTAGTTCGTTTAGTTCTTGAGGACATGGGAGAAGTCATGTTGTTAGTAGTGGAATTGTGTTGAGAAAGATTCAATGGTTTGATAATTAAGTTGTGGTGTTATTCTTCTAGTGGTGTCATGTGAACGTCGACTACATGATACTTCACCTTTATGGCCCTAGGGGAATGCATTGTGTATTTGGCTACTAATCGTGGGGTTGCCGGAGTGACAGAAACCTGAACCCCCGTTAGGAAACCTTTGCACAAGGGAGTGTAAGATCTCAAAGTTTAAGGCTGTGGTTAGGTTTTTATCTTAATTACTTTCTTGTAGTTGCGGATGCTTGCAAGGGGTATAATCACAAGTATGTATTAGTCCTAGGAAGGTCAGTACATTAGCATAGGTTCACCCACACAACACTTATCCAACCAAAGAAGATTAATCAACTATATGAAGCAAAAGCACTTGACAATATTCCCATGTGTCCTCGAGAACGTTTGGTCATCTTAAGTAATACAACCGGCTTGTCCTTTGCTAAAGAAATGATTGGGCCACTTGCTGCAATTATTATTATTGTCTTTTATTTACTCGCACTTTATTTATCTGTATTATCAAAAACCCCTAAAAATCCGTTTGCTAAGTATTTACAGAGAATTCCTGATCCAAGTCACTCATCAACACCTTCTACTCCTTGTTGGGTTCGACACTCTTACTTATCGAAAATACTACGATACACCCCCTATACTTGTGGTCATCAGTACTCAGTTGCAACCGTAGTTGCAACTCCCTCTCTATACCATCAGGGTAGAAGGCCAGTTGCGTGTCGAGATGCAACTCGAGGCTAAAAAAAGAAGAAACATGGAACACATCCTTAGTTGCAACCCTAGTTGCAACTCCCTCTCTATCCCATGAGGGGACAAGGCTAGTTGCGTGTCGAGTTGCAACTCGAGGGTAAACAAAAAATACGAAGGGTCATTCAACACAGGTACTTAGTTGCAACCGTAGTTGCAACTCCCTCTCTATACCATCAGGGTAGAAGGCCGGTTGCGTGTCGAGATGCAACTCGAGGCTAAAAAGAAGAAACATGGAACACATCCTCAGTTGCAACCCTAGTTGCAACCCCCTCTATACAACTCGGGGTGAAAAGATACGGCAACGATGGAAAACATTGCTCAGTTGCAATCGTAGTCGCGACTCTTTCTATATACCATCAGGGGACCAGCTGCGTGTTGAGATGCAACTCGATACAAAATTTTCAAACCATATTCAACCCGAGTACTCAATTGCAACCTTAGCTGCAACTCCCTCACTATACCATCAATGAGAAGGCCGGTTGCATGTCAAGATGCAACTCGAGGCTAAAAAGACAATAACAATGGAACACAATCCTTAGGGTTGCAACTCCTCTCTATACCATCAGGGGAGAAGGCCAGTTGCGTGTCGAGATGCAACTCGAGGGTAAACAAAAAAGACGAAGGGTCATTCAACATGGGCACTCAGTGGCAACCGTAGTTGCAACTCCCTCTCTATACCATCAGGGCAGAAGACCAGTTGCGTGTCGAGATGCAACTCGAGGCTAAAAAACAAGAAACATGGAACACAGTCCTTAGTTGCAACCCTAGTTGCAACACCCTCTATGCAACTCTGGGCAAAAAAGACGATGACCATCAGCGGACCAGCTACGTGTTGAGATGCAACTTGAGACGAAAGTCTAGTTGCAACCCTAGTTGCAACTCCCTCTCTATACTAGAGGAAGAAGGCCAATTGCATGTCGTGATGCAACTTGAGACGGAAGTCTAGTTGCGTGTCGAGATGCAACTCGAGGCAAAAAAAAGATAAGGACCATTCAACACGGTAGTCAGTTGCAACCCTAGTTTCAACCCCCTCTCTATACCATCAGGGGAGAATGCCAAAAAATTGCGTGTCGAGATGCAACTTGAGACTCCTAGTCCAGTTGCACCCTAGTTGCAACTCCCTCTCTATACCATCAGGGGAGAAGACCAAAAAATTGTGTGTTGAGATGCAACTCGAGACTCCTAATCCAGTTGCAATCCTAGTTGCAACTCCCTCTCTATACCATCAAGGGAGAAGGCCAATTACGTATCGAGATGCAACTTGAGACGAAAGTCTAGTTGCGTGTCAAGTTGCAACTTGAGACTCCTAGTCCAGGTGCAACCCTAGTTGCAACTCAAGACTCCCAGTCCAGTTGCAACTCCCTCTCTATACCATCAAGGAAGAAGGCCAGTTGCGTGTCAAGATGTAACTTGAGACAAAAGTCCATTTGCATGTTGAGATGCAACTCAAGGCAAAAAAAGACAAGGACCATTCAGTACGGTAGTCAGTTGCAAAAACCCTAGTTGCAACTCCCCTCCCTGTACCATTAAGGAGAATGCAAGTTGCGTATCAAGTTATAACTCAAGACTACACCGTCCTCGTTTGCAACCCATCGAGGAGAAAAACCGATTGCCTGTCGAGATGCAACTTGAGGCTATAAAAAATACAAGGACAATGGAGCACAATCGATTATCAAACTATATGCAAAAAACAAGAAAAGGTCAAAAGGGTGACCATCAAACTGGTCGCGTTACTGTGCACCGCGTCCACACGCTATAGGATGATCATGCGCCTCTACTACGTGGACAAATTCGACCAGTAAAAATCACGAGAAAAAAATTAAAAATATTGGATAAAAAGGAAATGAAGAAAATATTTATTCCAACCCATCTCACCCATCGACCTACAACAAAAGAAACAGATAAAAAAGAAAATCCCACCTTGGAGCAGACAAAAGCAGACCGCTTCCAAAAGTAAACAAAAACCGGCCCGCTAAAAACAATGCTCGGACAAACACAATGAAAAGCAACTCGTAGATGAGTATTTTCTAAGAAAAAAATAACAATTTTTTAGAAAAAACACAAAAAATCACCTCTAAAATTCTTACTCCCTCTGACCTATATTAGTTGATTTAACTTTATCTAGATACGGATTCATCTAGACTAGATACATATGAATCTAGACAAATTTAAGTCAACTAATATGAGTCAGAGGGAGTACTAAAAATTGATTTGAAGCGGCCACTAGCTAAAATTCTTAGAAATTTTGATTTGAAGTACAACAAAATCTCAATTGCAAAAGTCTGATTGCAACTCGTAGATGAGCATCTAATTACCGGAAAAAATTACAGGTTATCATCCATACTACATCTTGCTTCCTAATAATAAACGATAAGCCATCCACTCATCACGATAAAAAAAGGAAAAAATAAATAAATAAAAAGAAAAGCCAACCAACCTCCACACAGAGTCTTGGTCCCCGTCCCAACCTTCGAGCCAACTACAAACGCCCAGAAAAACAACAGACGCCAAAAAGAAAAAAGAAACGACCCCCGTTAAAAAAAGCAGCCTGGGAAGATGGAAAAGGCCGGAACGGACAAGCATCGTTGATTAGGCCGGAGACGGGCCGAAGCAGCTCAATCCAGACAACACGGATCTTGACGCGCGGGATGCAATCAGACGGTGGCAGAGTTGACTGTGCTGTAAGTTATTTCTAGCAATTCCCTAGTCAGATAGACTACGCAAGTTAGCAAGAGATTCAGACAGAGCAGACGCAGACGTCCAAAAACAAAGAAAAAATTCAGCCCAGCGGTGAGTCAGACATGGCCGCCGGAAGCCTGGAGCTCCCCGTGGTAGACCTTGCGTCCCCCGACCTCCACTCCGTCGCAGAGGCCGTCCGAAAGGTTCCTTCGCACGATTTCTCTGTAGTGTGGACTCAGCACGAAGCGTAACACGACATTCGATTTGCTTTGGTATATGCAGGCATGCGTGGACACCGGGTTCTTCTACGTCACCAACCACGGGATCCAGGACGAACTGCTGGATGCGGTGTTCGCGGAGAGCAAGATGTTCTTCGAGCTTCCGCTGGGGGAGAAGATGTTGCTGCAGAGGAACAGCGCCCACCGTGGATACACCCCTCCCTACGACGAGAAGCTGGACGCCTCGTCCGAATTCCAAGGTTGAATCCAGTTCCTGATCTAGCTGATTCTTCCTTGCGGTGGTGAATTTTAAGCATAAACAATGAGTCAGAGCACGTGTCAGGTTACCAATAAAAGCATGTACTCCATTGTTTACCTGGTCTACTCTGGTACCAATGAGTCGGATTTGGCACTGTTTGCTGCTGGTCCAGGCAGGGTTAGACACCGTTACTTTATTTACAACTTGTTTTTTCGAGGAACATTATTTAGGACTTGTGATATTTAAAATTTAACAAGAAGCTCCGCGTCTAGTTTACTCTGTCCTGTTTATGGCAGACAGTAGAACATTCACAGCATGCTTTTGGAGCCAGGATAGCTAGAAGTATCTGCCATCGTGCTTCAGTTACCTTGTTTAGGTTATGCCCGACTCATAGACTCAGATGTAGTGGTGGGGGAGATTTAGTTAGTTACTACAAGTGTATCAGAGTAGACTAGGGGTTGAAGAACCCATTGACTGGCGTCCTCGTGTGCCGATGGCATGCTGCGGCGAGATGGACTCCTGTCTCCTGGGAATCCTGTCTTCGCAGTTAGGTCCTAGCTGTTGGAAAATCTCCCTCTGTCCATGTCGGTCTAATCCCATCTATCTGCTGCTGTAAGCATCTGGATTTTGAGCCTTTTTATTCGAGTAACATATTCAGGTGGGGAATCTCTCTTCCCCGGTGACCACTTAAAAAAAAAACATTGACAGTATCCTCGGTTCTTCACATCCTATAGCTTCAAACAACCACCATACATTATGGGTTTTACATTCTGCATTTCTTCTGTTTCTAGCGATATAATTGACCCCCTGATTGTGAATTTTATGATTTGTGATATTGAGCAGGAGACCTCAAGGAGAGTTTCTACATTGGGCCGGTCGGGGGCTTAGATACGCCAAATGATACTAACCAATGGCCTCCTAAAGGTACTTAATCTGCTTTGTCAATTCTTAAGAATTGGTAAGTTTTAAACTGTAATCTTGCACTATGTATGATAGATAGACATCAATCACGTTATTCGAACAGGAAAATGAAAGCTTGTCTGGTTAAATTATCTGCAGAGCGCTTTCCATCTTGGAAGGATACAATGAAGCTGTACCATGCAACTGCACTGTGAGTTTTTTCCATGTCTCGGCAAAATGGATTTGAACAATTTGATACAACCATCATTGCTTCAAAATTTCAGTAGTGCATTTGTAATTTGTATGTTCTTTTTATTGTGCCATCTAAATCAATAGTCCATGCTTATTCTCTATCAGGGCTGCTGGCAAAAGAATACTCTCTCTAATTGCTCTGAGTTTGGACCTAGATGCTGAATTCTTTCAGAATATTGGGGCTTTCGACTGCCCTTCAGCAGTTATTCGGTTATTGCACTACTCAGGTTACATCATTGTATTTCCTTTATATCATTTGAAACAGTCAGAATTTCTATTCCAATTATATCTGTGCAGAGCTAGATACATGCTTCATGTTGCTTCCTGTTTGCTCTTTGCCATTTTCATGATTGATGATAGTTGCTTGGGTGGCTTCTTTCACGCATATAGATGTTTTTATGCTCCGATTAATATAAAACCATGAAAAAATTAAATAAATATTTTATTTTCCCAAATGGTCAATAATTTCTTCTTTTCTTGAAGATGAACGTAATATGTGCCACTCCAATGAATGAAAACTTAGAGTTCCTCTTATGCACTGTGGCTTCTGTGGATTGAGGGATATGGAAAAATAATAAATATGTAGTGATATGAATGCACGATGGTGGCTCTTTTGGTTTGGGTAGCTATATTATCTGTCACTGCTTTGCTTGCCTGATATTTTACTTCAAAGTCATTTAACTGAAAACAGAAAAAAAAATTGATTTTGTTTGTGATATAACTAATTGTCCTTACTACTGTGGAACCAATTGAGTATTCTGTACTTACTATTGTGGAGCCAATTGAGCAATTATGTTCTTATTACTGTTGTGGAGCCAGTTGAGTAATTCTATTGCAGCATTTGTGTAATTCTGTATTATTTCCTTCCATGGAATTTCTTGATTATTTTCTAAATGACTTTTTTTAGAGAAAAAGAATGGAAAAATGATATCCAGTTTACTGTAGGTGAAGTAAATGACTCTGATAATGGAAATTATGGTGCATCAGCTCATTCAGATTATGGAATGATAACTCTTCTGGCAACGGATGGCACTCCTGGCTTGCAGGTATGCTTTCTTTTGATTCATCATCTTCATTTTTGTTCTCTTTGCAGCTAATCACTCATGTAAATGTATATTCAGAAATTTTTGTTTGAGCAGTGAGTTATGTGGCCATCTGTTGCCACTTTTAACAAACAATATAGTTCATTATCATTTTTGCATTTATAATTTTATATGCTGGATTCATGAACTGTTGTGGGTGTGCAGATATGCAGGGAGAAGGATAAGCATCCCCAGCTCTGGGAAGATGTTCCTCACATTGACGGGTAAATATTTTTTCATAACCAGCAATATAGCCTGGTGCCCTTTATAGTGATTATATTTATAAGCTTATTTGCTTGTAGGTTCCATCAACTTGCCAGGCCCTGTTTTGCATGATATTTTGACAATATCTTACAGTATGAGAAATGATCTTAACAAATCTTGTGAACTTGTAGGACCCTTATTGTAAATATTGGTGATTTGTTAGAAAGATGGACGAATTGTATTTTCAGGTATTATCCTTTCTTACTGTAACTGATCAATTCTGTGGTAGTGTCAAAGCCATCATATCTGCAGTGGTAGTTGTTCCCGAAAACAAGTAGCAACAGTCGTGAGTACTTGTAAATTGTAATTGAGAAATTTCCCCTTTTGCAAATCAATGTTGTTAAATATAATTGGATTCAGTTTGTCAACATCATGGACATGGTTTTTAGGTAAATATGGATCATGTTAGAATATGGCAGATTATTCTGTAATTCCACTCAGACGGTTCTCTTGGATTATTATGATGTCTTTGCACTTATGTTCTAATGTTTCTCTACAAAAACCCTGGATATGAACTTTGATGTTCTGCACTTTTGTTATAACTTGCAGATCTACACTTCACCGTGTTGTCACTGTTGGGAGAGAGCGATATTCTGTGAGTACTCTAACTACCTAATTCAGGATTTTGTTAATAGTTTTTCAGCTCCCACCATTGTTAAAATATTTCGCTTCAGGAAGTTGGATGGTGCATTTTTTTTGCATGTGAAAATCATCAGCATGAATCTAGAAGTAGCATTGCAGCTGATAGATTTCACGCTCTAATGTTAGAACCTGTTTCGGCGCATATCTTTAACACATGTTTTTGTGTATATCAGGTGGCTTACTTTCTGGATCCAAGCCCCGATTTAGTGGTGCAGTGCTTGGAAAGCTGTTGCTGTGGGGCAAATCCTCCAAGGTCCCCTCTTCTCTTGGCTGAATATTTTACTATTTGCATTTAAGATCGATTGTCAAAATTTGAAGTGCATATTTCAGGTTTCCACCTATCACCGGGGGCGACTATTTGAAAGAACGATTCAGCGCAACATACAAATAAATAGTGGAATTCTCTGCACAATTGCCTGGCTAGACATTTAAGCCTATGCAACTATCTGAAAAGAGTTGGAGTATTTTATATACACCTGTAATGGTTATGACTATAAATATAGTTATATTTTGGTGCAGTTGTAACGGTAGCCTTCATTATATGGTCTCATGGAAATAAGGGTGCAAATCCTCCTGTTTCTCCTCGGTTTAAAGTGGGAATTTCTTGTCTGTTAGAACTAGTGTCTCATTTTCCCAACCTGTCGAGTGGCTTGATAATTTCTTTTCGATGTCAAGCCTCCGTTCCTTTTTATTCAAAATGAAGCAGCAAGCTGTAGATGTGAACTGGATCTACACATGGATATGGCTTGTTGCCGAGGCGACCAGCACCACATCAAGGACTGGATATGCCAAATGTCATCCACGGAGAGCCGAAGTTTGGATGCTCAATTGACTTGATGACCTCCTGAAACTTGTCTACTTTGTTCATGTTTGGGAGGCAAGTTTCCAACCATCTCTTTCTTGACGAAGAGAGGGCACAGGTATATTCATTTGTTCATACCTGATGAACACGGCCAATATACCCCATCTAGAAAGTTGACATGCATCATCAGTAGGCAACGATCGCTGCCACCTAGAACAACCAGTGTCTGTTACACCGACTGACTAATAACTCGATCCGGTTTGCATCTGAAAGACTCGCAGTCACAGGTATATGCATGGGTTGATGGAGGTCACCCCTTTCAAGTCTGAAACAGACAGATTCGTCCAGAAACTAGTAGTACTAGCTAGTTAGAGTCATGACTTGATCAGATCTTGAGAATGGTCAGAACTGAAGTTGCGATAGTTTCAGGCCATGGGTTGAGTGGCGCCGGCTGATTAGCTACCGATAACAACGAAGCTGCGAGAACTCTGAACTTTTGCGAACTGACCGGACCAGTTGAGTGGCCAGGTTCAGACAACAGGTCAAAACTACATAAATGCCGCCCAAGTCTCAGCCCAACAAAGCTTTTCAAAGCAATACAGAGTCTCAGGCCAACAGTTTGACGAATTAACAGGTCAATCAATGGCAGGCGCTGAGGTATTTCTTGCACATGAAGACAAATACAGAAACAGCTGCTGCTGGCTGCTGCACCACCAAATGGCATGGCATAGAGAGATTGACACAACGCATGCACAGGTCAGCTTGAGTATGAAAAACTCAACGAGTTGTGCCACTTCCTGAAATTGCACAGGATGAAACATCGGGAGAAAAAGATGTACGCAAGACACATTTGACAATCTCCCAGAAGCCAGCACACAGGAAAGCAGGCAGATTTTTTTGTTTTTTTGTTGGCATATAAAACAGCAATTTCAAATCGTCTGTGAGCTAGATCATCACGGAATAAATTTAGAGAGGCAGGTTGGGTCAAACAGACCTTGCCGTTTCATTCCATTCTGGCTGCAGAAGTCAAATGGTTGATTATTAGGCTTGAAACCAATAGTAAGAGTTTCCCATTTGGAGCCATTTTAGCGTTTGCTGGACTGATGCAACTTTACCACCTAGGACAACCTCCCTTAAAAAATATAAAGGAAAACGCAAGGGCAGGAGATTAAACTTCAATGATTCCTAGTGGACTTGAGATACAACCACTCCATAATCATCCAACATATGGCTGTTGCTAACCCCCGTATGCTGTAGATGTACCATGTCTAAGTCCTGCAGGATATGTCCATGCTCTGAGATTCACATATTTTTAATTATCTTTGGAGCATATCCTCATTTCGCACCTTAAGTCAACCCTATAGTAAGACCGTGAAGTGCGGTCTAGGTCTAGATTTGGCTATCACTTAACAACCGATTCTATCATGTATTTTACTACACAAGCTAACTATGGTAACCTGATTTTTCTCCTCCACACTGCTTTATATATAGAGATACATACAACGCACGCAAAAGATACAACCCATACATACCGCACTTAAATCCACAGATACATATCTATGTATTCGTGTGTCCACATATATTGTGATGATCCAAATTAGTAAGCCACTGCACAATGTAGAGTTCTCACGATACAGCACTGTTGAGCGGAGTATGGTTAAATGTGAGGCGCTTACGCTTACGCTTAGCAAGGTGATCTCTGCTATAAGAAGAATTTAGCTGATCTTTTTCGAGTGGAGATTTGGTGCACATGAGTACCAGTGATCTCGTTTAAAAATAATAATTCTAAAAATAAATCAGGATGTATCCTGTCGTGCAAAATCTCAATTCGAAATAATGTGTATTTTGAGCTATACAAAAATGAAAAAAATGTAGATCTATAATATAGTGATTTCAAATCACAAAAGAGTCACACTTTGTCATCATTGTGTAGCTCTAAATACAAAACACATCGAATTGAGATTTTGCACGTTCGTGCTATACATCATTAGCAACTTTTAGGATTTTTTTAATTTTGTGAAACTTATAAGTGTAGTTTTAATTTTTTTTAATAAGCAGGTCCTGGAGCTCGGGAGCCAAAAGGACTTTCTGACCTTTTTCTTAAGTCTCATCAAAGAAATAGTTGACATGCATTTCGATTAACCTCTTAGTTTTCAGAATAAGATAGGAGCATACATATATTCTTTCTGGAGGGGACATCATAGCATACTGGTACTCAATTGATCAGTTCACAGCTCCAGGTGCGTATCCAGCAAAATATTTTTCTTTTCCGAGGGAACGTATCCAGCAAAATATTAGTTGACTACCATCTGCCGAGCTAATCAGTTGTTAGAAAAGAAGTAATAAGCAAGCCACGATCCGGTGGATATGCTTATATACACCAGTACTATATCTCATGATTTAAAATTATTATAAATGGTCTACACAATGTGTTTTTTTTAGATAACAACTGATGGAATTTCAGCAATGGCGAAACCGATTACAAACGACTCCAGAAAAAAAGGAAAATACAACAGCACCAAGAAGACCACACACCGTACTTCCAAATCGCGATCAAGCACATCGTCCTCATCGTCACCACCCAAGTACCGGGATGGGACCCAGAAGCAGCACATCTTCCGGCACCATCGAATCACCGCCGCCACCTTCGCCACATTGGGCTTTGAACACCGCAGGAGTGCCCACCCCGAGGGGTGAGAGCTAAGAGACTTTTCCAAACCATCGGGCAGGCAGGAGATGGTGAAGACCAGGCAATACCTCCAATCCAAGATCCCCGAGCAGAAGGTCCCAACCATCGACGCCACGTCGAGTCGCCTCCTCCCCTCGCCACCATGGCCGGCCAGAAGAAGGTTCAAGACGCGACAGTCGTATCTCAAAAAAAGACCATAGAAAACCCTAACAAGGAAGGCATTTGTACCATCCCCTTCCACTCCCTCGCCACCACGGCCGGCCGAGTGGAAGACAATAGCAGCAACAGCCCTCCGACTCCCGAAGCTCCACGGCAGAGTCGAAAAACGGCCGAGGAAACTAGGCCAGCAGCTCGCCGGCGCCGCCACAAGTGGCCTTGCCGAGATGGGGACCGAGCTCCGGCACCCTTATTCTGACGCGACGTCGCCTCCGCCATCCCGACGACGTCTCCCAACACCATAGCAGAGCTCAGGCCATCACCACCGCCGTTGGGGGAAACTACCGTCCACACTCCGGCGCAAGGTCTCCGCGCAGCAAGAGCTGCGCCGGCGTGCCCCTCACCGAGCAGGCCGCCCGCCATGGCCACCCGGCCCGCGCCGTCACCTCCATGAGCGGGGGAAGCCCCCCGCCGCCGCCACCAGCGCCCAGGCTTTGCCTGGCGACGCCATCGGCGGCAGCGGGGAGGAGGAGGGAGAGGGGTTGGGGCTGGCCGGCGGCGGTGATTGGAGGTCGTCCCCGTCGCCCGCGCGGGGGGACGACGCGGGACGAGGGCGGCGGCGGCTACACAATGTGTTTTTCAAACAAGAAATTATCTACGGTTCCTGGGTCGTCTTCATTACTTGTTTGTTGTTTACTTGTTATTTCTTATTTGATGTTTCGGAATTAGTATAGGTGAAATTTGTAAAATCTTGCAATTTATTTAAGACTGCCTGTGTTTTTTCATGTAAAAAATCATTAAAATTAGTCAACGAATGTAACTTTATCTGTGCTCTGTCAATGCCAATCAAGTGCAGTATCCTACTACCTTCTTTCCAATATCTCGGTAACTTCTGACCATTACTTAAGCTATTTTTTTAAATAATATATTTTTTAATAAATTCCAAAAACTATAAAAAAATCGGAATTTTGGATTCTAGCACGGCTGCGTACACCGATTAGCGGTGTACCGTACAATGATTAATACCTATCGGTGTATGATACACCGATATGTACTAATCGGTGTACAAAAATAATACACAAAATTTAGAATTTCAGATTCTAGCACCGCTGCGTACACCGATAGGCACTGTCTAGGTACTAATCACCATTTTCCAGCATATATATGCATGTGTTATTTAGTGTCTATCGGTGTACACCGATTGTACCGCAGCTGTGCTAGAATCCGAAATTCTGAATTTTGTGTATTATTTTCGAAATTGATTTAAAAAATATATTACTTTAAAAAAAATAGTGATTACTTTATATATGAAGTTACAAATACTTATTTGGTTATAAAATTATTAATTACAATATGAAAGTATTTGAAGCTACAGAAGTTCCACTCTGTGCTTTCTAGGTCATTATCTGTTTAAGATGGTCTGTTGATGACGGACTAAAACAGATCTCACGGGAGAAAACCCTCCCAGGTCGCCTCCCTCCCAGGCGGCTCTGGAGGCACCACCATCCTATCTTCAGGGCCCGGACGATCTAGAAGAAGAGGTCATTG
The DNA here is from genome assembly GCA_910589775.1 of Avena eriantha. Lineage (NCBI taxonomy): Eukaryota > Viridiplantae > Streptophyta > Magnoliopsida > Poales > Poaceae > Avena > Avena eriantha. The sequence continues at coordinate 271,567,824 of OU342740.1, read as the reverse complement.
CCGGCGTCGACACCGGCGGTGGTGGCGGTGCCCACCCCGTCGAAATGACGGTGGGCGGAGATGGATGCTCGGCCGCGTCGCGCGGGAGGCGGCGTGGCGCTGATTGAGGCTGCAGGGCGGCGCGGCTTGGGCGGGGCCAGGGCCTGAGAACTCCAACATAGGGGCGACGACGTGGAGGCGGCAGCGCACCGCCGATGTGGCTACCGGCGACGGCGCAGATCTTCGGCGCGTGCGATCTGCCCCTTTTGATTCTTTTCAGGGATGGGGGGCTTGGTTGGGCTGCGGCTGCAGGGGTCCTCGACCCCTTTGACATCCAGCCTTCTGCTTCTTTCTTGCGCTGCCTTCGTGCTGGAGGAGGCTAGCGGCATGGGGGCCTGCGAGTCTCGCGAATAATGGCGGTGGTCAGGGTTTCTCCCGTGCCAAGATGAAGATCTACTGATGTCTGCGCTCGGCAATCTAGCCGGAGTGTCGAGTTCCGGAAGGCTCCGCCGGCAAACTCCCATGGGTGCATATGCCTAGAGATTGCTAGATCAGAAGGTATTCAGGCGTGCGTACCCATGTTTTTTCTGGCCGTTTGGTTTCAGCGGGAGCGTTGCGAAGCTCTGCTGTTTGTTACCAGCATGTGTCATGTCTTCGACGATCCATGGTGAAGTCAGACACGGAGAATGTCAGAAAAGCAGGATCATGAGAGCAGCGATGGTGATTTGAGTCTTTGTAGCGACGAGGAACTGGCTGTGTGATCTGTGACTCGCAGCAGCGACTGTTTGTGGAGGAAGACAACATATGAGGGGTTCCCAGTCTTATCTTGTAGGGTGAAAATCCAAGGTCTAGCCTTAATTGGTTATGTCTGGCAATGGCCTTCTTGAATGCACTGTTTTGCGAGTGAGGACTTTCTCCAGGGTGAAAACCTATGATCTTTGATCGGGTGACGAACGACAACACTTGTGCACTGTTTTCTTCTTAAAGGCGTCGCTATTGGAGTGGTTGGACTACTGGTGTTGTTCTGGTGGTGTTAGTGTCGTTGCTTAGAGGAATCGTTCTCTATAACGGGACTTTTCTTGTTTCGTAATTCTTTTTCTTTTATTCTAGGTTGTGTACATCTGTAAAGTCATTAGGGCATGCGTTGTTACAGATGCTGGGTGTAATTTGTATCTCTTGATATTAATATATATTCTTTTCCAACAACAACAAAAACTGTAGGCTTTGCACTATCTAAACCGTGATGATATTTGTTTTCAGTTTTGTACTCCATTCTCTTTTAAATGTACGTAAACAGAAGTGCCAGATGACGTGCATACATCATGTCCTAAAATGGCACACTATTTCCTCTATTGTCGTTGGAGTATACAATTTGTATATTTTTCGAGGATGATCAAATTATATATTTTAGTATAATCATTCACGTGTTGTCTCTAAGAACCCTATTTTTTATAACAATTTAGATCCATCCATAAAATGACTTTGAATCCAATATTTCTATGTTAGAAGGTTTCATGGTCTTCTAAAAGTTTGGAACTCTGAAATTGAAAGGTTTGTATCTTCTAAAAGTTTGCCTAGAGATTCTAATTCTAAAAATGACAACATTTCTATGTTAGTTAGTTGTACCTTTCATGGTCCACGACAACAAGTCTAACCATCACCACCTATGGCCATGAGCCGAAGAGTAGACCTATGCACTACTTATTGAATTGATAAATGATCATGCATGTGAAATGCCCACATATCATTATTCCCGATTTTTTTGGTTATAAAAGGGCTTCACCAGATTTGAATTAGAGATACCAAGAGTACAAAGTTTACCATGACAACACAACACCTCAAAGAGACAAAACAGTATAATCACTTCACAACACACAGTCTTGAAGATCTAAAAAAAAACACAATCTAAAAACAAGAAACATAAACAATATTTGAAGTTATCAATATACTCTCATATTTGGTAGCAATCAGCACCTACAAGTTCCTAGCTGTCCTCCTTATCGGCGTTCCAATCTTGGAGTCCACGATGACCAGCTTCTCTCGTATTGGACCCCAGTTGTGACCCGCTCTAGCAACTTTGCACAACGTTTTAGCTACTCCCTCCGACCCATATTAGTTGACTTGGATTTGTCTAGATTCGGACGTATTTGACATGTTTTAGTGCTAGATACATCCGAATCTAGGCAAATCCAAGTCAACTAATATGGGTCGGAGGGAGTATAGTTTTTGTGTCATGTTTTACATTCAACAAACTCAAGAACCATTGAGTAACAATGTTGTAATATTACGATTAAAGGTTCACTCAGCCAATTCGTTTGGAAGCAAGTCACGTTTCTCTCTTTCCAAATGCTTCATAGGCTCATAGCACACTAACAAGCCCTACCATACACAATTTATTTCTTGTATTAAAAAAATCTCCTCACAATGCATATTGAATTAGGCAATTTTCACATTGTTGAATTGGTATTTATACTAATTACAAAACAGACCATAATCCATATAGGGCTAATTAGTTTTGTGCCCCATTATCGCTTGCACAACTCAATTTTGCCCGGAGCCTCTTCTTTTGATGAAGAGCTTTTGATTACTTAAAGAGTTTTAATCATTGCACCCGTGTGAGATCTAGACACATGCCTTAATAGGATTGATAGGATATCCATATCAATAAGTCGCAACTTCTTTTTCGGAAGCTTATTCAAAAAGAACTCTAAGGTTAAATGTGCTTGGCCTAGAGCAATTCTAGGATGGGTAACCGACCGGAAGTGGGTACCGGACGCGCACGAGTAAGGACAAAGTGCGCAGAATAGACTAGTGTTGATCTGTGGGGCCAGTCTAGATATCCTATTAAGCTACCCGGAGTGAACACCCCCGCGGCCTAGTGGACGGGGTGTTACAAGTGGTATCAGAGCCGACCCTCCCGATTACACAGGTGTGCGGGTCAGTGGCGGGACATGTGGAGTATGGCGCGTGTGGCGCGGAGTGAACACGACATGGCACAACAGGCGCATGCCAAGAGGGGACGTTCCTGGGGTGTGTTTGATCGATGAGGCCATCGATCTTCTAAAGGGTGGGTGTATGTGAGATCTAGGCCCATGGCTTAATAGGATTGATAGGATACCCATATCAACAAGTTGCAAAACTTCTTTTTCGTAAGCTCATTCAAAAAGAACTCTAAGGTTAAGCGTGTTTGGCCTAGAGAAATTCTAGGATGGGTGACCGACTAGGAAGTGGGTACCGGATGCGCACGAGTAAGGACAAAGTGCGTAGAAAAGACTAGTGTTGATCTGCAAGACCAGTCTAGATATCCTATTAAGCTGCCAGGAGTGACACCCCCGGGGCCAAGTGGACGAGATGTTACAACCCGCCTCTACATAGCTAAGATGCACACAACCAACATAAGTCATGAAACAAAATAAAAATAAAGGTGAATTACATATTAGAATGATAAATTGCAAAACACATAAGGTAGTGGATTGTCGATCTGAAAGTTATGCTACCAATCATGTTGGGTAAATAAAATCCCTTGCAGTGTCCTTCGGTCGTGTACACCGCTATATAAACAGGTCGCAAAACTCAACACGATGTAGAGATGATCACAAACTGAACGTGTCGGTACATAGGTAGATAAAATGCAAGAGAGAAAAATGTATCATTAAAAACTTTATCATTTTTACATAGACATAGTGATCAAATAATGGCAATCGCTCCAACCCTAAGGATAATTATGTACTTATGATCTATACCATGCCAGTTCTCAAAAATATTAGCAACTCTATGAGGTGCATACAAGTATAAACTACTCAACTGACTAACCATATAGAACATGAAAAATTACATTGAAAGAATAAATTCTTGATTGTCTCATCATGATAACAAAAAATACATTTCGTATTCCCATGCCATTCCTCCTAGCAAGGTTGTATTTAGTAATAATAACCCCTCGACGAAGATACCAAGAAAATACTTTGATCTTTAGAAGTATCTTCATCTTTCAGATTTTGCTATTATTATCAACTAGTAAGTCTAGATGGAGAAGTGCATTGTTCATATAGTCAACTAAGAATTTGTCATTCTCATGTAGATTCCAATGAGATTTATTTTGCCCAGGTGCTAAATGGACTAAATCCAAGCACTGAATCAAGTATGGTTTCAAGTAAATCTCTTCTAATGTCACATTTGGGGGAGAAGACTCCAACACCGTGATGATTTTATCACCCTTATGATGAACAATATCGTACAAAGCAGAATAGTGTTCCCAAAGTGTAGCATTGTATAGCCACTTGTTCTCCCAGATACGTATCTTAGATCCATCCTTAACTGAAAAGATTCAAAGGGAAATAAATGTTTTTTGTTGTCATTAGGCCATCCTAGAAATGTGAGTCGCCATGTTTCCAATATACCCGGGACAATTCTTTCGAGCCATCATATTTTCCTTTAAGGAGATTTTGCTATACCCCATCTTCAATGAGCAACTTGTAGAGCCATTTACCAAGAAGAGCTATATTATTGATATCATGATCTTGAATACCTAGTCCGCCCTAGTGTTTAGGGTGACAAACCACACTCCACTTAGTCAACCAATATTTTCTTTTCTCACTGTCACTGTTTCCAAGATCCTCTAACATCCCTCACTTTTCCCCTCCTCCTCTGAAACCAACCTCGTAGACAACCAACGAGAATGATTTCTATTGGTCCACACCATTTGACCGTATGTAGACTAAGCATGTGGGGCCCTGTCTTACATGTGAGACCTCTTCTTTAGTTGGGACCGACTCATTTACAAGTGGGACAACCATGAATATGAATAGTTAAGGGTTTAGAAATTGGGTGTGAATTATATCATAATTGGAATCGCATGTCTCCTTACGTATCGTAAAACAAAGGGGAGGCCTACCATATAGTCAAAGAACACTGGCCACTGCTCTTTCTCTCCTGTTAAAATGTTCAGAGCGACACCCCTCTTAGCCGAGAAGCTCCGGCTACGCCGAAGAGCCTATTCTTATTCCACGAGAGGAGTCGCTGCTTCCATCACAATACAACAGCGCACACGGGTCTTGGCAATATAAAGGCCGAGACAAACACCTAATCGCCGTGCTCGCGCTTAGGTGGCAAAAGAAGCAGACATGGATAACTGCGTCCAGAAAAGTGCATATGCGATAATTTTTTCTCGTGGAACATCAGATCCGCGATGATATTTGTGCCACGTCACATATATGGAAAGTCAACCTACATGGACGGATGGCAAACATATAGGTTACGGAGTGTACCAATAGTGCATGACATTATTTAGTGACTCCCGTTATTCTTTTCAAAGTAGATTATTGCTGAACTACATTTTAAATTAATAATCAGAGTAAATAAGAGTTGTCGAAAGTCTTGGCTTGTTTGTCTATCCACGTCTCCCCTAATTATTTCTAGTTGTGGGCCAGAGGCTGGGGAGGACACACGTCGCCATCGCAGCGGAGCCCTCCTCTCGGGAGACGGGTCCATCGTGGGGCTGAGCTCTAGATTCTCTATGGCAGCCCCCTCACACACGCCCCTGCCATGTCCTCTGTCGCTAGACGGCGAATTGCATGTGGATCCTGAGCCTGCCGCCACCGACGATGGGTAGACGCACTCGTGGTGAGAGGATCTTGTAACCCAAGGGAGCTTCGCACCCACCGGGTCGTGGATTCCATCGAGAGCCGAGGTTCGGAAGTCCTCACTATTTGCGGGTCCTCATGGCGAGATCGTGCATGGGGCCTACTCACGTGGGAAATCGGATCTCACATATGGTAACCACACATGCGGTTCCGGCGATGCGCTATGATCCACAACACGGGTTGTACCGTCGTCTGACGATCGCAGGTCTGGACACGCTGCACACAACAGTAGGGCTTTTTGTTAGTCTATCGCAGTCCACAAGTTTTCTGTCATGCCTTGCACTCCTTCTGGCTTTTTGTGAAGACGCATCATGTATAAAACACCTCTTCAGATTTTTGTCCACTATGTGATACCTAGGTTCTCTCCTCCCCACCTCCACAATGTTTCATTTCTCTTCCTCTCTCATGGTCAGGCGCATGCATCCGTGTGTTGAACTCCCAAATTATATAGATGCCATACTATCGCTAGTAATGATCGGTGTTGTCCACGTGTTATATATTTCCTCAATTTTTCCATCTCCCTCCACCTAAGTCTCGTGAATTCCCACATGGAGTGTTTCCATCGAGTCGATCCCTTTGAGAGTTATTGCACTGACAAGTGGGATCCTGAGAGAAATAGCCTTAATGGGCTCGTCCAAAATAAATTGCAGTCCGGAGAAAAATATCATATGATACCATGATACCTCACCATGCTAGGACACATGACGTCGGATGTTTAGTCCCATCTTGCCACTTTAGAGAACATCCAAAGATTTTATAAAACCAAAACTGAAGCATGTATTAACCCCAAGATAAGAAATATACACCATTCCAATCGGAGGTCAAGATGGTATATCCGAGCTAGATTTTTTGACGATTTATAGATAATTTTATGATTAAACCATAGTCAACATTTGACAATTTAAAGAGCAATATTCAATATTTCAACACTACCCTTGCCAAATGGTGTCTATTTTGATGATTAAATCATGATCATGATTTTAGTTGATGCTTTAGGGGTAATTTGATGATTAAATCATGATCATGATTTTAGTTGAAAATTTGCACGCCTCAGACTTTTCATAGTATTTGGATAGTTTAACATTGGATCATACACTCCAATATAAATCAACTAAATTAGAAAACAACCTTTCTTTAAATTTTCACTGGCTAGTAATGCTCACTTTTGTCCATGTGGACAAAAACAACCTTTATTTAAATTTTCATAAATATATGGATAGTCAAAATTTAAGGAAATGTCATTTTTCATTTTCTTCCTTATGACAAAAAAGACAAGTTCTGTCAAGATATCCTCCTCTATTAGATAAACATCTATAGTTATAATGCTACCTTTTAGAACTAACCATATAATACCTTGACTCTGAGAGGGATTTTCATTTCCACAGAAATTTATATGGTACCACCTCACAACTTTGTGTCACACTACAAAAAGATTTAACAGATAATTTCCTAGAGACAAAACAATCAGACAACTTCATCAGCTTCAACTATAAGGTAAACACCCCGCATAAATCATCCAATTCCTTCCATTGATCAAGTCTTCCCCCATTAAAGCACTTCTAAAATTCGAAGTTGTTATCCCGGAAGCCAAAACCTTTTTAACCGACACATGATGATCTAGGCAAATGACATATAGCTCCTCTTGCTCCTTGACAAAGCACAGGAAGATAGAATCCTGGTGCATCACGAGGAGTAGCTCCCTGATCAAGTTCGGCTACCTCGGCCTCGCCTCCCTCGACCACGCCATTGCTTGCCAGCATTCCCACTTCTTCCACTGACAGAGCACCTACCCGCAGATAGAAAAACCGCATCTATAGCTTCAACCGCGGTGGGCAGGTGCTCACCACCCAAGATGAGATGGCAGAGGCCGCGTTCGAGCATTTTGAGGTCGCGTTTGACCCCGACCACAGGATGGACTTAGCGCCGCTGATTAATCCCACTGACTTGCATGACCTGGACGCGCCCTTCGACATGGAGGAAATCTGGAGTGTTGTCATAGAACTCCCCACACACAAGGCGCCTGGCCCTAACGGGTTCATGGCCGAGTTCGTGCGTGCTTGCTAGAGCATTATCAAGAATGACTTCCTCGTTGTTTCCTGTAGATGTACGAGATGAGAGGCAGAGGTTTCGCACGCGTCAACCAGACACTCCTCACCCTTCTACCCAAGCGCCCCGAGGCCAGCCAGCTGCGCGACTACCGCCCGATCAGCCTCATCCATCTGGTGGCCAAGATCTTCGCCAAGGCCCTCTCCCCGCGCCCTGCGCCTAAGCTTTATGGCCTCGTCAGCAAAAACAAAAACCCCATCATCCCTGGATGCTTGCTCCATGACAACTTCATCCTGGTCAAGAACTCTTCTAGGCCCCTGCACCACCTCGGCGCCCCTAGGGTTTTGCTGAAACTTGACCTCACGAGAGCCTTCGACTCCATCTCCTAGGCGTTCTTGTTTGAGGCCCTGCGACGGTACGGCTTCGGCGACAGGTTTCTTGAGTGGCTAGCCATCTTGCTGTCCTCTGCAAGCATGAGAGTGCTGATCAACGATGATACCGTTCCGCCCATCTGGCACTGGCGTGGCCTCCGACAAGGCGACCTCCTATCCCCCCCAGTTGTTCGTGCTCGCCGTGGATGTCCTCGACTGGTTGATCAAGCGCGCCTTTGACCTGGGCATCACCCAGCGCCTCCATCCATGGCAGGAGAAGCCGGTGATATCGCTATATGCCGACGACGTCATGTTGTTCCACCACCCGACACCGAGCGACATCGCCGCGGTCAGGGGCATCCTGCAGCTGTTCGAGCATGCATCATACCTATCAGTGAATTACACCAAGAGCTCTGCTACCCTGATCAAATGCGACCCGGAGGAGGCGGCCCCGGTCATTAGAAAACTTCGGTGCCCCAGTATGGATAGGCCCTTCACCTACCTGGGTATTCCCCTCTTGATCCATCGACCCACCGCCGCCTAGCTGCAGCCGCTTGTCGACGGGATCGCGAGCAGGCTCCCTATTTGGAAGGCTAGGCTGATGCAGCACGCGGGACGCCTTTCCATGATCAAATCCGTCCTCATCGCTATCCACGTCCACCAGCTCATCGCCTACGTGCCCCCAAAGAAAACTCTCAAGCAAATCATAAGCATCCTCGTGGTTTCCTATGGGCCAAGCATCGAGAAACCAATGGCGGCCACTGTCACGTCAGTTTGTGTCGGGTCAGCCGCCCCACCTCCCTTGGACGCCTGGGCATCCCCGACATCGAGCGTCAGGCGCTAGCGCTCAGGCTACGGTGGCTCTGGTTCTCCCGCACCGACGACAACATGGCCTAGAGCGGCCTAGACATGTAGTTCTCCTCGGAAGAACGTGCGCTATTCCACGCCTCTACCACTATGACGGTCGGCAATGGCCTAAAAGCGTTGTTTTGGGAGGATCATGGATCAATGGCGAGTCAACCAGCGAGATTATGCCAGACCTATACAAGTGCATACCAAAAAGAAGGCGCGAAATTAGGACGGTGGTGCAGGGTTTGCTTGCCAACAGCTGGGCTCAAGACATTCACGACACAATTGGTATATAAGAAATCGGACAGTACATCCAACTTTGGAGAATCCTGCAAGGCACAACTCTCATGGATGCCCAGGATTAGCTACAGTGGAAGTGGACACCGAACGGAACTTACTCGGCGCTCTCCTGCTACCTCTCCACCTTCCATGGATCAACATCTTGTTACTCCTAGAAGTTGATCTAGAAGAGTTGGGCACTGCCGAAGGTGAAATTCTTCCACTGGCTTGCTTATCTTGATCGATGTTGGAAGGCGGAGCACCTAGCGCTCCACGGGCTCTAGCACCATCCCCGATGCCATCTCTGCGACTAGGCCCCCGAGACGATCCATCACCTCCTCCTTGGCTTCCCCGTTGCCCACCAAGCCTAGCACGAGATTCTTGCTTAGCTTCGGATGATAGCCAGGCCGCCCGACTAGGAGCTGTCGATCATGGAATGGTGGCTGCAAGCCAAGCCCAACACCCCCAAACCGATGTGCAAAGGGCTAGCCACCACCTTGCTCCTCATCCCTTGGATGATCTGGAAGCACCGGAACGCATGCGTCTTCGAGGATGCAAGGCCTTCAGTCCACGCCCTCACCAAAGCTATCAAAGAGGAGGCCAGGTTGTGGGCTCGAGCCGGTGCGCGGGGACTTCGCGTCGTGCTCCCAACCACCTGGCATGTTCACTATTTTTTTTGTATCCCTGCTTGTATTGGACCTCCTAGGAGGGTGTAAAACCGTTCTACCTGTTCAGTGAAATAAAGCGCAAAGGTCCTTTGCGTTTTCTTGAAAAAGACATATAGCTTTTGAAATTTTGTTGCAAGTTCAAAATTCCTACTCGTGCATCTCCCCAGAATATCATCTCATTGGTACCATCTCTCACTTGCAACAATCCCAGAATAATGTTTCACCTTCATTAACCCTTACCAAAAGTTTGAGTCTCTCTCTTTTAGTAGGGTCCAACCTAAGGTGCAACTAGATAAATAATTGTTCCACAAATCTCATGCCAACATATTTCCATCAGAAAAAACATGCAACATAGAGTTTCAATGAACTGTTTTCAAAGCCATTTTTCCAGAAGAAATATGTTCACGACATATAGTTTTAAAATACCCACAAACCCCTTGCTCTTTTGGAAAACATACTTTTAACCACCCAAACAAATTACACTTTATTTTATTCTTATCTACACATTACAAAAATCTTGTTCTTAACATGCACATACTTTTTGTAATCCATGAAGAGGATTTTTAAAAAGACGATAGAATGTAAGTAGGTGTGCTTGTGAAAGGGAAATTTGTCTAAATTGTTCTCCCTCCAGCCGATGAAATTTTCCCAATACGATAGCTCATTCTATTTTTAGTTTGTTCAACAGTAGGATTCCAATCACCACTCCTTATTCTTTTATCATCAATTGGAGTCTGTAAGTATGTCAAAGGTAATTGTCCACTTTTGAAAGTAAGAATTAGTTCATAGCAGTGTTCTTCTTTGAGCTTTGCCTCTCCTAAACAATATACCTCATTGGTTCAAAGATACATGCAAAACAAATTAAGGTTTCTATCTTGCTCAAGATCATCTTGTATTAACAAAATTGTATCATCTGCGTACAGCAAGATGTCAACACCTTTATTTACCAGATGAGGAGAAATCCATGATCAAAGGTATTAATTTTTGTTAGAGTATGATACAGACACGGTTATTATGGTAGTTTAGGATAGTTAGGACTCTGGCCTAACTTAACTCGTACTCCAAGATAATTCTCTGTACGCTTATATATACTCGCTCACGAGGCTCAATAATATATCCATCATATTCCGCCAAACTCATACTCTTTCATGGTATCAGCCTAATCGGTCCAAACCCTAGCCGCACGCTTCCGCCGCGCCACCCCCGAGGGGATCGATCTCCATGATCTCCACCGGGGGCCGTGCGATTTGTACGAAGGGTTCGTCCGCTGATCCGTGATCGGCTGCCCTGTAAGTCCTTCTTTTTCGATCTCTTGATCGGTTTTCTTTTTTCGTTTACCGATCTTAGATCGGATTGAGTCGCCTACCGCCGTCGTTATCGCCGTGCCTCTACTCTGACCATCGGCATCGAGGATCTACACCGCGCCCGTGCGCCTGCCTCGGCAGGCTGCCGTGCACCGCGGACGGCTGCTACGCCTTCCATTGGAAGGCTGCCGCGACCGCCTCCCCCCCGCGGATCGTCTCCGTCGTCATCGTCCGGGACTTCATCGACTACGCCGCCATCGACTACGATCTACGCGTCGTCCACACCCCGGCGCATAAGGCGCACCGTCGGTCCGATCAACCGATCCCGTGCCTGTCTACGCCAAACACATCCCCGAGCACGCGCCTACCACCGATCGAGTTACGGGCTGCCGCTGTGTCGCCCCGTTGGGCCGCAGCGCCGCCGCCTTTGGTCCACGCTACCGGCTTCCAACGCGCCTTTCTTGGCGTGTACGTCGCTGGTGGTCTTCCAGCCGCTGCACCGACTTGCGCCCTGCAGCTATGCGGCCCCCTCGGGTCGTAGTGTGGCTACACGCAGTCTACTTCGCCGTCCTCGTGCATCGACGACCTCGACTTTCACCGCGCCATCTCCTATGGTGCGGACCGCCGCCGTCTGCACATGGTCTTCATCACGTCGCCGGGTCTTCCTCGCCTACTTCGAGCACCACCGCCACACTTCACAAGGTAACCTGCAGGGCGCCCTCTCACCGTCGCAGGTCCTGCCGACTACCCCATTGCCACTCTAGGCATCCAGAATGACTAACCCAGGTCGCCGCTGGTTTTGCCGCCTTCTACGTCTTCGTCCACTACAACTTCGCCGCCAGCGTTATCGCCTCATCCCGACTACACCACCTGCTACTCTACTTCGACAACCGCGGACAGCGCCGACATCTCTCCCTTAGCCGCTCTGGGCGTCGCAACCGCTCTGGAGGCTTCCTCTGCTAGTATTTTTGACATAGGGACAAGTTCATGATGGTCCCTGCCCCCGCACGCCTGGTACTGGCAACACCGGGAGTGCCTTCGTCCCCGACACGTTCCCGAGTCTGGCAAACTCAGATCGACGCCTCGTCTTCATCGGCTTTGACAACGTCTTCTTCAACATCGATCCCTCTACGACTGCCTCGACGGTGTCACCGACGAGTTCTTCTTTGTATACTCGGTTCTGGCAAAACCGGAGTGTGCGTTCATCCCCGACGTGCGCCTAGTTTTGGCAAAACTATGGCCGCACCTCGTTCTCGATGGCTCAGACTGCATCGACTTCAGCATCGACACCCTCAACGACTGCCTCGATGCGTCTCCGTCATCCTCCTCGCGCACTATGCGCATGCGGCTTCATGTGCGGCTACCTCGACACCGGCATCCCCGACCACAACATTGACCACGGCGACCCCTCGCACGGCTACCTCGACCATGGCACCGCCTCACGCTCTCGGCTCCCTCGACATCGGCACAAGGGCTACCACCTCGCTTGAGCATCACCAGCTTCCTCTACAGTCAAAGCAACCGCGACGCAATACCATCCACGACGTTCCCGCTACGACTGCGGGGGGGATGTCAGCCTACTGGATGCTACTTCGGTTTATCTCTAGTCTGATCGTCCGCGATGTTCCAGTTGTTCACGACGCTACCGCTACGACCGTGGGGATGTTAGAGTATGATACGGACACGGTTATTATGGTAGTTTAGGATAGTTAGGACTCTAGCCTAACTTGACTCGTACTCCAAGATAATCCTCTGTACGACTTTATATACTCGCCCATGAGGCTCAATAATATATCCATCATATTCCGCCAAACTCACACTCTTCCAATTTTGAGCTATGTCAATTAGAACATGTGAAACAAGATTAAAGAACGGAGGGGACAAAGGATCACCATGCCTAAGTCCTTCAAAGGATTATCATTTGTAGGCTTGTTCTAATTGCTGTGAATGAAGCACCTCTGTGGTGCATCGAATTGAAGGATCCGCATATGTTGAGCAAGAGAGGAGGAGCTTACCATGGAGAAGAGTAGAAAGAAACATTGGTTGAGAGTAAGAACCGCTCTATGTGGTGGAAGGAGGAATCAAACAAGGGGGTCAAAAGGGGAGAAAAATTATATCGGACCTGGTCCACAGCCTCCTCGGGGTGGACCAACCCCAAACATAAATTATTGTACGTATTCTCTCCGGCCAGCGTTTTGACCACCGTACGTATACGACATGCCTTGACAGTTTTCCTCTGGATGTACTCCCATCGCGCGGCGGCGGCAGCTCTCGGCCAAAGCTGGCGCGGAGACGGTTGCCGACGAGCACGACCGACGAGCTGCGGCAGGAAATCCCTAGCGGACAAGGTGCGGAAGGAGATTTACAGACCATGCCGACTGAATGACGTTCGGCGGCGCCCTGCTCCGTCAGTGGCCGCTCGAGTCAGGAACACGGACGACGAGGTGTTGGAGGAGTCAAGATGATTCGCTGCAGAAACCGAATCTCTCGTTGCTAGCTTGGATGGTCCTGTTGTCTTGTCGTGGTCGTGCACCTCGTCGGCGGCCTGATAGCACAACAGGCACGAGCAGCTGTGTGTGGCATCTGCCGAGCGGCCGCTCTGCCGGAGTTCAGATGCACGTGCCACGCCGGGCCGCCGGAGATTGGTTATTCAGAAAAAAAACTGCAGGACCTGTACTGTCGTAGCCCTAGTCAAGAATACGTACATGGTTCAAAAATATAAGTGGATCGTGCGCATTGGTACTTGGATTGGATGGACACGCGTCATCGTTTGTGGTAGGTCCACGCCGAGGAGGCTGTGGACCAGGTCCGGCGTGCCAGGTATTAAGCCACGACCCCCTCCCTCCCAAGGATATTAAGTTCCTTACATATTTAATTATTGCAACTTCGTAATAGCAAACAAGCAATTTCATATGATTTAATATGCTTTCACCCATAGATTGAGAAAGATATTGATACAACTTTCAGTTTATACAATAGGCAATTAGGTAATTATAATGGCTCTAGGAAGTACAGCAAAACCCTTTGTGTCGCCAAAAGTCAAACAACAAATCACTAGTATATCAATACCTGAAAACAAGTTGTGCTTTTCTGCTGATATATTATATACTCTTAGGATAGAATACGTAAATGAAACGAAAACCCTGAACGCCAACATAAATTAGGCATTGACTCCATTGGATTAGGATATCGGCGTCCCAGTAACCCGACAGCCAATTCTAAACCTCCATGCAGCAGAGACTTTTATTCCACAAAAAAAGCCACATAATTGGCCAACACATTTCATAAGTAATACTAATATGAATATATGGTCAAGTGATCAAGAGGCATGCAGGGTCTCAAAAGTGTATAAATACTCATCTCGCTCAGCTCATTTTCTCCTCATCCCTTCCTCTCGCTTAACCATTTTTGTCCCCTTCCATACGAAGATCATCAATTCAAGTTAGGCAGCAAAGAAGCAGCTAGCTAGGCGCGCCGTTCGTACGGACGCTCGCCGAGCCTCCGGCCGAATTAGGCTACGCGCCACGCTATACAACAACGCCCCGTGCGCGCGCCCGCGAAGCCGTCGCCGATTCTCGCCGGCCGAGTCGGCACGTGGACTTCGCAACAAGACGACGAGAGCTTCGCTCTAAACAAGCTAGCCGTTTCCCTGATCTCGTTTCTCATTTGCATCGACCCCTTGAACCTATCCATCTCTCTCCTATAAATCCTGTACGGCTTCGTTAGGGTTTGAGCCCCCCTATTCTGGTTTCCCTCCAAAAACTAGCTGCACACGTGACTACGTGAGCAACATAGCCGTACGTCATGTGTGAAGGGCTCATTGACCGGCCTTTGCTGTCGTGTGGCCGCGGGTGCGATGCCAGCAAGCACGGCGACAGCGTGGTCGTGCTTCCGAACGACGTCCTCATGCCCAAGCCGGTGCCGGTCTTGTCCGACAGGCCGTCGTCGTTGACCAAGGACGCGACCAAGGAGGCCGTGTCCATCCTGGGGCTGTCATTGCCGATGATCATGACGGGGCTCATACTCTACGTCCGTCCGATGATCTCGATGCTGTTCCTCGGCCGGCTCGGCGAGCTGGCCCTCGCCGGCGGGTCCCTCGCCATGGGTTTCGCAAACATCACGGGGTACTCGGTCCTTTCTGGCCTTGCCTCGGGCATGGAGCCAGTCTGCGGCCAGGCGGTCGGCGCCAAAAACCTGCCCCTCGTCGGCGCCACCATGCAGCGGATGGTGCTCTTTCTCCTCGCCGTCTCCGTGCCAGTCGCCTTCCTCTGGGCTCAGATGGAGCCGCTCCTGCTGCTGTGCGGACAGGACGTCGCCGTCTCCGCCACCGCGCAGCGCTACATTATCTTCTGCCTCCCCGACCTCCTCTTCCAGTCATTCCTCCACCCGCTCCGCATCTACCTCCGCACGCAGTCCATCAACCTCCCTCTCACCACATGTGCCGTGCTTGCCGTCGCCGTGCACCTCCCCATAAACTACTTCCTCGTGTCGGTCCTTGGGCTGGGCATCGAAGGCGTAGCGCTCGCCTCCGCATGGACCAACCTCAACCTCGTGCTCTTCCTCCTCGCCTACGTCTACATCTCCGGTGTGCACCGTGACACCGGCGGCTTCTCGCTGTCTTACAAGATCTTCAAGGACGACGTTGCCGGGTGGGTGCGGTTGGGCCGGCTCGCCGTCGAGAGCTGCGCCAGCGTGTGCCTAGAGTGGTGGTGGTACGAGATCATGATCCTGCTCTGCGGCCTCCTGGCAAACCCCGAGGCCACCGTCGCGTCCATGGGGGTGCTCATCCAGACCACGTCACTGCTCTACATCTTCCCGTCGTCGCTCAGCTTCGGCGTATCGACACGGGTCAGCAACGAGCTCGGCGCAAACCGCCCGGCCGCCGCGCGCGCCGCGGCCACCGCGGGGATCGCGCTGAGCTCGCTCCAGGGCGTCCTCTCTTTCCTGTTCGCGGTGGCCGTGCGCAGGGTGTGGGCCCGCATGTTCACGTCGGACGCGGACATCCTCGCGCTCACGGCGTCCGTACTTCCCATCCTCGGCCTTTGCGAGCTCGGAAACTGCCCGCAGACCACCGGCTGCGGCGTGCTCCGCGGGAGCGCGCGGCCTAAGGACGGCGCGCGCGTCAACCTCGGCGCGTTCTACGGCGTTGGCATGCCCGTGGCCCTCGGGCTCGCATTCTGGGCCGGCATGGACTTCAGAGGCCTCTGGCTCGGTCTCCTCGCTGCGCAGGCGACGTGCGTCGCGGTTATGCTCGTCGTGATCGGGCGCACGGACTGGGACAGACAGGCCGAGCTCGCGCAAGTGCTCGCAGGGGTGGTCGAGGACGACGACATCGAGCGCGGTAGCGCCTATGTCAATGGAGACGGTGGGAAAGTCGACGCGGGCGAGCGCGTCAATGTTGCGGCGCCCCACGATGACGAGGAATCCAGCTTGTTGGTCACTGTGGTACGGCTGACCGGCGTGACGCCTTGACAACGCGAGGCCGTCGGCGTACGTATCACGGTAAGTAGCTGGCCACAGTAGAACGTGCCAGACACAAAATTTTCCTGTCTGAAACATTTTTTTCGTAGTCTGAAACATTTTTTGGGGGAAGTTCATAGGAGATAGCTGTGAGGTGTACGTATCAATGTATGTGTGTGTATACGCGGTACTGTACAGTCTGTACCGCAATATATATTGGAAAAAAAAACTGAAGCTTTGACGTGAAAAGAGCTGGGCGTTCTCTGTAATTACGTGGCCTTAATTGGGTGCGTTGTGTTACCTAATTGTACCTTCAATTTTCAATTTTAGGTGGTCTCATGGTCCGTATGTTAATATTAGCACTGCTTTCACGTACCCTAGCTGCCATTACTTTGCGCTAACATTTCACATTACCAACAACCAACTTCTTTTTGGAAGAATTAATGCTTCAGTTATTTTCAAAATTATGGAACTGGTGGGTCCTTCCGGAGCCCTTAGCTACTTCCTTCCCGCCATCTTCTCACACCAAACTAAACCTCATATTTTAGTTTCAACGGTTCTGTAGGGTGAGACTGAATCTGACCTTCGTAACAGGCTAACCTCGGCCGCTGCTAGCGAGCTCTTGTCTCTTCATGTCTTGTTGCAGGATGTGCAGCTTTTAGGTACGGATGGCCATCGGACGATGCTCGACGGCTCTAGCTTCTCTACTAAGGGTGCTTATGTTGCCCTCTCGACTTAGCTTCAGAGCCACCACCTGGCCTATGTCTCGGATTCCTTCGTCCATAAAAGGTGAAGATCTTCGGTTGGCTTCTCTCCCTAGATAGACTCAACACGCGAGAGACTCTGCACAAAAAAGACTATTATTGGCTATGCGACTTGTCCTAGGTGCGGCCACACTGTGGAAAGTCGAGATCACCTCTTCTTCATTTACTCTCCCGCGTAGAATGTATGGAATAAAATCAATATTCAACCGGCCTTCAAGGACCTCTCCGACTTGTGGACTACTCCGGCTCCTACTGGGCTTCACTCCTCTGTTTGGCCGTCTATCGCTCTCGTCATTCTTTGAAAAATTTGGGATGATAGAAATAGTACAGTGTTTAGAAACATCGATCAATCCTCTTATGTAATTATTTCCAAAACTGTAAAAGTCATGTCGGCTTGTGGCGTGACTACCTCTCTTCACGACGCTCATGAAACCTGTTGTTGATCTTCTACGGTAATATATTCAGGTGGGGATCCTCTCCCCCGGTGATTGTTTCAAAAAAAATTATGGAACTAAAACTATGCAAATTTAACATGCCACCGAACTTTTCCAAATTGATCCGAAACTCGTTAAGACATTCTTGACTACTCCGCAGATATGCACTCAATCCTACGAGTAGGGATTTCACGCACTCCCGAGATCCAATGATCCTTTTATTTATAAAAAATCAAAAATTAATTTTAAATTTGTATTAAATTTAAAAAATATGGGTGTACTCAACGTTGTATTACACAGAAGTTTAAAACTACAGTTGGAAGACTTTATATTTTGTGTTACGCAAAAATTATAAAAACTATAGATTTGAGTACGTAAAGTGAACAATGTATATTTTCATAATGGAAAGAAACAAAATTATATCTTAATGTATAGAAATATCGATTTGCATGTTATGAATAAACTAATTTATTTACCACTGATTGTGATGAATGTTAAGTTGCCTCCGAAAGTTGTACTAAACACGAGAGAATACTGTGTCGCACTAACATACTGCGCTATCATATAATGTACCGAGACGCATCTTTTAAGGTGCCGCGGAATACATCGCACTATGGATCGCGAAAAAAATGTTATATTTCTTTTTCAGATGCAGTTATTCCTGGCGCTTTCCTTGCCATGATAGCGCGAGACCGACGATTAGGCATGTGCCTCAGAGTTTATAACTGCATGGGCGCGCGTGTTCTATTGTAGTGGGGTACCCCTTCTCCCGGAAGAGGCTATTTACCGAGTTCCTTAGAGAAAGTTTCGCACACCCATTGGTATTCTCTACTTCTCAAAATAGGCTTTCGCCCGGCTTTATAAATAAAGCCACAACATGAAAAAACCAATACAAAGTGACGAGGGTACCCTCTTATAAATCATATAAAAAATAAACAAAAATAGGAGTATCCACACCCCGTCGAAGCATCCAAAAAAACTAACTAGAGGTGTCACCACACCTCCTTGTGGAATCACCGGACCTAGTCACACCACATCCACCAAGTCGTCGAGGGAGAGGGCTACCTGCCCTCTCGCTCCGGGCTGTGGAGCGCCACTCCTGCCCGTAGACAACAAGGATTGATGGTGGTAACGAAATAGTCATGTGTATAAGATAGGAGGCCACCGAGAACGCCAGTGACATCATTGCCTCGTCACATGATCCAAACTTGCCCACCAATGGCATTGGGTCGGGGCCAAAAAGTATCGGAGCTCCACGACGATGCCCTCAAGAAGGTAACACCACAACACATCATCGTTGTCGAGACCGAGATGGTCAAGGGTTTTCACCCGGAGCCCTGACATCAGGAAGGTAAGCACAACGGCGCCCGCAGGAGGATT
>OU342740.1:271525700-271548548 GCA_910589775.1 Avena eriantha | reverse complement strand
CTGGGTGTGGTTCAGGAAAAGAAGACACATCCAATGACACTAGTGGATCCATGTGTGGTTCATGAAAAGAACACACATCCAATCACTCTAGCTGTAATTCATGAAAAGAACACACATCTTGTGACACTGGTGGATCCATATGTGGTTTGTGAAAAGAACAGACATGCAATGACTCTGGGTGTGGTTCATGAAAAACACACACATCCAATGACACTGGTGGATCCATATGTGGTTTGTGCAAAGAACGGACATGCAATGACACTAGGTGTGGTTCATGAAAAGAACCCAAGTCCAGTGACACTGGTGGATCCATGTTTGGTTTGTGGAAAGAACAAACATGCAATGACACTAGGTGTGGTTCATGAAAAGAACACACATGCAATGACACGAGTGGATCCATGTCTGGTTTGTGAGAAGAACACACATGCAATGACCCTGTGTGTGGTTCATGAAAAGAAAACACATGCAATGACACTGGTGGATCCATGTGTGGTTTGTGGAAAGAACACACATGCAATAACACTGGGTGTGGTTCATGAAAAGAACACACATGCAATGACACTGGTGGATCCATGTGTGGTTTGTGGGAAGAACACACATGCAATGACACTGGGTGTGGTTCATGAAAAGAACACACATCCAATGACACTGGTGGGTCCATATGTGTTTTGTGGAAAGAACATACATGCAATAACACTGGGTGTGTGGTTCATAAAAAAACACATCCAGTGACACTGGTGGATCCATGTTTGGTTTGTGGAAAGAACACACATGCAATGACACTAGGTATGGTTCATGAAAATAAAACACATCCAGTGACACTGGTCGATCCATGTGTGGTTTGTGGGAAGAACAGACATGCAATAACACTGGGTGTTCATGAAAAGAAAACACATACAGTGACACTGGTGGATCCATGTGTGATTTTGTGGGAAGAATAGACATGCAAGGATTCTGGATGTGGTTCTTGAAAAGAAAACACGTGCAATGACACTGGTGGATCCATGTGTGGTTTGTGGGAAGAATACAGATGCAATGACAGTGGGTGTGGTTCATGAAAAGAACACACATCTAGTGACACTGGTGTATCCACGTGTGGTTTGTGCGAAGAACACACATGCAATGACACTGGGTGTGGTTCATGAAAAGAACAGACATGTAATGACTCTAGATATGGTTCATGAAAAGAATAAACATGCAATGACTCTAGTTGTGGTTCATGAAAAGAACACACATCCAATGACTCTAGTTGTGGTTCATGAAAAGAGCACACATTTAATGACTCTAGCTGTTATTCGTGAAAAGAACACACATCCAATGACTCTAGCTGTGGTTCATGAAAAGAACACACATCCAGTGACACATGTGGATCCATATGTGGTTTGTGAAAAGAACAGACATGCAATGCTCTGGGTGTAGTTCATGAAAACAAACTCATCCAGTGAAACTGGCAGAACCATGTGTGGTTTGTGGGAAGAATAGACATGCAATGACACTGGGTGTGGTTCATGAAAATAACACATATCCAGTGACACTGGTGGATCCATGTGTGGTTTGTGGGAAGAACAGACATGCAATGACTCTATATGTGGTTCATGAAAAAGAAAACACATGCAATGACACTGGTGGATCCATGTGTGGTTTGTGGGAAGAACACACATGCAATGACACTAGGTGTGGTTCATGAAAAGAATAGACATGCAATGACACTGGTGGATCCATGTGTGGTTTGTGAGAAGAACACACATGCAATGACACTGGGTGTGGTTCATGAAAATAAAACACATGCAGTAACACTGGTCGATCCATGTGTGGTTTGTGGGAAGATCAGACATGCAATGACACTAGGTGTGGATCATGAAAAGAAAACACATCCAGTGACATTGGTGGATCCATGTGTGGTTTATGGGAAGAACTGACATGCAATGACACTAGGTGTGGTCCATGAAAAGAACACACATGCAATGACACTGGTGGATCCATGTCTGGTTTGTGAGAAGAACAGACATGCAATGACCCTGTGTGTGGTTCATGAAAAGAAAACACATGCAATGATACTGGTGGATCCATGTGTGGTTTGTGGGAAGAACAGACATGCAATGACACTAGGTGTGGTTCATGAAAAGAACACACATGCAATGACACTGGTGGATCCATGTGTGGTTTGTGGGATGAACACACATGCAATGACACTGGGTGTGGTTCATGAAAAGAACACACATCCAATGACACTGGTGGGTGCATATGTGGTTTGTGGAAAGAACAGACATACAATAACACTAGGTGTGGTTCATGAAAAGAACACACATCTAGTGACACTGGTGGATCTATGGCCGGGCGTTCGGTTTGTTCCGTCTGTTCGGTCCGGTCTTTTCGGTTAGTGAAAATTTCGGTCATCCAAAAATGCTACCCGAATTACCTTCGGTCTTTTCGGTCTTCCTCTATTTGGTCTTCGGTCTTTTTGGTCCGGTCTTCGGTCATGACCATATTACCCAAATAGAGAAAACGTGACAGCATTTTCATAGTCTACAGGTCAAAGCAAATTACAGCTTATAAATAGCAAGCACAATACAGTACAGGTACATGAATATAACACAGTACAAACTTACAAATAACAAGCAATGTACAGTACCGATTTATGGTCCATTTTTCGGCTTCCACTTGACAAATACCAACTCACATATCAAACTCATACAAGTGCAGATACATGGTTCAGTTTTCGGCTTCCACTTGACAAACCAACTAAAGCTTGTACCATGTATGGGGTAAGAGAGGTCCTGAAATTCGGATGGCATCTACAAAAAAGCAGAAACAATTCTACATATTATTTTGTGATTTAATCTCGACTGTCAACGACAACTAGATATATTAGCGGAACGTGTGTACTAGCTGAACGTATATATACTAGCAGATTGGGGGGCAGATTGACAATTGATGCAAGCGGGCGGTATCAGAAAGTGTTATGATAATGCAAGCAGACGACAGCAGATTGGGAAGCAGCAACGGTGACTGTCATAGCAGGGTGGTTGTTCTTGTAGCAGGCTGCTCTTTCTTGCAGCAACGGTGATTGTCATAGCAGGGTATATATACGAATCAAAAATAGCAAGTACAGAACAAATGCTTGGTGTTGTAATGGGGTGACTAGTATATATACGAGGCTCCAACAAATTCTATCAATCGAGTGCGTGTATAACTCTGCAGATGTATAACAGTCCACAAATGCAACGCTAAGGTTTCTTACCTTGGTGTTGGCCTGTTGGGGGTCGGAGACGCGGCGGACGGCGCCTTGGTGTAGGAGATGTGGCGGCGGACGGCGCCCCAAGGATGGAGACATGCGGGAAGCGATTGAATCCGCTGCCATCGCTCGCCTCGTCAGGTGCTAGAGATGTGGCCGCCGCTCGCCTCGTCGGGTGCTGGATATGTGGCCGCGCACAGTGCCCCGAGGTCGTCAAAGATGTGGCGGCAAGTGGGGATCTCGGAGGCATGCTTGCATAGGGAGCTGTCGCGCGGTCCAGCGGCGGGTGGCTGGGCTAGGCCTGCTGTGTGGAGGCGGGCGGTAGGTAGGTCAATGAGACCAAGGAGTGACGATTGACAATTTGAGACAAGGGAGGAAGGAAAATGAGAGGGGCGAGCCTCTCTGATCTGCACCTGGACAGATTTTGACCATGCAGTACTGTAATTTGCGGTCTATTCGGCCGGATCGGTCTTCGTCTGCCAGGAACCGAATAGACCATAATTATTTCGGTCTTTCGCTTTCCAGGACCGAAGAACTACCCGAAGACCGCATTCCCAGTTTTTTCGGGTTCGGTCTTCGGTTTCGGTTTTTTGTGCCCGGCCATAGGTGGATCCATGTTAGGTTTGTGGAAAGAACACACATCTAATGACATTAGGTGTGGTTCATTAAAACAAACACATCCAGTGACACTGGTCGATTCATGTGTGGTTTGTGGGAAGAACAGACATGCAATAACACTAGGTGTTCATGAAAAGAAAACACATTCAGTGACACTGGTGGATCCATGTGTGATTTTGTGGAAAGAACAGACATGCAAGGATTCTGGTTGTGGTTCTTGAAAAGAAAACATGCAATGACACTGGTGGATCCATGTGTGGTTTGTGAGAAGAACACACATGCAATGACAGTGGGTGTGGTTCATTAAAAGAACACACATCTAGTGACACTGGTGTATCCATGTGTGGTTTGTGAGAAGAACACACATGCAATGACACTGGATGTGGTTCATGAAAAGAACATACATGCAATGACTCTAGCTGTGTTTCATGAAAAGAACAGACATGCAATGCCTCTAGCTGTGGTTCATGAAAAGAATACACATCCAATGACTCTAGGTGTGGTTCATGAAATGAAACACATTTAATGACTCTAGTTGTTGTTCGTGAAAAGAACACACATCCAATGACTCTAGCTGTGGTTCATAAAAAGAACACACATCTAGTGACACTTGTGGATCCATATGTGGTTTGTGAAAAGAACAGACATGCAATGACTCTAGGTGTGGTTCATGAAAAGAACACACATCCAATGACACTGGTGGATCCATGTGTGGTTCATGAAAACAACACACATCCAATCACTCTAGCTGTAATTCATGAAAAGAACACACATCTTGTGACACTGGTGGATCCATATGTGGTTTGTGAAAAGAACAAACATGCAATGACTCTAGGTGTGGTTCATGAAAAGAACACACATCCAATGACACTGGTGGATCCACGTATGGTTTGTGGAAAGAACAGACATGCAATGACAGTGGGTGTGGTTCATGAAAAGAACACACATCCAGTGACACTGGTGGATCCATGTGTAGTTTATGGGAAGAACAGACATGCAATGACACTGGATGTGGTTCATAAAAAGAACACACATGCAATGCCATTGGTGGATCCATGTGTGGTTTGTGGGAAGAACAGACATGCAATGACATTGGGTGTGGTTCATGAAAAAGAAAACACATCCAGTGACACTAGTGGATCCATGTGTGGTTTGTGGGAAGAACAGACATGCAAGGACTTTGGGTGTGGTTCATGAAAAGAAAACACATGCAATGACACTAGTGGATCCATGTGTGGTTTTGGGAAGAACACACATGCAATGACACCGGGTGTGGTTCATGAAAAGAACACACATGCAATGACACTGGTGAATCCATGTGTGGTTTGTGGAAAGAACACACATGCAATGACACTGGATGTGGTTCATGAAAAGAACACACATGCAATGACATTGGTGGATCCATGTTTGGTTTGTGAGAAGAACATACATGCAATGACTCTAGTTGTGGTTTGTGAGAAGAACACAGATGCAATGACTCTAGGTGTGGTTTGTAACACCCTCGAATCGGTCCTATGCAGATTTAGCGCTTCCCGCCAAACCCGCATAAAAACAATTCAAGGACGCCCACTAGGTACATGCGTGCGGGTGGAAAACGAAGTAATACCATTACACATTAGTCCACGATGGAACCCACAAAAAATTTATATACAACAACGACTCCATGAGTCAAGAATACAGATATACAATACAACAATCCAAATCAACTGGAAAACGATACAACATCCGAGTATGGATAAGATGCAAATGGGGCTAAGAGCCCTGAAGAATAACCAATGGCGTCCATAACCCTGCCCAGGCTAGGCCGGAAGGGTAACCCTGCTAATGACGTCGAACTCATACCTGTTTAAACAAAATGGGTGCCGACAAAGGGCAAAGGAAAAAGGGAGCGGTCAGCACTGAGGCCAGTACAAGGCGAGTCTAGAATTCGGCGGCCCTCGCCTACATAGGTATGGTGGACTAAAGCAGCAGCAAAGCATGCACTAAACAACCTATAGAGACTCGATAAACTATCGGCTATTAGAGATAGATAAGAAAGACATATTCAGAACCAACCTGATACTAACACCAAACATACCCATCCTGGTATTTCCCCCTCGAGACCACACGAGGAAGTCAAACCGAGGAACTCACACAGTTGACAGTTTTATTCATTCCATTATAGTTGTGACACTTACTAGTCAGATACAATTAGCATAATATATTCCAAATCTAGCAGTTGTTGGCACTTTTATTTACTCATTCCGTTGTAGTGAAACTGACTCTTAGACATGTCAAAGTCAAATTTATAGCACTACTTTAGTTATAGTTGTCTATGATCGAGATACTGTGCTCCAAGTCATCCATAACCGCGGACACAGCTTTTAGAAAGTTTTACCCTGCAGGGGTGCACAAATAGCAACACATACACGATCGACCTCAGAAAAACCAAATAAAAACCCAACGAGGATTTCACGACAAAGCAATCATAGGATTTATAAATTATTTCAGGGGGCCACCCCACTAAGATACCCGCGACGAATTTGGCCGGCTCCGAGACGGACCTAGGGTTTGTGTAGACGACGGTAAACGACATGGAACCCGAAAGTGTGACTGGGCTTGTCGATAGAGCGAAAACGTGTCACGATCCAAAATAGTACAGGTGCTCCACGCACAATCGTAAATAAAGCAGTAAAACATGGCACAAGTACATGATAGTAATAAAGCCCCAAACTAGTTTGTGGCCCCAAGAAATAAAGTGTGAATCAAGCTCAGGCAAAGGGGGATTCATAGAGTCTCCCGTATGTGGATAGTGCGAATAGTCAAGGAACAGGTATCAAGTACTCGGGGCCTACGGGACACAAGTGAGCGTGGAAGAACCAAATATTAGCTATTGCCCACCGGTGCCTCTCCATTAGTTATATCTATTCCCAGCATTTTAATATCAAGTTGTAATTAAAGTCATGATCATCTCCACCATTAAGCATGTGCCAACCTTTTAACAACGGTGGAACAACAACGACACGAAGCAGCACCTGAGCAAGCAACTACGACTCGCAAGGCTGACTATCTATCAAACAACAGGCAATAGGATGTGTCCAAGGCAATATAGAGGCTGCGGGGAATATACCTGGTGCACGGAAACTAAAGCATCACAACATGGATAGCAATAGATCAACAGGAGGAAATAAAGACTATAAACACAAAATAGGTAGAAAGGGGGAGGATGCTCGCCTGGGAAAACATAGCTGAAGATACATTATCCGAAGGACTTATCGATACTCGCATCCACTCAACGGCCTAATCCGCGAAGAAGCAAAGCACTAAAAGAAACACCAGATACACTATTTAATACTACGGCAAAAGACCAGGCATGATGCATGTATGATGCATGACATGGCAACGATAGACAATATTAAGCGGAACCGGGGTCCCGACAATTAATTAAATGGTTCAAGTTATTTAGATACCCCGCAATTTAAATGTTGTCTTAACAAGGCAAAACATGGTATCGGTTCGTTATACAAATTTAAATGGAGGCGTTATAAGACTTGAAAAGCCCGCATATAGTATCCATATTTAATTAATTATTAGGTGAGTCGACAAAGTACCCTAAACAATGATATATGTATGCCACATGAATGATTTAAGATGCACAAGTATATCTCATATTATAACAATAGGGTGGGTTAAGATAGGGTCACACATTGGGGTTTGAAGATCTTGGGTTTGGAGGGTCTTGGGGGTTCGACGGGGTTTGGGCACGCCGGGATCGGTCTTCGGATCCGAGTAGAAGAACTTGTCATTCCGAGGGGTTCGGGTACCGTCTTCGGACTCCGAGGGGTTCACTCAATAGCATCAACTACGAAGAGTAATCAACACCGGGAAAGTTTCCCTTATGAACTATGCAAGATTCAACCCAATTGTTACAGCAATATGGAGATGGTGATGAGGGTGCTGATGATGATGATGGTGGTGATGATGATGATGATCCCGATGAAGTATAGCTTGATGATGATGTTGATGGCCACGATCTCCCCTCTCCGGGAAGGAATTCCCCCGGCAGAAATTTGTCTGCCGGAGAGATCTTTCTCTCTCGGTATTTTTCGCCCCGCAAAGGCGGCAGAATATTTCTGTGGTCGCTCCCCGAGTCTTAGGATTTCGGGAGGACGATATACGCCAGAGGGGAGAGGCTGGAGTGGGCCAGGGTGGCCACACCACCTGCTGGCGCGACCTAGGGCTGCTCGCGCCAGGGGGTGGTGTGGGCCCCCTATGGCCCATCTCCACTCCGTCTTCTGGCATCCTTAGTCTTCTGGAAAAATAGGATTTTCCGTATATTTTCCCGAATTTTCTGATATTCGTGAATTTTTCCTCCAAACAACACCTTTTCCATCAGAATCCTGACTACAGTGGTCCATGCTCCAAAAGTCATAAACCATGCAAAAACAGATGAAATAACATAAGTATCACCTCTCAATACGAAATATATCGATGAATAATAGTGAATTAAGACATAGAATAGTGATGCAAAATGGACGTACCAACTCCCCCCAAGCTTAGACTTCACTTGTCCCCAAGCGAAACTGAGCTCAATAAACATGACCTCGGGTGTATGGAGTGAAGAGTCGATAAAAGAATACGGACAAGAAGCATCACATTCATCAAATACATAGATCATAATAGAAGACAACTCACTATTATATAACTCAACTTGTAATAAGTAAAGGAAACACAATAAAGATACATAAAGTAAATCATAATTGGTAATGGCAAACTTAGCTCTTGGTCGAAGAATAGTTGATAATTTGCTGGAGTTCGCAAATAGCTGGTTTTCAATGATAGCTTTCAAAGTAGTAAACATCAAGATAAGAGCAGTGTGCAAAACAAGGAACATAAGATACGATTGAATAAATCATCATATGAATGAATGAAACACAACAACTCAAAATACTTGCTGAGAAAGAAGGGAGTAGGTTTACTGACTCAATCTACAAAGTAAAAGAAAGGCCCTTCAAAGAGGGAAGCAGGGATTGCAAGTCTCATAAAGAGATCCCAAAAATTATGATACTTACTAGCTTGCAGCTCTCATTGCCCCTATCATAGGCATCTTTTGGTGATTAAGGTTAAAGTGACACAACTAAGAGGATATGCTTGACAAGTTATAAGTTGAAATCTCATGCCCCTTACTTATGAGTACCAAACCTCATGCTACTCAACTTCAGTCATGAGTAAGCTCTTGTCATTGTAAATACATGTGTATCATTGAGAACAGCCAACAGGGTACCCCTTGCACATGACACATGAGCTATCCCATAATCAAAATGACAAGGCAAGCAGACAGTGAGCATCTCAGCGATCTTTTTATTTGCTATTTGCATAGGTTTTTATTGAGGATGCTTCATATAATTCTCACTATAGTTATGCTGCAAGTTTCCACCATGATTAGGCATGGCTTAGGCTAGCGGCCCAGGCGTTTCTCTCATATATAAACTCCATGATCTTACACGTTCCACTTTTATTTCACACCGTCGGGATCCATAAGAAAAAGAACATGATACCAACTAGGCACAAAGTACCATGGTAGTGTTGAAAGCGTTCCCCATGATGCATGGTTCTACTAACTTCAACTCATAAAGCGCAAGCATATACGCAACAAAGAAGGACCCAATGGTTCAAGTTATTAAATGCAAGAAAATTAAAGTGTGACATCAAGTTCATGAGAGATTTAATCACTAATTTTCACATGACAAGTTTAATTTGGGAGGTAGATAAAACAAGAATTTACTTGGAATAGCAATAATGCTAATAGGTAGGTATGGTGGACACAAATGACAAAGGTTTTGGTTTTAAGGAGTGGATGCACGAGAAGAATTCCCTCTCAGTACAGGTTTTTTGGCTAGCAAGGCTGGGTAGCAAGTACAAGAGTTGAAGGAAACAAACAAACATACAATTATAAAGAAAAACATGCAATCTTCCTGGGAAGCACAAAAGATCTTAACTAGAGAATAGTAGACTTATGAGCAAATCAAGAAAGAAAGATGATTATTTTTTTCTTTAGAGTACTTTTATCTTTTCTTTCAACTCTCAAAAATAGTGTTGCTACTGACCGAGCCAGTTTTGATAAAACCAACTAAATTAACTCAATGATCCCAAAGTGATACCAATACTAACAATAAGATAAATCATATAACTACGAATCGAAAACTAATATAAGCTATGCAAAAGAGTAAATGATAGAACTTCTCATTAATATTCCATAACGGAAACTCACACCAAGGGATACATATCTAACGAGAGAGGGGACACTTCCATAATGCAAACCATACTACATAATAACTCCTCTATTCATGATATGACTCTACTAATAAGGTAAAAAAATAGAAGATAGTGATGTGATACCGCGGCACTCCCCCAAGCTTGGAACAAACCAAGGGGATGCCAAACCTCATGAAGAATTACTCCTTCGGTGGTGGTGGTATCCTCTCGATGAGCTCTCTAATAAGTTTCCCCAAGTCCTCAATCTCGAAGGTGAGATTACGAATAAGCTGTGAGTTTTGCTCAATGCGGCTCATGATCATGTCGTGTTGAGAATTCTAGCTCTTGCTATTCTTTCCCCATTCTTCCTCCTTGAAGTCTTTTTTTCCTGCATAGGTAGAACGAGGCAAATCCCAATTGGAGGGTAATTTCCCCTTGGGCATATTCTGGTATTGATGCTCATGGATAAGGGTATGGAAGGGATTCTTGGTGCGTGGAGGAAGTGGCCATGGATCTGAACGGTGATGAGGAGGCTTCCCTCCAATTGACATAGTCCTGGCAGAATTTTCCACCACTCCAATGCTTGCAATGGTAGTGCCGGTGTGCTTTGCCTCCTCTTCACCTTCACTCTTGATCTCCTCCTCTTGACCGGGGTCTTGGAGGTCCTCCTCCATAGGTTCCTTTCCTTTATCCTTGGCGGACACCATTGCGGTTATAAGCTTTCAAAGATAGTTCCTGGCAGAAACAAATCGAAACAAAAACACGATGAAAACATGATATACGAACCTCGGGGGATCCGGGGGATTATATGTTATGAAGTTTCAAAAGAAAAGGAAGGTACTGGGAGAAAACAAGTCAGAGACGGAGTCCAGGGTGGACTCACCACCTGGTGGCGCGGCCAGGGGTGGGCCCACGCCACAGGGTGGTGTGAGACATCCTGGCTCCGTTTCCGTCCCTTTTTCGCTTCGTAGCTTTCCTTAGTGACTAAAAACTGCAAAAATATAGTTGGATAGTATTTTCGCGGAACTTTTCTTACCAGAACTGTTACCTATTTGAAAACAGACTCTGCAGGTCTCTGGATTTGGTCCTTGATGAATCTCTTCGGAGTTATAACTTGAAAGGCATCAATATCTTCATCTTCATACACTTATTACTTGAGTCATAAAACCCTTCTCTTCCTTATTACACCATTATCTCCACTTCCTGGAAATTTCTTTCACAAAAAACTTCACACAGTTCTCATTAGCAACATTAGTATAAGTGAAGTGAGAAAACCTTTTGAGTCCAACTTCAACTGAAAACCATCAAACATAAGCTACTATAGCAACTCCTTCCAAAAACCCAAAAAGAATTCAAAAAGGAAATCGAATAAAGTAGCAAATGCAAGAGTGGCAAAACCTGTCAAAACAGACCAGCAGGTAAAGATCGATTTTTTCGAAAATCTTCTGTTGCTCAAATCAAAAAAGTGCAAAACTAATGAAATTTAAATAACAACCTAGGGCAGAAGCGCAAAAAATTACAGCTCAATACGACATACAGAGATCTCTCACGAATTCTTACGGTGAAGCACAAAAATCTGTTTCGGGACAGCAACTTCCCCAAATATTACTTCTCTCTCATTAGAGGTTGATCTTGACACAAAAACCAAACAAAAAGGATAAGGAGAGGTCATTACCGAAGTAATAAATTCCAAGACTCAAATAAACAAAAACAAACTGAACGCAAAAATAAATTTGGTTGTCTCCCAAAAAGCTCTTTCTTTATAGCCATTAAGATGGGCATGATAATTTTGAAGATGCTCACTCAGGAATATGAATTGAGGTGAAAGAGAGCATTAAGAAGCAAAAATACACACATTTAAGTCTAACCCACTTCCTATGCAAGGGAATTTTGGAAACAAACAAGTTATTAAAACCAGAGGCTACTTGCATAGGAAGGCAAAAGAAGTGCAACATAAAAACTTTCAGCATAAAACGAGGAAACTTGATATTATTGAGATGCATAAGAACACTTTTCCCTCTCTCATAATAACTTTCAGTATCATGCATAAACTTAACAATATAGCCATCACAAGGGCCATCATAGCAATGATCACTTATTCTAACAAAAAACACAGGAATACTAGCTCTCATAACACTACTTTGTGAAACAATATTAGAGGTATCCTTACAAAGGATAGTGTGTCCCTCTTTTTCATAATTAGTAACAAAGTCTTTCACATTTGCTATTATAGGTTCATCAACCATTTGTTTATCAGGTTCAACAGCTTTGATTATACTTTCATTAACCATACTAGTTATCATAGAATGTTCCTTAATCTTAAGTGGGAAAGGCATTTTCTCAATGTAAGGTTTAGGTAAAACATGATTAGCAGTATAAACTTCAGTATTTCTTGCAGGAACACTCTCAGCAATATCTTTATAAGGTTCATGATACTTATTCCACTTCTTTTTAGGCACTTCAATATAGGAAGCAAAAGACTTAAAATAAGAAGCAATAGCTTGAGAATCTAGACCATAAGCTTTTTTAATATTTTGAAAGTCATTAGTTCCCATAAAAGATTCAATGCATTCATAATCATAATTTATACCTGACTTTCTACCTTTGTCATTCTCCCAAGCTTCAGCATTGTCTTGAATACGGTCTAGAAGATCCCATTTAGCTTCTTCTTCCATACGAGTGAATGATCCTCCACACAAGAAGCGTCCAATAAATCCTTGTCATGTAGAGGGAGTCTTGCATAAAAGTTATTGATAATAATATTGTTGGGAAGCTCATGAGTGGGACATTTGAGCATTAGTAACTTCAATCTCCCCCAAGCTTGAGCTGTACTCTCTCCATCAAGAGGCCAAAAGTTGTATATTTGATTCCGATCTTTATGAATCTCACTAGGAGGATAAAACTTTGAATAAAAGAGAGGCACTATTTCCTCCCATTCCAGAGCTTGACCATTCTTCAGCAGCTTATACCATTCCTCAGCTCTTCCTTCCAGTGATAATGAGAATAACTTCTTCTTAACTTGATCTGTAGTAATGCCTACACACTTGAACAACCCGCATAATTCGTGTATAAAGAGTGAATGATCACCGGGATGGACAGTTCCATCCCCAACATAGTAGTTATCCATAACACGATCAATAATTCTTGTAGGTATTTTGAAAACATCATTCTCAGCAGGCGGTGGCTTTTCTACTACCTTAGCAGTGGTTGTAGCATTACCAAATAAGAAACTCAACGAATTATCCATAATGAAAATAAAGCAACTAACAGAAGTAAACAATACTCACAGTAGAAGTTTCCTTTACTAGTTCCACTCTCCAATAGCGCTTCACTCCCCGGCAACGGCGCCAGAAAATAGTCTTGATGACCCACAAGTATAGGGGGTGTATCGCAGTATTTTCAATAAGTAAGAGTGTCGAACCGAACGAGGAGCAGAAGGTGTTGGCTAGTGGTATGGATCAGGAATTCTCTGCAAATACTTAGCAAATGGATTTTTAGGGGTTTTTGATAAAGCAAGTAAACAAAGTACGAGTTAATAAAAGACAGTAGGAATAAATTCAGCAAGTGGCCCAATCCTTTATGCAGCAAAGGACAAGCTGGTTGTATTACTTAAGATGACCAAACGTTCTCGAGGACACATGGGAAGACTGTCAAGTGCTTTCGCTTCATATAGTTGATTAATCTTCTTTAGCTTCCTAAGTGTGGTGTGGGTGAACCTGTGCTAATGTATCGACCCATCCAGGACTAATACATACTTGTGATTATACCCCTTGCAAACATCCGTAAGTACAAGAAAGTAATTAAGGTAAAAACCTAACCACATCTTTAAACTCTAAGACCCTTACATCCCTTGTGCAATGGTTTCCTAACGGGGGTTCAGGTTTCTGTCACTCCGGCAACCCCTACGATTAGTAGCCAAATACACAATGCATTCCCCTAGGCCCATATAGGTGAAGTGTCATGTAGTCGACGTTCACATGACACCACTAGAAGAAGTACACCACAACTTAAATATCAAACTATTGAATCTTTCTCAACACAACTCCACTACTAACAACATGACTTCTCCCATGTCCTCAAGAACAAAACGAACTACTCACGAGACATCATATGGATCATGATCAGAGATGGAATAATGATGTATAACAATCTGAATATAAACAATAATTCAACGGTTCACTCAATAGCATCAACTACGAAGAGTAATCAACACCGGGAAAGTTTCCCCTATGAACTATGCAAGATTCAACCAAATTGTTACAACAATATGGAGATGGTGATGAGGGTGCTGCTGATGATGATGGTTGTGATGATGATGATGATCCCGATGAAGTCCAGCTTGATGATGGTGTTGATGGCGACAATCTCCCCTCTCCGGGAAGGAATTCCCCTGGCAGAAATCTGTCTGCCGGAGAGATCTTTCACTCTCGGTGTTTTCCGCCCCGCAGAGTCGGCGGAATCTTTCTGTGGTCGCTCCCCGAGTCTTAGGGTTTCGGGAGGATGATATACGCCAGAGGGGAGAGGCTGGAGTGGGCCAGGGTGGCCACACTACCTGCTGGCGCGACCTAGGGCTACTCGCGCCAGGGGGTGGTGTGGGCCCCCTGTGGCCCATCTCCACTCCGTCTTCTGGCATCCTTAGTTTTCAGGAAAAATAGGATTTTCCATATATTTTCCCGAATTTTCTGATCTTCGTGAATTTTGCCTCCAAACAACACCTTTTCCATCAGAATCCTGACTGTAGCGGTCCCTGCTCCAAAAGTCATCGCTATTTTTTTAAATAATACACTTTTTTAATTAATTTCAAGAATATTACGCAAAAAAGGGAATTTACAGATATAATACACTGTCGTTTTTCCAAACGACGACTTGTCTATGTCGTTTTTTCAGGACACGACGAGCGCGAGCCGTCTTTTGAGGCGCCAAAAGGGGCGCGGGGGACCCCACCCTGTCGGGCTGCAGGCAGACAACGGGCGCGTCGTTTTACGGGCGGACGACGAGATGGCGCGTCGTTCTACGGTCAGACGACAAGACTGAGTCGTCTTTTGAGACAACGACGAGACCGTGTCGTTTATCGATGCAATGACCGGCTCCTTCTTATCCCCGTGACGCGCCTAGCCCAGCCCTGCGCCGGCGCCCTCTTCTTCTTCCTTCTTCCTCTCTCTAGTGTCCATCTGGCCAATTCATCTGCCCACGCGAAGAGCACCGCTTTGGAGCAATCTTTTGCCCTGTTTTCCACCAATATATGCTGCTGAAACACATTAGGCAGTTAGTATAGTCCTGATCTACTAATTGGATAATCTGCTGAGATGATTTGAGGCTTTTTTGAGGGGATTTCGTGGTGTTCTTGAGGGGCAATGGCTATGGTGGAGGTTGGTGGTGCAGCTTGAGTGGAGCTTGAGTGGAGGTTGTTGATCCGTTGAGTGGAGGCAGCTGCACGGCAGGATTTCTCACGCTTCAAGGGTAAACTCTAATTTCTTGCTAACTGTAGTCATCTGTGTAGTTTTATTTCATCTGTAGTGTTGGATGTGGTAGGTTAGCTGCTAGATTTTTCGGCTATAGGATTATAATTGTATTTGCGGGTTATGCTAGATTATTCGGCTATAGGAATATTAGTATATTTTTTTGCTAAAATGTGCCAGTGTACGTGCATTTGACAAATTGTGGTATTTTTTAGGCCATAAGTTATGTCCAATAATGACTCTAGCCGTGGTTCATGAAAATAACACACATCAAATGACACTGGTGGATCCATATGTGGTTTGTGGAAAGAATAGACATGCAATGACTCTGGGTGTGGTTCATGAAAACAACACACATCAAGTGACACTGGTGGATCCATGTGTGGTTTGTGAAAAGAACACACATGCAATGACTCCAGCTATGGTTCATGAAAAGAACACACATCCAATGACTCTAGCTGTGGTTCATGAAAAGAACACACATCCAATTACTCTATATGTGGTTCATGAAAAGAACACAGATTCAGTCACACTGGTGGATCCGTATGTGGTTTGTGAAAACAATAGACATGCAATGACTCTGGGTGTGGTTCATGAAAAGAACACACATCCAATCACAATGGTGGATCCATGTGTGGTTTGTGAGAAGAACACACATACAATGACACTTGGTGTGGTTCATGGAAAAACACACATCCAATGACACTATTGTATCCTTATGTGGTTTGTAAAAAGAACAAACATGCAATGACTCTGGGTGTGGTTCATGAAAATAAAACACATCCAATGACCCTGGTGGATCAATGTGTGGTTTGTGGAAAGAACAGACATGCAATGACACTGGGTGTTGTTCATGAAAAGAACGCACATCCAGTGACACCGGTGGATCGATATGTGGTTTGTGGGAAGAACAGACATGCAATGACACTGGGTATGGTTCATGAAAATAAAACACATCCAGTGACACTGGTGGATCCATGTGTGGTTTGTGGGAAGAACAGACATGCAATGACACTGGGTTTAGTTCATAAAAAGATAACACATGCAATGACACTAGTGGATCCATGTGTGGTTTGTGGGAAGAACACACATGCAATGACACTAGGTGTGGTTCATGAAAAGAACACACATCCAGTGACACTAGTGGATCCATGTGTGGTTTGTGAGAAGAACACACATCCAATGACACTTGGTGTGGTTCATGAAAAGAATAGACATGCAATGATATTGGTGGATCCATGTGTGGTTTGTGAGAAGAACAGACATGCAATGACTCTAGCTGTGGTTTGTGAGAAGAACACACATGCAATGACTCTAGGTGTGGTTCATGAAAAGAACACACATCCAATGACTCTAGCTGTCGTTTGTGAAAAGAATAGACATGCAATGACTCTAGCTATGGTTCATGAAAAGAACACATATCCAATGACACTGGTGGATCCATATGTGGTTTCTAGAAAGAACATACATGCAATGACTCTGGCTGTGGTTCATGAAAAGAACACACATCCAATGACACTGGTGTATCCTTAGGTGGTTTGTGAAAAGAACATACATGCAATGACTTTGGGTGTGGTTCATGAAAAGAAAACACATCCAATGACACTGGGATCCATGTGTGGTTTGTGGAAAGAACAGACATGCAATCACACTGGGTGTGGTTCATGAAAAGAACACACATCCAATGGCACTGGTGGATCCATATGTGGTTTGTGGAAAGAACGGACATGCAATGACACTGAGTGTGTTCATCTAAATAAAACACATCTACTGACACTGGTGGATCCATGTGTGGTTTGTGGGAATAACATACATCCAATGAAACTGGGTATGGTTCATGAAAATAAAACACATACAGTGACACTGGTGGATCCATGTGTGGTTTGTGGGAAAAACAGACATGCAATTACTCTGGTTGTGGTTCATGAAAATAAAACACATGCAATGATATTCGTGGATCCATGTGTGGTTTGTGGGAAGAACACACATGCAATGACACTAGGTGATGTGCATGAAAAGAAGACACATCTAGTGACACTGGTGGATCCATGTGGTTTGTGAGAAGAACACACATGCAATGAAACTGGGTGTGGTTCATGAAAAGAATAGACATTCAATGACATTGGTGGATCCATGTTTGGTTTGTGAGAAGAACAGACATACAATGACTCTGCTGTGGTTTGTGAGAAGAACACACATACAATTACTATAGATGTGGTTCATGAAAAGAACACACATCCAGTGACTCTAGTTGTGGTTCATGCAAAGAACACACATCGAATGACTCTAGTTGTGGTTCATGAAAAGAACACATATCCAGTGACACTAGTGGATCCATATGTGGTTTGTGGAAAGAACAGACATGCAATGACTCTAGCTGTGGTTTGTGAAAAGAATAGACATGCAATGACACAGGTGGATCCATGTGTGGTTTGTGAGAAGAACACACATACAATGACACTGGGTATGGTTCATGAAAAGAACACACATCCAATGACACTGGTGGATCCATATGTGGTTTGTGGAAAGAACAGACATGCAATGACTCTGGGTGTGGTTCATGAAAACAACACACATGCAGTGACATTGGTGGATCCATGTGTGGTTTGTGAGAAGAACACACATGCAATGACTCTAGCTGTGGTTCATGAAAACAACACACATCTAATGACTCTAGTTGTGGTTCATGAAAACAACACACATCCATTGACACTGGTGGATCCATGTGTGGTTTGTGAGAAGAACACACATGCAATGCCACTGGGTGTGGTTCATGAAAAGAACAGACATGCAATGACATTGGTGGATCCATGTGTGGTTTGTGAGAAGAACAGAACTGCAATGACTCTAGATGTGGTTTGAAAGAAGAACACACATGCAATGACTCTAGTTGTGGTTCATGAAAAGAACACACATCCAATGACTCTAGCTGTGGTTTGTGAAAAGAACAGACATGCAATGACTCTAGTTATGGTTCATGAAAAGAACACACATCCAATGATATTATTGGATCCATATGTGGTTTCTGGAAAGAACATACATGCAATGACTCTAGCTGTGGTTCATGAAAAGAACGCACATCCAATGACACTGGTGTATCCTTATGTGGTTTGTGAAAATAACAGACATGCAATTACTCTGGGTGTGGTTCTTGAAAAGAAAACACATCCAATGACACAGGGGGATCCATGTGTGGTTTCTGGAAAGAACAGACATGCAATGACACTGGGTGTGGTTCATGAAAAAAACACACATCTCATGACACTGGTGGATCCATATGTGTTTTGTGGAAAGAAAAGACATGCAATGACACTAGGTGTGTTCATGAAAATAAAATACATCTAGTGACACTGGTGGATCCTTGTGTGGTTTGTGGGAAGAACATACATGCAATGACCCTGTGTATGGTTCATGAAAAGAAAACACATCTAGTGACACTGATGGATCCATGTGTGGTTTGTGGGAAGAACAGACATGCCATTACTCTGGCTGTAGTTCATGAAAAGAAAACACATGCAATGACATTGGTGGATCCATGTGTGGTTTGTGGGAAGAACACACATGCAATGACACTGGGTGTGGTTCATGAAAAGAACACACATCCAGTGACACTGGTGGATCCATGTGTGGTTTGTGAGAAGAATAGACATGCAGTGACTCTAGCTGTGGTTTGTGAAAAGAACAGACATGCAATGCATCTGGGTGTGGTTCATGAAAAGAAAACACATCCAATGACACTGGTGGATCCATGTCTGGTTTGTGGAAAGAACATACATGCAATGACACTGGGTGTGGTTCATGAAAAGAACGCACATCCAGTGACACTGGTGGATCTATATGTGGTTTTTGGATAGAACATACATGCAATGACACTGGGTGTGGTTCATGAAAAGAAAACACATCCACTAACACTGGTGGAACCATGTGTGGTTTGTGGGAAGAATAGACATGCAATGACACTGGGTGTGGTTCATGAAAAGAAAACACATGCAATGACACTGGTGGATCCATCTGTGGTTTGTGGAAAGAAACACATGCAATGACACTAGGTGTGGTTCATGAAAAGAACACACATCTAGTGACACTGGTGGATCCATGTGTAGTTTGTGAGAATAACAGACATGCAATGACACTGGGCGTGGTTCATAAAAAGATAACACATCCAATGACAGTGGTGGATCCATGTGTGGTTTGTGCAAAGAACAGACATGCAATGACACTGGGTGTGGTTCATGAAAAGAAAACACATGCAATCACACTGCTGGATCCATGTGTGGTTTGTGGGAAGAACACACATGCATTGACACTGGGTGTGGTTCATGAAAAGAACACACATCCAGTGACACTGGGGGATCCATGTGTGGTTTGTGAGAATAACACACATGCAATGACATTGGGTGTGGTTCATGAAAAGAACAGACATGCAATGACATTGGTGGATCCATGTGTGGTTTGTGAGAAGACCAGACATGCAATGACTCCAGCTCTGGTTTGTGAGAAGAACACACATGCAATGAATCTAGCTGTGGTTCATGAAAAGAACACACATCCAATGACTCTAGATGTGGTTTTTTAAAACAACATACATGCAATGACTCTAGCTGTGGTTCATGAAAAGAACACACATCCAATGACACTGGTGGATCCATATGTGGTTTCTGTATAGAACATACATGCAATGACTCTAGCTGTGCTTCATGAAAAGAACACACATCCAATGACACTTGTGTATCCTTATGTGGTTTGTGAAAAAAACAGACATGCAATGACTCTGGGTGTAGTTCATGAAAAGAAAACACATCCAATGACACTAGGGGATCCATGTGTGGTTTGTGGAAAGAACAGACAAGCAATGACACTGGGTGTGGTTCATGAAAAGAACAGACATGCAATGACTCTAGTTGTGGTTCATGAAAAGAAAACACATCAAATGACACTAGTGTATCCATATGTGGTTTGTGAAAATTAACAGACATGCAATGACTCTGGGTGTGGTTCATGAAAAGAAAACACATCCAATGACACTGGTGGATCCATGTGTGGTTTGTGCAAAGAACAGACATGCAATGACACTGGGTGTGGTTCATGAAAAGAACGCACATCCAGTGACACTGGTGGATCAATATGTGGTTTGTGGGAAGAACAAACATGCAATGACACTGGGTGTGGTTCATGAAAAGAAAACACATCCAGTGACACTGGTGGATCCATGTGTGGTTTGTGAGAAGAACACACATGCAATTACACTGGGTGTGGTTCTTGAAAAGAATAGACATGCAATGACATTAGTGGATCCATGTTTGGTTTGTGAGAAGAATAGACATGCAATGACTCTAGCTGTGGTTTGTGAGCAGAACACACATGCAATTACTCTAGCTGTGTTTCATGAAAAGAACACACATCCAATGATTCTTGCTGTGGTTCATGAAATGAACACACATCCGATGACTCTAGTTGTGGTTCATGAAAAGAACACATATCGAGTGAAACTAGTGGATCCATATGTGGTTTGTGGAAAGAACAGACATGCAATGACTCTAGCTGTGGTTTGTGAAAAGAACACACATCCGATGACTCTAGTTGTGGTTCATGAAAAGAACACATATCCAGTGACACTAGTGGATCCATATGTGGTTTGTGGAAAGAACAGACATGCAATGACTCTAGCTGTGGTTTGTGAAAAGAACAGACGTGCAATGACACTGGTGGATCCATGCGTGGTTTGTGAAAAGAACACACATGCAATGACACTGGGTGTGGTTCATGAAAAGAACAAACATCCAATGACACTGGTGGATCCATATGTGGTTTGTGGAAAGAATAGACATGCAATGACTCTGGGTGTGGTTCATGAAAACAACACACATACGGTGACACTAGTGGATCCATGTGTGGTTTGTGAGAAGAACACACATGCAATGACTCTATATGTGGTTCATGAAAAGAACACACATCCAATGACTCTAGCTGTGGTGCATGAAAAGAACACACATCCAATCACTCAAGATGTGGTTCCTGAAAAGAACACATATTCAGTGACACTGGTGGATCCGTATGTGGTTTGTGAAAAGAACAGACATGCAATAACTCTGGGTGTGATTCATGAAAAGAACACACATCCAATCACAATGGTGGATCCATGTGTGGTTTGTGAGAAGAACACACATGCAATGACACTTGGTGTGGTTCATGAAAACAACACACATCCAATGACACTAGTGTATCCTTATGTGGTTTGTGAAAAGAACAGACATGCAATGACTCTGGGTGTGGTTCATGAAAAGAAGACACATCCAATGACACTGGTGGATCCATGTGTGGTTTGTGGAAAGAAACAGACATGCAATGACACTGGGTGTGGTTCATGAAAAGAACGCACATCCACTGACACTGGTGGATCCATATGTGGTTTGTGGGAAGAACAAACATGCAATGACACTGGGTGTGGTTCATGAAAAGAATACACATCCAGTGACACTGGTGGATCCATGTGTGGTTTGTGGGAAGAATAGACATGCAATGACACTGGGTGTGGTTCATGAAAAGAAAACACATGCAATGAGACTGGTGGATCCATGTGTGGTTTCTGGGAAGAACACACATGCAATGACACTAGGTGTGGTCCATGAAAAGAACACACATCTAGTGACACTGGTGGATCCATGTGTGGTTTGTGAGAATACCAGACATGCAATGACACTAGGCGTGGTTCATGAAAAGATAACACATGCAATGACACTGGTGGATCCATGTGTGGTTTGTGGGAAGAACACACATGCAATGACACTGGGTGTGGTTCGTGAAAAGAAAACACATGCAATGACACTGGTGGATCCATGTGTGGTTTGTGGGAAGAACAAACATGCAATGACACTGGGTGTGGTTCTTGAAAAGAACAAACATCCAGTGACACTGGTGGATCCATGTGTGGTTTGTGAGAATAACACACATGCAATGACACTGGGTGTGGTTCATGAAAAGAACAGACATGCAATGACATTGGTGGATCCATGTGTGGTTCGTGAGAAGTCCAGACATGCAATGACTCCAGGTGTGGTTTGTGAGAAGAACACACATGCAATGAATCTAGTTGTGGTTCATGAAAAGAACACACATCCAATGACTCTAGCTGTGGTTTTTTAAAAGAACAGACATGCAATGACTCTAGCTGTGGTTCATGAAAAGAACACACATCCAATGCCACTGGTGGATCCATATGTGGTTTCTGGATAGAACATACATGCAATAACTCTAGCTGTGCTTCATCAAAAGAACACACATCCAATGACACTGGTGTATCCT